>UESW01004047.1:1191017-1261070 GCA_900491605.1 Calamus simplicifolius
GCAATCTTCCAGCATAAGAGAGAAAACGGTTTGTCCAAACCTTGATCCTCCCCAAGATACGATCAACCAGAGCATGGCAATCAAGAGCTTTGAGCTTTGTGGATATAAGTGGGACACCCAAATATCTGATGGGGAAAGAGCCAAGAGGAAATCCCAAGTAATTAACAGTTTTCATCTGCATATGATCCGTAACACCCGAGAGGAAAAATGGAGCATTTTTCATTAGGTTTAAGACCTGAGAGAGAGGAGAAAGTATCAAGAGCTTCTTTAACAACTTTTATAGAATTCAAATCTCCTCGGCAAAAAATCATCAAATCATCAGCAAAGCATAAGTGTGATATCTTGGAATTCCGGCATCTCCAGTGGTACTTAAAGAAGGAGGAGGCTTGAATTTTCTGGTCTAAAATTCGAGAGAAGATATCCATGCATATGACAAATAAGTAGGGAGAAATTGGATCACCTTGACATAGGCCTTTCCTTCCTTCAAAGAAGCCATTGAGTTCCCCATTTATAGCCACAGAATATTTTGCTGAGGAGACACACGTTTTGATCCATCCAATGAATTTGTGAGGAAATCCAAGGAGGTGCAATGAATCCCAAAGGAACTCCCATCTTACAGAGTCGAAGGCTTTCATTAAATCAATCTTGAGTGCACATTTAGGGGAGGAGGAAGAGAGGTGATATCCTCTAACAAGCTCTTGTGCCATCAAATGTTATCCCCAATATGCCTTCCTTGCACAAAAGCAGCTTGAGCTTCATTAATAAAAGCTGGGAGCACAACTTTCAGACGATTGGCAAGCAACTTAGTTATACATTTGTACAGTGTTGCAGCAAGAAATAGGTCTGAAGTCCTTCAATTTTGAAGCATTTGGGACTTTGGGGATGAGAGCAATGATGTACAATTAAACCTCTTGAGAAGCACACCTTTAGAGAAAATTCCTGGATTGCTGTAGTGACATCAGCTCCCACAATGGACCAGGTCTTTTGGAAGAAATAAGCATTAAATCCATCAGGGCCCGGTGCTTTGTTAGGATGGAGGCTGAAAATGGAAAGCTTTGATCTCTCATCAGTGAAATCATAACTTAATTGCCTAATTTGTTCAGGAGTGAGGGCATGATCCACAAAATCTTTAAGAACTTCTATACCTTCATAATTGGTGCTGCATTTCGAACCAAGAAGTTGATTGTAGAAGCTAACCACCTCTTGAGCAATTTTATTCTTCTCCCGAATCCATTCACCATTTTCATCTTGGATACATAAGATCTTGTTGACATTGTTTCTTCCTTTGATGGAATTGAAAAAAAAAGCAGAGTTCTGATCCCCTTCTTTCAACCATGTTCAGCCTTCACCCAAACAAAGCGCCTGGCCCGGATGGCTTTAATGCCTATTTCTTTCAGCGGTCTTGGTCCATTGTGGGCGATGAGGTTATTTCAGCTATAAAGGATTTCTTGCTAATGGCATGCTTCTTAAGGAAGTTAACTGCACTATCCTTGTTCTTATTCCCAAAGTTCCTAGTGCTTCAAAGCTGAAGGACTTTAGGCCGATTTCATGCTGCAACTCTCTTTACAAATGCATTACAAAGCTGCTTTCAAACCGATTGAAGGATGTTCTCCCTTCTTTTGTTAATGAAGCCCAGGCTGCCTTTGTTCTTGGAAGGCACATTGGTGATAATATTTTGATGGCTCAAGAGCTGGTTAGGGGCTATCACCTTCCCTCTTCTTCCCTAGATGTCTCTCAAGATTGATTTAAGGAAGGCTTTTGATTCTGTCAGATGGGATTTCCTTTGGGACTCAATGCATCTCCTTGGCTTTCCCTCCAATTTCATTGGTTGGACTAGGAGCTGCGTTTCCTCAGCTAAATTTTCGGTGGCGATTAATGGTGAGCTCAATGGTTTCTTTGAAGGAAGGAAAGGCATTCGTCAAGGTGATCCTATCTCACCATATTTATTTGTTATTTGTATGGATATCTTCTCTCGGATTTTGGCCTGGAAAATTCAAGAGTCCCCTATATTTAAGTTCCATTGGAGATGCCGGAAATCCAAGATCTCCCATCTTTGTTTTGCTGATGACCTGATGATCTTCTGCCATGGTGATTTGGAATCTATTAAAGTTGTCAAAGATGCTCTTGCTACCTTTTCCTCTCTATCGGGCCTTATCCCTAATGCTGCTAAATGCTCATCTTCCTTACGGGTTTCCTCTTGGTCACATGCAACATGATATATTGAATCTTATGGGGTTTCCTCTTGGTTCCTTTCCCATCAGATACTTGGGTGTTCCGCTCATTTCTACTAAGCTCAATGCTCGCAACTGCCATGCTCTGGTAGACCGTATTTTGGGGAGGATCAAAGTCTGGACTAATCGTTTTCTATCGTATGCTGGTAGATTACAGCTCATTCAGTCTGTTCTTTTTAGTATCCAGTCGTTTTGGAGTGCCCATTTCATGCTGCCAGCAAAAGTCTCCAAGGCAATTGAAAGCATCCTCTCGGCTTTCCTCTGGAACGGTGTCTCTTTAAATCGATCTGGAGCTAAAGTTGCTTGGGCTGATCTACTCCTAAGGCAGAAGGCGGTCTGGGGATAAAGAAAATTAGAGACTGGAATGTTGCCTCCATGTCTCGTTATATTTGGATCATATGTCAGCCTTGCTCTTCCTCCTTATGGGCAGCATGGGTTAAGATGAATTTGCTGCACAAGGAGCATCTCTGGGTTGCTAAAGTCCCTTGGAACTGCTCTTGGACTTGGAGGAAGCTCCTGAAGATTCGGGATAGAGTGAAGCTTTTCATCTCAGTTAAAGTGGGAAATGGTGACGGTACCTCACTTTGGTTTGATGCCTGGAGACCTCAAGGCCCTATCTGCTCCTCGCCCCATGCAAGAGTTATCTTTGACTCGGGTCTATCGATTGATGCGAAGGTTAGTGCCATTATCTCTCACGGCTTTTGGAGTTGGCCTGCTGCTAATTCATTTGAGCTGATAAGTCTGAAGGAGGATTCTAGATCCCTCCCTTTGCCCAACTGTTCTCAAATTGATAAAGTTGAGTGGGATGGCTTGCATCATGTTCCTAGGCACTCTTTCATCCTATGGCTTGCAATTAGAGGAAGGCTCCCTTCACAAGACCGGCTTTTATCCTTTGGGTTAATTAGTCAAATGAAGTGTTTCTTTTGTCTTGAAGATGTGGAAGATCACAACCATCTTTTCTTTGGCTGCTCTTTCTCCAGTCGGGTTTGGACTGCTATTGCTTGTAGGTGTGATCTTTTGCATTTTCCTTCTGCTTGGGAGACTCTATGGCCGAGGCTGTGTGGTAATCTCAAAGGGACTTCGCTCATCTCTATTATCAGGAGGCTTGCTTTGGGAGCTACATCTATTATTTATGGATGGAAAGGAACTCTCGAAAGCATGGTCGTATTCTTCATAATGAGCAAAGAATCATCAGTCTAATTATGGACACTATCAGGCATAAGTTGGATGGATCCGAATTTTCCCTTAATACTCCAAATCTTCATTTGATTCAAATCTGGCACCTCCCCGCTTCTCTGCTCCGATGAATCTTTGGGAGTTAGTGGTTTTGTGCTGTTGTTTTGGCTTAGTAGCTATCGATCTCTTGGGAGTTGTTTCACCGAATGGTGATTGTCTTTTTTGGCTGTTTTTCTCCCGGGTTTTTGCCCCGGGGGACTGTACTTATTTCTCACTCCCTCTTTTCTTTATTAATACAATTCACTCATTTACCTTTCAAAAAAAAAAAAAAGAGTGGGATGGTTCCCCTGAATTCACAATCAAAAAGGCTTGGAATGTTATTAGATCTCCTTCTCAACAAGTCCCATGGGCTCACATAGTATGGTTCAAGCATCATGTTCCTAGGCACTCCTTCTTTTTGGCTTGCAATCAGAGGAAGGCTCTCAACCCAAGACCGCTTATTATCTTTTGGGTTAATTCGCCACATGAACTGCTACTTATTTTTTTTGAAAGTTAAAAGGGGTGAATTGTATTGATTAGCTGTAATAGGTACAAAAGATCGGGACAAAGCCCGAGGAGAGGTAGAGACCTCAAAGAAAGTCAGACCTCAAAAGAAAACGATAGGAATACATCCAGCAAGAGGTAGAGACCTCAAAAGTAATCAGACCGGATTACATCCAGAACCTAACAACAGAACTCATAAGATGAGCTACGAAGGTAAATCATCAGCAATAATCTAATGAGGGAGAGAGAGGTGCCAACGATAAATCAGCTGGCGATTAAGATTCGTTTCCGGGATCTGAGCTCCATCCAGACTCATTCTGACCGACTCCTTTATCTTTGAAATAATCCCTGCTTCATTAATAAGTAATTGCCCATGCTTGCGGGAATTCCTTTCATACCAAATGAAGTAGACTGAGGCTCCCACTGCCAATCTGCAGATAATGGAGTGAAGAGATGATCCTTTGGTGATTTTAGAGAGCCAAGGTCTCAAAAGCTCCCAAGAAGAAGGGTAGTGCTCCAAGCCACATAGAGCAATTGAGGTCCAAATCCGGGTGGAATATGGGCAGTTGAAAAACAGATGATTATGATCCTCCAAATGGCTTTGGCACAGTAAACAAGAGGATTGACTATGAATCCCGAATGAAAGAAGTCGGTCTTGGGTGGAAAGTCTACCTCTAATAGCAAGCCACAGAGTGAAGGAATGCCTAGGCACATGGTGAGAAAACCAGACAAGATGAGCCCAATCCACTCGCTGAGAAGAAGACCGGATACGATTCCATACACCTTTAATGGAGAAGATCGGTGAACCATCCCAAAGAGTGTTATCCTGAAGACTGCAATCGGGGAGGGGATGAGATGAAGATGCCTCTTTCAAAGCAATCAGCTCCACAGAGTTTGCAACCGGCCATCTCCACCCCCCTACTGAAAGGATGGCGCTGACCTTAGCATCTTTCCCAAGACCTGAATCAGATATAACTCTAGCATTTGAGGAAGAACAAATAGGTCCAAGGGGTCTCCAAGAATCAAACCAAAGCGAGGTATCTTCACCATTCCCAACTTTAACAGAGATGAAAGCCTTCACACTATCTCTAAGCTTTAGAATTTTCCTCCAGGTCCATGAGCAATTCCAAGGCACTTTGGCCACCCAGAAGTGGTCTTTATGAAGCAGGTTCCTCTTGACCCAAGCAGCCCACAAAGAATTGGAGCAAGGCTGGCAAAGAAGCCAAATATAACGGGTCATGGAGGCAGCATTCCAATCACGAATCTTTTTAATTCCCAACCCTCCTTCAACTTTCGGGCAGGAGATATCGGACCAGGCCACTTTAGCACCATGGCGGTTCAAGGAAGAGCCTTTCCATAAGAAAGCCGATAGAATACCTTCAATATCTTTGATGACTTTGACGGGAAGAATGAAATGGGAGCTCCAAAAAGTCTGGATACTGAAGAGAACCGAATGAATAAGTTGTAACCTCCCAGCATAGGAGAGGAACCGATTGGTCCAGAGCTTGATCCTCCTCAAATACGATCGACCAAGGCATGGCAGTCAAGAGCTTTAAGTTTGGAGGAAATGAGAGGAACCCCAAGATATCTGATAGGGAATTTGCCCAGATTGTAACCAATGAAATTCGCAATCTCATGATGCAAAGGAGCCGTCACACCCGAGATAAAAATGGAGCTTTTAGAACTGTTAGGGGTTAAACCCGATAGAGAGGAGAAAGTATCAAGAGCATCCTTAACCACATTGATGGAATTAAGATCCCCATGGCAAAAGACCAGTAAATCATCCGCAAAGCATAAGTGGGTTAAGTTGGATTTCCGGCATCTCCAATGATAGTTGAAAGACGTGGAGGATTTGATTTTCAGGTCAAGAATCCGAGAGAAGACATCCATACAAATGATAAATAAATATGGAGATAACGGATCACCTTGGCGGAGGCCTTTCTTCCCTTCAAAGAAACCATGAAGTTCCCCATTAATAGCAATTGAGTACTTGGCAGAAGAGACACAAGCCTTGATCCATCCAATGAAGATAGCAGGGAATCCAAGAAGGCGGAGAGAATCCCACAGGAAGTCCCAACGCACAGAATCGAAGGCCTTCATAAGATCAATTTTGAGAGTACAGTTCGGGCTGCTTGATGAGAGATGATATCCTCGAACAAGCTCCTGGGCCATCAAAATGTTGTCACCGATATGCCTAGAATGCACAAAAGCCGATTGAGCTTCAGATATAATAGATGGAAGGACTTCTGTCAGACGATCAGCGAGGAGCTTGGAGATGCATTTGTAGATCGTATTGCAGCAAGAGATAGGTCTGAAGTCCTTTAATTTGGAGGCATTGGGAACTTTAGGAATGAGAGCAACTGTAGTGCAATTTGCTTCCTTGAGAAGAACTCCATTAGTAAAAAATTCCCTGATGGCCGCAGTGATGTCCGGTCCAACAACATGCCAGGTCTTATGGAAGAAAAAGGCGTTGAAACCGTCAGGGCCAGGAGCTTTGTTAGGATGAAGTCCGAAGAAAGTAGCTTTGATAACATCATCCGAGAAATCGCCGCATAAGTTAGAAATTTGATCTGGAGAAAGAGTGCGGTCCTTGAAGAAATTGATCATCCCGCTGCCATCATAAGTGGATCCACAGTCCTTGCCAAGAAGATGCATATAGAATCGAACCACCTCATTACAGATCTGATCCTTCTCCCGAATCCAATCCCCATTTTCATTTTGAATGCAGAGAATCTTGTTCACGTTGTTTCTACCTTTAATAGAGTTGAAGAAAAAAGCAGTGTTGCGATCACCTTCTTTCAACCATTGAACTCGGCTTCGCTGCCTTACATAGCTCTCTTTCCCCCTAGTGAGAAGAGATAGTCGCTTTGCACAGTCCATCTCCCTCATCAATAGGTCAGGGTCATTTGATCCAGCAGCAACAGCAGACTGAAGAACAGCCAGCTCGTTGCGAAGAGCAGTAAGATCACCATTAATCAACTCATTCTTGGTCTTGCTCAGCGCTTTCAATGCCGATTTAACAAGTTTAAGTTTTTTGTATACTTTGAACATTGCATATCCAGCAATAGGAGTGCTCCAGATATCCTCAATTAATGGGAGAAATTCGTCGAATTCAGACCAAAAGTTTGAAAAATTTGAAGGGTGATTTGAATAGAGGGAACTTCATTCCAAGATCAACAACTGCCGGGGAGTGATCTGAGAGTCCATAAGGTAGGAATTCAGCAGTAGATTGAGGGAAGGAGTTGAACCATGGAGGATTAACAAGTGCACGATCCAACTTCCTAAGAATGTGCCCAGTCAATCTGGAATTATGCCAGGTGAAGAAACACCCGCCGTAGCGAAGATCATCCAGGCCAGCTTCAAACAGAGAGTTATTAAACTCATCCATGATGCAGGGCCACTCAGAAGAACCACCCTTCCTTTCATGACGGAAGCGAATGGCATTGAAGTCCCCCATTACAATCCAAGGGCGCTGAGCGAAAGAGATAGCATGATCTCTCAGATTATTCCATAACTGTCTTCTTGCCGTAGCTTCATTAGAACCATAAGCAAATGAGGCAATAAACTGAGCATTAGAAGAAAGAATTGTGATAGTGAGATGGAAGATCTGGTCATTTTTGGAAACAACACTAGCATTAATCATTTTAGGATCCCACCAGACCCAAATTCTACCAGAGCTATCCCCATCATACAGATTGATGCTATTCCAGCCCTTAATCATACTCTGTTCGAATTTCTCCTTGCTACTAGGCTTAATCTTAGTCTCAAGCAGAGCTAAACAAGAGAGCTTTTGAGAGTGCACAAAATGGCGAATTTCCGAATGCTTAGATGGATCATTAAGGCCCCGAATATTCCAAGAGCCTAGCTTAATCATTTGGGTTAAAGGAGAGATTCCTCTGGAACAAGCCATCGGGACATCCAGGCAGCTGTCGGATCGGCGGAGACGAGGAAGGAGAAGAATCCTCACATCCAAAACAGGGGGGGGATAAAGCAGAGGAGGAGAAGTCCCTAACAAGAGAAACAGAGGAATTTCCAATGGGACTGTAGCTACTGTAGCAAATGCATTCGGATCGTCAAATATCGGATCGTCAACAGCTCCTGTACCAGACGGATCGTCAACAGCAAACGGATCGACACCCGTACTGTAGCTACTGTAGCTACTGTAGCTACTGTAGCAAATGCATTCGGATCGTCAAATATCGGATCGTCAACAGCTCCTGTACCAGACGGATCGTCAACAGCAAACGGATCGACACCGGTACTGTAGCTACTGTAGCTACTGTAGCAAATGCATTCGGATCGTCAAATATCGGATCGTAAAATACTGTAGCAAATTCATAAGAATTGGTAGAGCAGATCAATCCACTAGCAGAAGAAACACGATGAGAGAGAGCCTTTGTAGGATGAAGATGCAGAGCATTGGAGGAAGGGGAGGACATATTCAACACAATACAAGAGATATTTTGAGAGTGAACAAGGTGACGGACCTCCGAGAGCTTTGAGGAATCGTTGAGGCCCCGGATGTTCCAAGAAGCTAGCTTAATCATTTGGAGGACTTTGAAGACTTCCCTCTGGGATTGGCCGAACATCCAATCTTCTTCTTGTCCTTCTTCTTCCTTCCCAGTTTCATCTCCACTTCATCAATCATATTGAGCTTCCTAGCAAGGAGAGGGGTACTGGATGGGGACGAGGAAGGGGAAGAAATCACGCTGACGACGTCAGAAGAGTACCCAGGAACGGAGGAGTCCCCAACCAGAGGAGCAGATGAACAACCCACAGGGCCATCGAAGAGCACAGGGACAACAGGAAGAGGAGCATTAGACTGAAAGTTTGCAACTTCTGAAGGAGGACCAGCAGCAGTAGAAGACGGATCATCCACCTGAGACAGGGGATCAAAAGAATTCGAAGTGTTGCTAACAACACTGGCCGAAGAAGCACCACAAGTAACGGCCGGTGAAGATGTTGAGCGATGCTGACCGGAGGGAGGAGGCCCAAACTTATCCTGAACTCCTAGGCCGGGGATTAACCCAGACTTGAGAACTCCAGCAGCAGAAGAATTTGTAGGTTGTTGGGAAGCTTTCGGAATCCAAACCCGGTGGATCACCTTCTTACAGTTGTTGGGCAAGTGACCAAATTCCTTGCACACTGAACATCTCTTAGGGACCCAGTTGTACTCAATTCTGATTTCCATGCATCCTCCATCATCCAGTTCAATGTCAACGGCATTAGGGAGAGAGTCATCCATATTGATCTCGATGCAAATTCTAGCATAGTTCAGTCGCTTTAAAGAAGAAGTCATAAGGTCAGCATGAAGCGGCTTCCCTACCGTGCTGGCGATGTGGCTGAGACCTTCGTCAGTCCAGAACTCCAGAGGAACATTGTGGAAATGAACCCATATAGGAACTAGCTTGCAGCCATCCTTAGATAGGTTCATCCCAGGGCTCCAACGCTTTAGAAATATAGGTCTGCCTCCGAAATACCATGGACCTCCGTCCAAAACTTCATTTAATCTATCTGACTCAGTGAATTTGAAGAAGAAGAAACCATTTCCGTTACTGAGGACCTCGGACAGACCTAACTTCCCCCAGTGCCGCAGCGCACAGGCGTGAACAAGAGAAAACGGAAGTTTGTCAAGGAAGAATCCAACCAGAGTATTTTTCCAAACAGCAGCACCCTTAAGCGCCACATCAGGCGGAAGTTTTATTTTGATCTTGCCCTCGTCAGCCATGGGACTGGGCTTTATATATCTCAGATGCATATTGGCCTGATCTTCTTTAACTATAGACGCCCAGGAAGAAGGAGGTTTACCCGCAGCAACAGAAGCAGCACCCGGGAGGCAGGAGGAGGAGGAGATCGGGAGAGATGGGCAAGGAGGAGCAGACACACCTGACTGAGAGTTCACGACCAGGGGCGGGAAACAAAGTTCCGAAATTTTGAAATTGGAAGGAGTCGGCAACAGAGCGGAAACGGCTGTAGGAGTCGGCAACAGGGCGGACTCGGAAGCAGGAAGGACCACGGAAGCAGCAGCCGTTGAATTTGACGACCCATCGGGTAATCCGATGCTAGAGGTAAGGACCGGATAAACGGATGAAGGGAGCGTCTGAGAGCGCAATGGCGGAGGAAAGCAATCATTCGGTCGAAGAACAGCCGCAGAGCTCTCCACGCCAAAACCATTGACAGGGGAAGAGAACAGCCGCAGAGCTCTCCGCGCCAACTCCGGAAGCAGGGAGCACATCGGTCGAAGAAGACAACGGAGGAGCATTAGAGAAGCAAGGAGCAGAGCAAATCACCGACGATGAACAATCAGCAAATCCCTGAGGAACCGCCAGAGACGCTCGCGGCAGACAGGAAATGGAACTGGGAGGACCGGAGACATCCCTCGCGGGCTGCAAGCCAGAGCTACAGGAGGAAAGAATAGGAAGAGATGAAGAAACCGTAGAATCCTCATCCCGACATATACCAACCTTTGAGCTCGCAGGAACAGTACTCCGAGGAACAGGAGAGCAAGATCGAATCTGGAAGCCATGGGATCCAGAAAGCTACAAACCAAGGCCCCGGGAGAACAGAATCGTAGAGAGAGAAGCTCTCACATCGTAGAGAGAGAAGGTTTTTTGCCGTGCAATTTGTTTCCTTAACAATTATGTAATGATGTGGAAGATCACAATTATCTTTTCTTCGACTGCCCATTCTCCTTTCGGGTTTGGACTACCATCGCGAGTAAGTGTGAAACTTCTGCAATGCCCTTCTTCTTGGGAGAATCTATGGCCGTGGCTTGCTGTAAGCTCAAAGGCTCCTCGCTTATTGCCATTATCAGAAGGCTTGCTTTGGGAGCTACTCTCTATTTCATATGGAATGAAAGAAATTCACGAAGCATGGACGAATTATTCACAATGAGAAGGGACTCGTTTCTTTAATTATGGACACTATCAGGTTAAAGTTGGATGGGTCAGTGTTTTCCTCATAACTCTGCAAACCTCCATCTGATTCAAGTCTGGCATCTCCCCTCTACTCTTCTTCGTTAATTTCCTTGTGTATGGTCCTATATGTAGCTGCTTGCTTGTTAGCTACGCTTACCTCCACTGTGGTGGCTCTCCTTTTGTATTAGTTGGTCTCCCGCTTTGGTGGTGATTTCTCCCACTTTAGCTTTTGGGCTTTTCGGGGTATGCCCCGAGCACTTGTACTTATTTTGTCCTTATTAATACAATTCATACTTTACCTTTCAAAAAAAAAAAAAAAAAAAAACCATTGTATTCTGCTTCTTTTTTTTTTTTTTTTTTGAAAGGTAAATGTGTGAGATGTATTAATAAGAAAGTGAAAAGTTATAAGTACAGGTACTCGGGGCATACCCCGGATCAAATATGGGAAGAAAACCCCCATTTGGATTACATCCACCAAGGGTTACGCATCAAGCAAATGGAAGAGAATACCCACAGTAATGGTAACCCAACCCACAAAGAAACCAAGCAACTAACAAAGGAGCTCAAAACGAGTGAAAGACAAGATCAATCCAGTAGGAAGCGGGTAGCTGCCACCTATCTAGCAGCTGTAGATTAGTAGCATTCCTGGGAAACTTTTCTCCCTCAAGCTTTAGCCTAACTGATTCAATGATCTTGGTAACGATGCCGATCTCATTAAGAGGCAACCGCCCATGCATGCGAGAGTTCCTTTCATTCCAAATGTAATAGACAGAAGCTCCCAAAGCCAGCCTGCTAAGAGAGGATTGAAGATTTGCACCATTGAGGATTGAAGATTTGCTCATATGCCAAGATCTATTTTTAGTTGCCCCTTCTCCTTTCGGGTTTGGCAAGTCCATAGCTGGCAAATGTAATCTATGTATTCTGCTTCTCTGCCTAGCTAACTCTCCTTCCCATTGTAGACAAGAGCAAGCCTCTTAGCACAATCTTTCTCCTTCTCCAGGAGTTCTTCCTCAATATTACCTGCAGCAATTGATGATTGTAAAGCAGCAAGTTCAGAGCGAAGAGGTTCAAGTTCAAGTTCCCCAAAATAAGGTCATTCTTGCTCTTACTCAGATCTTTCAAAGCAGTTTTAACCAATTTCAGCTTTTTGTAAACCCTAAACATGGCATGTCCTTCCACATGTGTACTCCAAATCTTCTCAATTAAAGGATAAAATTCTTCGAAATCAGCCCAGTAATTAAAGAATTTGAAAGGGCTTTTGTAAAGAGGGAGATTAAGACCAAGATTCACCACAACTGCAGAGTGATCTGAGAGTCCATAAGGAAGGAAATCAGCAGAAGATTGGGCATAGTTATTGAACCACACTGAGTTAGCAAGAACTCTGTCCAGCTTCCTTAGGATTTGCCCATTAGCTCTAGAATTGTGCCAAGTGAAAAGGAAGCCTCCAAATCTAAGATCATCCAGCCCAGCTTCAAAAAGAGTGTCATTTAATTCATCCATGTAACTAGGCCACTCAATACTTCCTCCCCTTCTTTCATGTCTAAATCGGATGGCATTGAAGTCCCCCATAATAGTCCAAGGAAGATGGGAGAAAGAGTTAGCTTGATCCTTCAAATTACTCCAAAGGTGTCTTCTAGCTGTAACATCATTTGAACCATAAACAAAAGATGCTGCAAACTTGTCACCAGAATTAAGAATAGTGAAAGATAGATGAATAATCTGGTCATGCAAGGAAACACTATCAGCAAGAAGTTTGTTTGGGTCCCACCAGATCCATATCCTACAGTGCCATCACCATCATAATAGTTAGTGCAGTGCCAACCCTTGAAAAGGCTCATCTCAATCTTCTCTTTATTACAAGCTTTAATCTTAGTCTCAAGAAGAGCTATACAAGAGAGTTTGTGAGAATGAACAAGATTACGAACCTCCGCGTGCTTAGAGGGATCATTAAGACCCCGAATATTCCAGGAAGCTAACTTGATCATGTGAATTTCTTTGAGAATTTCCCCCTGGAGTTTCCAGAACTCCCATTCTTCCTTCTTCTTTTCCTTTTCTTCTTTCCTAGCTTTTTCTCAACTTCATCTATCATAATCAGCTTCCTTGCTAGAAGAGGAGTGCTTGGAGTAGACGATGTAGGAGAGGAATCCTCATTATCAATATTGGGCGCAGCCTCCTCGGTGCTGCAGATAACAGCAGCTTCTGTAGCATTCATTTCGTTCATCAGGTCCTCTAATTCATCTTTGTCTTCAGCTATTGACTCTACCCGAGATGGGTAAAATTGAGCTAAATTATCATCTCTAGCTGCATTTAGATCTTTATCCAATTGGAGGATCTCATAGGAGTTAGTGGTTCTGCATATTCCACTGGCAGAGGTACACTATTTGTTTGAACAATTGAAGGAGAAGCTTGATCAACCACCACTTCCTTTCCATGACTCTTCACATGCTTCCAATCACCATCTAAAAGTGGTTTGGAAGCAGATTGGGATGATTTCGGAGCCCATACTTGATGGCTGGACTTCTTGCAATTTTTGGATAGATGTCCAAACTCCTTGCATACCGAGCATTTCTTAGGGACCCAATTATTCAATATGGATTTCCATTAAACTTCCATCCTCCATTTCGATATCAAATGCATTAGGGAGAGAGTCTTCAATACTGATCTCAATACAATTCTGGCGTAATTTAAACGCTTTAAGGAGGTAGTCATCTTATCAGCATGCAGCGGTTTCCCAACAATGCTAGCTATATAGCTTAACCCCTCATCCGTCCAATACTCTAATGGGACATTATAGAAATGAGGATAGGAACTTTTTTACAGCCATCCTTAGAAAAGTTCATACAAGGACTCCAAGCCTTTAAGAAAATAGGACTCCAAGCCTTTTGGGCTCACTTCTACAATGTTCCTTTAGAATTCTGGACGGCTGAAGGATTAAGTTACATTGTCGGGAATCCTTTAGAATTCCTTTAGAATTCTAGCGCATTGTCGGGAATCCTTTTTTTTTTTTTTTGAAAGTGAAGTATGAAATTTATAAGTAAAGGAGAGTTAAGTACAAGAAAACGGGGCATACCCCGGATAAGACAAGTAAGAAAAGTAGAAACCTAAAAAACAGGTGAAGACATCTCACACGAGATGAAAGCTAAGAAAGACAACATCAAAATATCCCCAGCATCTAGATGTCATCGGAGAAGGGTATCGGGTAGTTGCCATTTTTGAATCAGATGCAGATTTACAGGATTAAAAGGGAAATTAGAGCCATCCAACTTCTGCCTGATAGAGTCCATGATTGAAGTGACGATTCCACGCTCATTATGAAGTATACGGCCATGCTTGCGAGAGTTTCTTTCCATCCATATGAAATAGATTGTAGCTCCCAAGGCAAGCTTCCTAATAGTGGACAAAAGCGAAGATCCTTTTATATCACAGCACAGCCTCGGCCACAGGGTCTCCCAAGAATAAGGATAAGGCAAAAGATCGCACTTACAAGCAATAGCAGTCCAAACCCGACAAGAGAATGGGCAATCAAAGAAGAGGTGGTTGTGATCTTCCACATAATCAAGACATAAAACACACTTCATATGACAAATCAACCCGAATGATAAAAGCCGGTCCTGAGAAGGTAGCCTCCCACGGATTGCAAGCCAGAGGATAAATGAGTGCCTAGGGACATGATGCTTGAACCAAACCAAGTGAGCCCAAGGCACTCGGTTAGAAGGAGATCTGATGACATTCCAAGCTTTTTTGATTGAGAAGTCCAAGGAGCCGTCCCACTCCACTTTATCAATATGAGAACAGTTGGGCAAATGAAGGGATCTAGATTCCTCTCTGAGACTAATCAGCTCATAAGAATCTGCAGGAGGCCACAACCAATAGCCAGAAGAGATAATAGCACTAACCTTTGCATCAGCGGTGAGGCCCGAGTCATAAATAACTCTAGCATGAGGAGAGGTACAGATAGGGCCTTGAGGTCTCCAGGCATCAAACCACAGTGAGGTACTCTCGCCGTTCCCAACTTTCACAGAGATGAAAGGCTTCACTCTGTCTCTAATTTTAAGAAGCCTCCTCCAAGTCCACAAGCAATTCCAAGGGACTTTAGCAACCCAGAAATGCTCCTTGTGCAGCAGATTCAACTTAACCCAAGTAGCCCATAAGGAAGAAGAGCAAGGATTGCATAACAGCCATACATATCGAGTCATGGAGGCAACATTCCAGTCTTTAATTTTCTTAATCCCGAGACCACCTTCAGCTTTAGGAGTGGAGATATCAGCCCAAGCTACTTTAGCACCATAACGATTCATAGAGACTCCGCTCCAGAGGAAAGCCGAAAGGATGCTCTCAATGGTTTTGGTGACCTTGGCAGGAAGAATGAAATGGGCGCACCAAAAAGACTGGATACTAAAAAGAACAGATTGAATAAGCTGAACTCTACCCGCATATGAAAGGAAGCGATTGGTCCAGGTTTTAATTCTCCCCAAAATACGATCAACCAGAGCTTGACAATCACGAGCATTGAGCTTGGATGAAATGAGCGGGACCCCCAAGTATCTAATGGGAAATGAACCAAGTGGAAATCCCAGATGATTCAAAATATCTTGATGCATATGGCCTTTGACACCCGAAAGGAAAGTAGAGCATTTGTCCACATTTGGACTAAGACCCGAAAGGGAAGAGAATGTAGCAAGAGCATCTTTCACAACTTGAATAGAATTCAGATCACCATGGCAAAAGATCATCAAGTCATCAGCAAAACAAAGGTGAGATAACTTAGATTTCCTGCATCTCCAGTGGTATCTAAAAAATGGAGACTCCTCAATTTTCCGGGACAAAATTCTCTCCATGCTGACAAGATGACTTCTTCCTTAAAACGTCTAAACTTTGCTAGAATCTGCATTGAAATTAGCATTGAAGACTCTCTCCCTAATTCTCTGGATCTTGAATTGGAGGATGGGAGCTTAGTGGAAATTCTCATTGAATACAATTGGGTACCAAAGAAATGTTCCATTTGCATGGAATTTGGGCATCTACCCAAAAACTGCAAAAAATGTCGTCACCAAATTTGGGTTCCTAAAGCTGCTCATATTTCCCCTAAGCACCCTTCTGTTGTTGCTCCGAAGCTTGGGAAGAGGCTTGGCAAGGAAGTGTTGGAAGATCCTGCTTCTCTCCCAGTTCTTGGCTCTGTCAAAATTCCCGAAGCCAAGGGAGATGGCTATTCTGGTTCTATTTATCCAGCTCCTGTTACTTCTGGTTTGGGAGGATGCAGTATTACCAATTCTTATGATCTCCTTCAAGAGGGTGATGACACTCATGCTGAGCTGAGGGATGCTGATCTTGATGCTGCTGGCTGCACCAATGTGGAGGCTTTTCCCACTGGTTTTGAGGATCCATCATCCCCATCATCCACTGCAAGCACTCCTCTTCTTGCTAGGAGGCTGAATATGGTTGATGAACTTGAGAAAAAGCTTGGAAAGCTGAGTAAAGTAAAAAAGAAGAATAGGCGCTCTGGGAATTCCAGGGGGAAGATCTCTATGATCTTGGATGATTAATATAGCCTCATGGAATATTCGGGGACTTAATGATCCCTCAAAGCATTATGAGGTTCGTAATCTGGTTCACTCTCGTAAAATCTCTTGCTTAGCTCTTCTTGAGACAAAGATTAAAGATTGCAATAAAGTGATTTTAGAGCAGACCTTATTTAAGTCTTGGAAATGCATTAACTATTATGATGGTAGTGGTACGGGCAGAATTTGGGTCTGGTGGGATCCCAACAAGCTTCTTGCAGATATTGTTTCCTTGCATGACCAAGCCATCCATCTTTCTTTCACTATTTGTAACTCGGGTGATAAGTTTGCCGCGTCCTTTGTTTATGGCTCTAATGATGTTTCAGCTCGCAGGCTTTTATGGAGTAGTTTGAAGGATCATGCTAACTCCTTTTCCCAATTGCCGTGGATCATTATGGGGGATTTTAATGCCATCCGCTATAGATATGAGAGAAAAGGTGGTAGTTCAGACTGGCCTTCTCACATGGATGAATTAAATGACACTCTCTTTGAAGCGGGTTTGGATGATCTTAGATTTGGTGGTTTTCTCTTCACTTGGCACAATTCTAGAGCAAATGGGCATATCCTAAGGAAGTTGGATAGAGCTCTTGCCAATCCTATGTGGTTCAATTCCTATGACCAGTCTTCTGCTGAATTTCTTCCTTTCGGGCTTTCGGATCATTCTGCGGTTGTGGTGAACCTTGGGTTACATCTTCCTATATACAAAAGCCCTTTCAAATTCTTTAACCACTGGGCTGATTTTGATGAATTTTTTCCATTAGTTGAGAAGATCTGGGATTCTCATGTGGATGGTCATGCCATGTTTACAGTCTGCAAAAAGCTGAAACTCCTAAAATCTGCTTTGAAACATCTGTGTAGGAGTAAGAATATTTCTATAAATGGGGAAGTGGAGGACCTTCGCTCAGAGCTTACTGATTTACAATCTTCTATAGCTGCTGGTAATTATGAGGAAGATCTCCTTGATAAAGAGAGAGATTGTGCTATGAGGCTAAGTCTTATCTACAAGGGAAGGAAAGCTATGCTAGGCAGAAGAGCAGAATCCAATGGCTGAAAGAAGGGGACCAAAACACATCCTTTTTCTTCAATTCCATCAAAGGAAGGAACAATGTCAATAAGATTTTATGTATTCAAGATGATATGGGTGATTGGATTCGGGAAAAGCATCAAATTGGTCATGAGGTGGTTCATTTCTACAAGCTGCTTCTTGGCTCCAATTGCTGCGCCAATTATGATGGTTTAGATTCTCTTAAACCGTTTGTGGATCAAGCCCTTAAGATTGATCAAATCAGGAAATTAGGCAATCAATTCACTGATGTTGAGATCAAGGACTCCATGTTCAGCCTTCACCCAAACAAAGCACCTGGCCCTGATGGCTTTAATGCCTTTTTCTTTCAAAAGACTTGGTCCATTGTGGGTGCTGAGGTTACTTCAGCTATAAAGGATTTCTTTACTAATGGTATGCTTCTTAAGGAAGTTAATTGCACTATCCTTGTTCTAATTCCCAAAGTTCCTAATGCGTCTAAGCTGAAGGACTTTAGGCCAATTTCCTGCTGCAACACTCTATACAAATGCATTACCAAGCTGCTATCCAATCGTTTGAAAGAAGTCCTCCCTTCTTTTGTTAATGAAGCCCAAGCTGCCTTTGTCCATGGTAGGCACATTGGCGATAATATTTTGATGGCTCAATAGCTTGTTATATGCATGGATATTTTTTCTCGGATCCTTGACCGGAAAATCCAAGCTTCCTCCTCTTTCAAGTTTCACTGGAGGTGTTGGAAATCCAAATTATCTCACTTATGCTTTGCGGATGATTTGATGGTTTTCTGCCGGGGGGAGCTGAATTCTATTAAGGTGATCAAAGATGCTCTTGATACCTTCTCTTCTCTATCTGGCCTTGCTCCAAACTTGTCCAAATGCTCTGTGTTCATCTCCGGTGCTTCGGTTCATGTGCAGCAGGACATTGCATCCTATCTGGGTGTATCTATTGGCTCTCTCCCAATCAAATACCTGGGTGTTCCTCTCATCTCCACCCGGCTCAAAGCTTCTGACTGTCAAGCCTTAGTTGATCGCATTCTGGGGAGGATTAAGGTTTGGACTAATCGCTTTCTATCCTATGCTGGCAGATTACAGCTTATTCAATCTGTCCTTTTTAGCATCCAGTCTTACTGGAGTGCCCATTTTATTCTTCCTGCAAAGGTCACAAAAGAGATTGAAAGCATCCTCTCGGATTTTCTTTGGAATGGTGTTTCCTTAAACCGTCATGGAGCCAAAGTCTCTTGGGCTGATTTATCTACTCCGAAGGATGAAGGTGGGCTGGGGATTAAGAAGGTTCGGGACTGGAATGCTGCCTCTTTGTCTCGACTCATTTGGATATTATGTCAACCAAGTCCTACCTCCTTATGGGCTGCATGGGTGAAGTTAAATCTGCTGCACAAGGAACACTTCTGGGTGGCAAAGGTTCCATGGAGTTGCTCTTGGACTTGGAGGAAAATCCTCAAGCTGCGGGGAAGAGTGAAGAGTTTCATCTCTGTTGACGTGGGGAATGGCGATAATTCCTCCCTATGGTTTGACTCTTGGAGACCCCAGGGTCCTATATGTTCCTCTCCCCACGCTAGAGTTATTACTGACTCGGGTCTTTCCAAAGATGCAAAGGTTAGTGCTATTATCTCTTCTGGAACCTGGAGGTGGCCAGCTGCGAATTCTATTGAATTGGTCACTCTGAAAGGCGAATCCTGTTCACTTCCTCCTCCTGATTGCAGTCGTCAGGATTTGATTTTATGGGATGGGTCTCCTGGATTCTCTATAAAAAGAGTTTGGAATTCTCTCCGGTCTCCTTCCCAGCGGGTCTACTGGGCTCATTTGGTTTGGTTTAAGCTTCATGTTCCTAGGCACTCCTTCATCTTATGGTTAGCTATTAAAGGTAGACTCTCTACTCAGGATCGTCTGCTAGCTTTTGGCATTCTCGGTCACATGACTTGTTCCCTATGTCAAGGTCATTCTGAGAACCATGGACATCTGTTCTTTAGCTGCCCCTTTTCCGCTCGGGTTTGGCAGTCCATTGCGTCTATCTGTGGTCTAGCTCACTATCCTTCTACTTGGGAGAGACTGAGGCCATGGATTAGTAGGAAACTCAAAGGGTCTTCTCTTCTATCCTGTGTCAGCAGACTTGCTTTTGGAGCTACTGTGTATTTCATTTGGAATGAAAGGAATTATCGCATGCATGGGCGACCTCCTCTCACCGAAAAAGGTATTGTTATAAAGATTATGGATTCGGTCAGGTTAAAGCTGGATGGAGCAAAGTTCCCCAGAAATACTGCAAATCTCCAATTGATGGATAGGTGGCATTTATCCCCTTCTCTCCTGTGCTAATCTCTTTCGGTGCTCATCTATTGAGTTCTTTTGTTAGGTTCTGGATGTAATCCGGGCTGTTTTACTTTTGAGGTCTCTACCTCTAGCTGGATGTATTCCTTTGGCTTTCTTTTGAGGTCTGACTTTCTTTTGAGGTCTCTACCTCTCTTCGGGTTTTGTCCCGATTTCATGTACCTATTATAGCTAATCAATACAATTCACCCCATTTAACTTTCAAAAAAAAAAAAAAAAAGAGGCTATCATCTCCCCTCTTCCTCTCCTAAATGTGCTCTCAAGATTGATTTCAGGAAGGCTTTTGACTCTGTCAGATGGGATTTTCTTTGGGATTCTCTGCAGCTTCTCGGCTTTCCCTCCAATTTCATTGGATGGATCAGGACCTGTGTTTCCTCTGCAAATACTCGGTGGCAATCAATGGCGAGCTCAATGGCTTCTTTGAAGGAAGGAAAGGTATTCGTCAAGGTGATCCTATCTCGCCTTACTTATTTGTTATATGCATGGATATCTTCTCTCGTATTTTGGACCGAAAAATTTGAGATTCCGCTTTATTTAAGTTCCACTGGAGATGCCGGAAATCCAAGATTTCTCATCTATGTTTTGCCGATGATCTGATGATCTTTTGCCATGGTGACTTGAATTCTATTAAAGTTGTAAAAGATGCTCTTGCAACGTTTCCCTCTCTCTCGGGTCTTATCCCAAATGTTTCCAAAAGCACCACTTTCCTATCGAGAGTTAAAGGCCACATGCAGCAAGATAATTTGAATCATTTGGGTTTTCCTCTCGGCTCATTTCCCATCAGATATCTGGGTGTTCCGCTCATTTCATCAAAACTCAATGCCCGTGACTGCCATGCTCTGGTTGACCGTATCTTGGGGAGGATCAAAACCTGGACAAATCGTTTCCTTTCTTATGCAGGTAGATTACATATCCTCAAATAGAAGGAAAACAGTTAAACCAAGAAAAACCCGACAGTAACAATAAAGAATCAATCCAACAAAATGAAATAGAGACTCTAAAAACAATCAGACAAGAAGAAAACCCCAAAATAAGATTAATGAAACAACCTAAACTAGAAAACGAATAAATAAGACAAGAAATTAAAAAAGTATAGTCAAAAATACAAATCTAAAAAAATCAAATAAAGGAAAAGAAGAGTCTTTAGAAAAACCAGCAGAAAAAGAACAAGAAGATCATACTACGATAATTAAAAGACAAAAGTGGCACATTAAAGTGAATCTAGTAGTCAAAAATGAGATTAGGGAAACCTATGCTCTAGTAGACTCGGGAGCAGACATGAATTGCATTCCAGAGGAACTATTTCCTAGAAAATATTATGAAGAAACCATAGAAAAACTCTATACAGCCAACAGTAAAAACCTTAAAGTAAAATATAAAATTCCAGATGTGCATGTCTGCCAAAACAACATTTGCTTTAAAACAACTTTCATTGTAGTTAAAGATATCCAAACCGTCATTCTAGGTACACCATTTCTAACACTCCTCTATGGACTAGAAATTAATAAAGAAGGCATAACCACTTATGTCTTAGAAAACCCAGTCACCTTCAAATTCGTAAGCCTTGTTGAACTCAAAAAAATTAATCAACTAAAAGATTCCAGCCAAAAGATACAATCCTTGAAGGATAAAAAACAACAACTTAAAGAAGAAATAAAGACAAACAGAATAGAAGAACAACTACATCAAAATCATGGAAAACCAAAATAAAAGATATCCAAGAAAAATTAGAAAAAGAATTGTGTAGCCAAGACCCTACAACCTTCTGGAATAGAAAGAAGCACCAGGTCAGCATGCCCTATATTAAAGACTTCAAAGAAACTAATATCCCAACAAAGGCCAGACCAATTCAGATGAACCTAGAACTATTAGAATATTGTAAAAAGGAGATAGCAGATCTCTTAGACAAAAGACTTATTAGACCAAGCAAGTCTCCATGGTCATGTTCAGCCTTTATGTCCAGAAAGCCTCGGAATTAGAAAGAGAAACACCTAGACTAGTCATAAATTATAAACCTTTGAATAAAGTTTTAGAATGGATTAGATATCCCATACCTAATAAAAAAGACTTGTTATCCAGACTATATAAGGCAAAGATATTTTCCAAGTTTGACATGAAATCAGGATTTTGGCAGATACAAATAACTGAAGAAGATAGATACAAAACAGTGTTCACTGTACCATTTGGACATTACGAATGGAATGTAATGCCTTTTGGTTTAAAAAATGCCCCTAGCGAATTCCAGAACATGATGAATGAAATCTTTAATCAATTTACCCAGTTCATAATAGTTTATATAGATGACGTCCTTATCTTCTCAGAAGATCTAGAAAAACATGTTAAACACATTAGACTCTTTCACAATTTAGCAAAACAAAATGGGCTAGCAATCTCAGCACCCAAGATCAAAATCTTTCAAACCAAGGTCAGATTTCTAGGGCACTATATTTATTTGGGAACTATTAAACCCATAGAAAGGTCGATAGAATTCGCAGATAAATTTCCAGATGAAATCAAAGAAAAAACCCAATTACAACGATTTCTAGGATGCCTTAATTATGTCTCAGACTTTATCCCAAACATCAGAATCACCCTAGAACCCCTATACGCTCAGCTTAGAAAAAAGAAAAAGGGATGGACAGAAGAACATACCAAAGTAGTCAAAAAAGTAAAAACTATAGTCAAAAACCTTCCTTGCCTAGAATTACTAGACCCGGCAGCCTTAGTAATAGTAGAGACAGATGCCTCAGAAATAGGATTTGGAGGAATCCTCAAACAAAAACCCATAACAAAGAAACATTAGTTAGATATCACTCGGGAATATGGACTAATGCTCAAACAAATTATAGCATAGTAAAAAAGGAAGTTTTGTCAATAGTCCTATGCGTACAAAAATTCCAAGAGGATTTATATTTCAAAAAATTCCTTCTCAGAATTGATTGCAAACCAGCCAAAGAAGTTTTAGAAAAGGATATTAAAAATCTTGTTTCAAAACAAATCTTTGCCAGATGGCAAGCTATTTTATCAGTATTTGATTTTGAAATAGAATTTCTAAAAGGCACAGAAAATAGTTTACCAGACTTTCTGACACGAGAATTCCTTACAGGAACAAGATGTCAGACAGACCCAGAACAAAAGCATCCTATGCAAAATCAATAGTTCCAATCCCTCTCAGCAATCCATACTCAGTACTAACTCCACCCAGAACTCTTCTCTCTCTTAGACCTCAATATTCAGCCTTAGTCTCGCCTTCTCAAACCTATTCCCAAGCAACTCTAAAGCGGTCGCCTCCTAGTCCCAGTACTACTACTGAGCAGACTAGGTCTAGTCCTTCCAAGTCTCCCGTGTTCAACCCATATTATAGTAAAAATTGCTTTCTTACCGTTAAACTCTTAGAACCAGACAAAATAGGAGACAACCAAACCCCCAAGCTGTCCAGAATTTTCCTTCGATTAATGGAAAAATCATGCAATACCACCTACCCAAAGGATTTCAAAATCCCCTTAAAACCCAGGAATATTATGAGTTTATTTTAGTCGACACAGAGTCAGCTGAAATAACCCATACATCAGAACAAAACTCAGAGGCAGTCGCCTATTCAAAATGTAAGATTAAGAAGTTTATGACTAAACAAGAATGGGGAAACCCATATCAGCCCAGAACCTTTCTCAAAAATACCAGCCTTCTCAATACAACTATTTTGACTACCAGGAAGCCTGGTATAAAGCTTTATATCTTAAGCCCACGGACCATAGTTGGTTCCTCAATTTTAGTCCAAAGATAGACAAAAGAATCCCAAGCTGGATTCATTATTGGTGGACCTACTTTGGGATAACAAAAGAAATAATTCCAGAACCAGCATTATCAGCATGGGTTTATTTCCACGATCGACTCAAAACAGCCCATTATGGAAATAAAAGTATGATGTTCACAATTGAATTTCAAGTTTCATGGATTGTGGGATGGGATTTTGCTGTTGGTAGATCCCTTGATCAGTATCCACTTATCCTAGAAAGACGATTTAGGATCAAGTGGTGGAAAAACTTTCAATCCGGAGAAAGATTATCACTAAGTAACATCAGCCGATGGCTAGTTACTTATGATAGCCCCAGACAATTCCCAAAAATAGAAAAACCTGTTCCAGAAAAAACCACAACTTCGCCTTCTTCAAGCAAAACTCCTAACAAAAGGAATTAAAGAAAAAATTACTAGAGGAATTATCACAACTAGGAGACTCTGATGAGAAGGATATTAGTTCATCCCAGCCCAAGCCAACAGACCAACTATATCTACAAGATGCCCAGGATCCATATGAAGACTATGACATAATGTAGCCCAATACTATTCCAGATTCAGTCCACAACTTTGGCCCAAAAACTCCAGCAGTACTATTGTCACACATGTCTTACACGAGACCCCCCAGTCTCATTAGCACTATTATGGCACACTTCAAAGTCACCCATGTGACTCCTCAGCCTTATCAAGTCACCCATGTGACTCCTCGACCCTACCAAAGGCATCCCCTCAGATGCACGCTCCTCAGACTTATCCTCCAGCACAGCAGCTACAGTCAACCAGATAGTGACACATCAGCAACACTTCAGCAATTACAGCAATGACACCTATACCTCAGCCAGCCACAACAGATCACACATATATGAAGCTACAACAGCAACAGCCAGTCAGAATATGCCAACTCATATGAAGGACTTTTCTGGTATTAGAGCACTGTTACGGGAAGTAACTCAAGAGCAGCCGCACATGTGCTGCAGTGCTCAAAGGATAGCAAAGCCAGCTGTCCTAAATCCAGACGTCCTGCCCCAAACCCAAAACCAATACTGGATTTCAACCCATTTGAAGTCCGCAGAAGACAGCCAGCCAGCTGTCCCCAAGGACAGACATACTTTATCAAAGCAAGCCAGCCAGCTGTCCCCAAGGACAGACCTTATCGAAGCCAGTCAACCAGCTGTCCCCAAGGACAGACATACTTTATCAAAGCAAGCCAGCTAGCTGTCCCCAAGGACAGACTTTATCGAAGCCAGCCAGCCAGCTGTCCCCAAGGACAGACAAACTTTATCGAAGCCAGCCAACCAGCTGTCCCCAAGGACAAAAATAATTGAAGACCAGTCAGATCACCTTTCGGATTTCAAAGGAAGTGAAGTCCGCACTAACCACTCCGGATTCCAACCAGTCTGAAGTCCAGACCAGTCTATAAAATGGATAGCCCTCAACCTGTGAGAGGCATCCGCAATCATTACCCATCATCCATGTTTAAACCTTTAAACCTCCACCATAATCACCTAACCCTCATTCATGATCACCAAGAACCTACTTAAGCTCCACTAAGCCTCCACCAAAACTCCACTCACCTCCAATATTGTGTTGGATCAAACTTAGATCAAACCTCAATTAAGTACAATCTCGAGCATTCCTCCAATATTGATAGATCAAAGTTAGATCAAATTAGACCAAATTCGAATCAAGTACAATATAGAGAGTTACTTAGAGATATTTTTCAACACTGGGTTGAACCAAGTTCAAGTTAAATCCAAATCAGATCCCATCTAGACAATTGCTTCGAGATTGGGTCGGATAAAATTTACATCAAACATGAATCAACTTCAATTTCGAGTGTTGAATCAAGATATGGTTAAATCAAATTAAATCAAACACAAATCAAGTTCAATCTAGAGCACTTATATAATATCAGGTTGGATAAAATTAAGATCAATCCTAAATAAAGTTAAATATAGAGCATTATTCTAAGATCGGGTTAGATGGAGCTAAGTTTAGACCCAAATAAAGTTCATTCTCGAGCGTTACACCAAGATTGGGTGAAATCAAACTAAAATCAAGTTCAATCGAAGCACTACTCCATGATTGGATTAGATCTAACCTACATCAAGCTAATTGAAGTTCAATCTGGAGCGTTGTTAGAAGATCGGGCCAAATCAAGGCTAAATCAATTTGAATTTGGAATGTTGCTCTAAGTTCGGATTGGATCAAACTTAGATCAAACCTTCTGAGTCAAGTCCAATTGGAAGTGATGCTCCAAGATCGGGTCGAGCCAAACTTAGATCAAATTTCAAAATAAGTCCAATCTAAAGCATTGCAACAAGACCAGGTTAGATCAAATTAGATCCACATGAATCAAATCTAATTTGCAGCATTGCTCTAAGAAAAGGTTGGATCAAACCCAAACCAAGTCAAATCGAGAGCGTTGCTCGAGGATCGAGTTGGATCAAACTTATATCAAACCCAAATCAAGTCCAATCTGGATTCTATTATTCTTATATCGAACTCAATCAACTTTTGATCAAACCCCAATCAAGTTCAATTTAAAGCATTGCTCTAAGATCAGGGTGGATTAAACTTAAATCGGACCTGGAACAAATCAAATATGTAACATTGCTCTAAGATCGGGTTCAACAAAACTTTGATCAAATCAGAATTAAGTTCAATATGGAGCCTTGATCTTAGGTTGAGCTTGATCAAACCAAGATCAGGCACAAATCAAGTCCGATGTAGAGCATTCCTCAAAGATCGTATTGGATCAAACTTATATCAATCTCGAATTAAGTGAAATATGCTGCATTCCTCCAAGATTGATTTGGTTCAAACTCAAATCAAATATAAATCAAATGCAATTTAATGCATTGTTCCAAGATAGGGTCGGATCGAACTTAGGTCAAACTCAAAATAAAGTTCGATATGGAGCATTTCTCTAAGGTCGGGTTGGATCAATCTTAGCTCTAAGATGAATCAAGTTCAATATGGAGAGATGCTGCATCATGATCAGGTTAGATCAAACACTAATCAAGTCTAATTTTGAGTGTTGCTCTAAGATTAAGCTCGATGAAGTTAAAGATAATACCCAAATCAAGTTTAATCGAGAGCATTGCACTAAGATTGGGTTTGATCAAACTTAGAATAAACCCAAATCAGATCAAATCTAAAGCGTTGCCTTAAAATCGGGTTCGATAAAACAACAAACCTAAATCAAGTCTTTTTTAGAGTGCTGCTTCAAGATCGGGTTAGTTCAAACCAAGATGATGGAGCCCAAATTAAGTATAATATGAAGCATTGCTTCGATATCAATTTAGATCAAACTCTGATCGAACCTGAATCAAGTTAAATTAGGAGCATCGTTCGAAGATCAAGTTAGGTCAAACCCGAATCGAGTTCAATTTAGAGTGTTACTCCATGATTAGTTCAGATCAAATAAGATCAAGCCCAATCAATTTCAATCTAAAACATTTTAATATGATCGGCCTAGATCAAACTTTGATCTCTTTTCATTTGATCGAACCTGAATCAAGTCCAATCTAGAGCAATGCTCCACAAGATTTGTTTGAATGAAACGAAGATCAAACTTGAATTTAGTTCAATATGCTGCATTTGTTTAAAAATTGGGTTAGATCAAACCAATGTCAATTCTGAATCAAGTCGAATCTCGGGCATTGGCACAAGTTCGGGTTAGATCAAACTAAGATCGGACCCAAATAAAATCTCATACGTAGCGTTGCTCCAAGATTGAAATTAGATCAAACTTAAATCAAACATGAGTCAAGTCCAACATGGAGCATTGTTTCAAGATTGTGTTGGATCAAACTTAGATCAAACCTCAATTAAGTACAATCTCGAGCATTCCTCCAATATTGATAGATCAAAGTTAGATCAAATTAGACCAAATTCGAATCAAGTACAATCTAGAGAGTTACTTAGAGATATTTTTCAACACTGGGTTGAACCAAGTTCAAGTTAAACCCAAATCAGATCCCATCTAGACAATTGCTCTGAGATTGGGTCGGATAAAATTTACATCAAACATGAATCAACTTCAATTTAGAGTGTTGATTCAAGATATGGTTAAATCAAATTAAATCAAACACAAATCAAGTTCAATCTAGAGCACTTATATAATATCGGGTTGGATAAAATTAAGATCAATCCTAAATAAAGTTAAATGTAGAGCTAATTTCCAAGATCGGGTTAGATGGAGCTACACAAATCAAGTTCAGACCCAAATAAAGTTCATTCTCTAGCGTTACACCAAGATTGGGTGAAATCAAACTAAAATCAAGTTCAATCGAAGCATTACTCCATGATTGGATTAGATCTAACCTACATCAAGCTAAATGAAGTTCAATCTGGAGCGTTGCTACAAGATCGGGCCAAATCAAGGCTAAATCAATTTGAATTTGGAATGTTGCTCTAAGTTCGGATTGGATCAAACTTAGATCAAACCTTCTGAGTCAAGTCCAATTGGAAGTGATGCTCCAAGATCGGGTCGAGCCAAACTTAGATCAAATTTCAAAATAAGTCCAATCTAAAGCATTGCAACAAGACCAGGTTAGATCAAATTAGATCCACATGAATCAAATCTAATTTGCAGCATTGCTCTAAGAAAAGGTTGGATCAAACCCAAACCAAGTCAAATCGAGAGCGTTGCTCGAGGATCGAGTTGGATCAAACTTATATCAAACCCAAATCAAGTCCAATCTGGATTCTATTATTGTTATATCGAACTCAATCAACTTTTGATCAAACCCCAATCAAGTTCAATTTAAAGCATTGCTCTAAGATCAGGGTGGATTAAACTTAAATCGGACCTGGAACAAATCAAATATGTAACATTGCTCTAAGATCGGGTTCAACAAAACTTTGATCAAATCAGAATTAAGTTCAATATGGAGCCTTGATCTTAGGTTGAGCTTGATCAAACAAGATCAGGCACAAATCAAGTCCGATGTAGAGCATTCCTCAAAGATCGTATTGGATCAAACTTATATCAATCTCGAATTAAGTGAAATATGCTGCATTCCTCCAAGATTGATTTGGTTCAAACTCAAATCAAATATGAATCAAATGCAATTTAATGCATTGTTCCAAGATAGGGTCGGATCGAACTTAGGTCAAACTCAAAATAAAGTTCGATATGGAGCATTTCTCTAAGGTCGGGTTGGATCAATCTTAGCTCTAAGATGAATCAAGTTCAATATGGAGAGATGCTGCATCATGATCAGGTTAGATCAAACACTAATCAAGTCTAATTTTGAGTGTTGCTCTAAGATTAAGCTCGATGAAGTTAAAGATAATACCCAAATCAAGTTTAATCGAGAGCATTGCACTAAGATTGGGTTTGATCAAACTTAGAATAAACCCAAATCAGATCAAATCTAAAGCGTTGCCTTAAAATCGGGTTCGATAAAACAACAAACCTAAATCAAGTCTTTTTTAGAGTGCTGCTTCAAGATCGGGTTAGTTCAAACCAAGATGATGGAGCCCAAATTAAGTATAATATGAAGCATTGCTTCGATATCAATTTAGATCAAACTTGATCGAACCTGAATCAAGTTAAATTAGGAGCATCGTTCGAAGATCAAGTTAGGTCAAACCCGAATCGAGTTCAATTTAGAGTGTTACTCCATGATTAGTTCAGATCAAATAAGATCAAGCCCAATCAATTTCAATCTAAAACATTTTAATATGATCGGCCTAGATCAAACTTTGATCTCTTTTCATTTGATCGAACCTGAATCAAGTCCAATCTAGAGCAATGCTCCACAAGATTTGTTTGAATGAAAAGAAGATCAAACTTGAATTTAGTTCAATATGCTGCATTTGTTTAAAAATTGGGTTAGATCAAACCAATGTCAATTCTGAATCAAGTCGAATCTCGGGCATTGGCACAAGTTCGGGTTAGATCAAACTAAGATCGGACCCAAATAAAATCTCATACGTAGCGTTGCTCCAAGATTGAAATTAGATCAAACTTAAATCAAACATGAGTCAAGTCCAACATGGAGCATTGTTTCAAGATTGTGTTGGATCAAACTTAGATCAAACCTCAATTAAGTACAATCTCGAGCATTCCTCCAATATTGATAGATCAAAGTTAGATCAAATTAGACCAAATTCGAATCAAGTACAATCTAGAGAGTTACTTAGAGATATTTTTCAACACTGGGTTGAACCAAGTTCAAGTTAAACCCAAATCAGATCCCATCTAGACAATTGCTCTGAGATTGGGTCGGATAAAATTTACATCAAACATGAATCAACTTCAATTTAGAGTGTTGATTCAAGATATGGTTAAATCAAATTAAATCAAACACAAATCAAGTTCAATCTAGAGCACTTATATAATATCGGGTTGGATAAAATTAAGATCAATCCTAAATAAAGTTAAATGTAGAGCTAATTTCCAAGATCGGGTTAGATGGAGCTACACAAATCAAGTTCAGACCCAAATAAAGTTCATTCTCGAGCGTTACACGAAGATTGGGTGAAATCAAACTAAAATCAAGTTCAATCGAAGCATTACTCCATGATTGGATTAGATCTAACCTACATCAAGCTAAATGAAGTTCAATCTGGAGCGTTGCTACAAGATCGGGCCAAATCAAGGCTAAATCAATTTGAATTTGGAATGTTGCTCTAAGTTCGGATTGGATCAAACTTAGATCAAACCTTCTGAGTCAAGTCCAATTGGAAGTGATGCTCCAAGATCGGGTCGAGCCAAACTTAGATCAAATTTCAAAATAAGTCCAATCTAAAGCATTGCAACAAGACCAGGTTAGATCAAATTAGATCCACATGAATCAAATCTAATTTGCAGCATTGCTCTAAGAAAAGGTTGGATCAAACCCAAACCAAGTCAAATCGAGAGCGTTGCTCGAGGATCGAGTTGGATCAAACTTATATCAAACCCAAATCAAGTCCAATCTGGATTCTATTATTCTTATATCGAACTCAATCAACTTTTGATCAAACCCCAATCAAGTTCAATTTAAAGCATTGCTCTATGATCAGGGTGGATTAAACTTAAATCGGACCTGGAACAAATCAAATATGTAACATTGCTCTAAGATCGGGTTCAACAAAACTTTGATCAAATCAGAATTAAGTCAATATGGAGCCTTGATCTTAGGTTGAGCTTGATCAAACAAAGATCAGGCACAAATCAAGTCCGATGTAGAGCATTCCTCAAAGATCGTATTGGATCAAACTTATATCAATCTCGAATTAAGTGAAATTTGCTGCATTCCTCCAAGATTGATTTGGTTCAAACTCAAATCAAATATGAATCAAATGCAATTTAATGCATTGTTCCAAGATAGGGTCGGATCGAACTTAGGTCAAACTCAAAATAAAGTTCGATATGGAGCATTTCTCTAAGGTCGGGTTGGATCAATCTTAGCTCTAAGATGAATCAAGTTCAATATGGAGAGATGCTGCATCATGATCAGGTTAGATCAAACACTAATCAATTCTAATTTTGAGTGTTGCTCTAAGATTAAGCTCGATGAAGTTAAAGATAATACCCAAATCAAGTTTAATCGAGAGCATTGCACTAAGATTGGTTTGATCAAACTTAGAATAAACCCAAATCAGATCAAATCTAAAGCGTTGCCTTAAAATCGGGTTCGATAAAACAACAAACCTAAATCAAGTCTTTTTTAGAGTGCTGCTTCAAGATCGGGTTAGTTCAAACCAAGATGATGGAGCCCAAATTAAGTATAATATGAAGCATTGCTTCGATATCAATTTAGATCAAACTTTGATCGAAGCTGAATCAAGTTAAATTAGGAGCATCGTTCGAAGATCAAGTTAGGTCAAACCCGAATCGAGTTCAATTTAGAGTGTTACTCCATGATTAGTTCAGATCAAATAAGATCAAGCCCGAATCAATTTCAATCTAAAACATTTTAATATGATCGGCCTAGATCAAACTTTGATCTCTTTTCATTTGATCGAACCTGAATCAAGTCCAATCTAGAGCAATGCTCCACAAGATTTGTTTGAATGAAACGAAGATCAAACTTGAATTTAGTTCAATATGCTGCATTTGTTTAAAAATTGGGTTAGATCAAACCAATGTCAATTCTGAATCAAGTCGAATCTCGGGCATTGGCACAAGTTCGGGTTAGATCAAACTAAGATCGGACCCAAATAAAATCTCATACGTAGCGTTGCTCCAAGATTGAAATTAGATCAAACTTAAATCAAACATGAGTCAAGTCCAACATGGAGCATTGTTTCAAGATTGTGTTGGATCAAACTTAGATCAAACCTCAATTAAGTACAATCTCGAGCATTCCTCCAATATTGATAGATCAAAGTTAGATCAAATTAGACCAAATTCGAATCAAGTACAATCTAGAGAGTTACTTAGAGATATTTTTCAACACTGGGTTGAACCAAGTTCAAGTTAAACCCAAATCAGATCCCATCTAGACAATTGCTCTGAGATTGGGTCGGATAAAATTTACATCAAACATGAATCAACTTCAATTTAGAGTGTTGATTCAAGATATGGTTAAATCAAATTAAATCAAACACAAATCAAGTTCAATCTAGAGCACTTATATAATATCGGGTTGGATAAAATTAAGATCAATCCTAAATAAAGTTAAATGTAGAGCTAATTTCCAAGATCGGGTTAGATGGAGCTACACAAATCAAGTTCAGACCCAAATAAAGTTCATTCTCTAGCGTTACACCAAGATTGGGTGAAATCAAACTAAAATCAAGTTCAATCGAAGCATTACTCCATGATTGGATTAGATCTAACCTACATCAAGCTAAATGAAGTTCAATCTGGAGCGTTGCTACAAGATCGGGCCAAATCAAGGCTAAATCAATTTGAATTTGGAATGTTGCTCTAAGTTCGGATTGGATCAAACTTAGATCAAACCTTCTGAGTCAAGTCCAATTGGAAGTGATGCTCCAAGATCGGGTCGAGCCAAACTTAGATCAAATTTCAAAATAAGTCCAATCTAAAGCATTGCAACAAGACCAGGTTAGATCAAATTAGATCCACATGAATCAAATCTAATTTGCAGCATTGCTCTAAGAAAAGGTTGGATCAAACCCAAACCAAGTCAAATCGAGAGCGTTGCTCGAGGATCGAGTTGGATCAAACTTATATCAAACCCAAATCAAGTCCAATCTGGATTCTATTATTCTTATATCGAACTCAATCAACTTTTGATCAAACCCCAATCAAGTTCAATTTAAAGCATTTCTCTAAGATCAGGGTGGATTAAACTTAAATCGGACCTAGAATAAATCAAATATATAACATTGCTCTAAGATCGGGTTCAACAAAACTTTGATCAAATCAGAATTAAGTTCAATATGGAGCCTTGATCTTAGGTTGAGCTTGATCAAACAAAGATCAGGCAGCTGCTCACTACCAATGGGAGTTTCTCTCTCTAGCTTGGAGCCTCTCTCTCTAAGCTGCCTCTCTCCTATTTTTTCTGCTGCTTCTCTCTGATCTGATCATGGAGGTTCCTCCCGTTTTGCCATCTTCGTGTGGAGATGAGCCTCCTCTGCTTCCTGTTCCTGAGGATGGCTCGGGTGGTATAGTTCTGGATGTAGTCTCCTTGGATTCCTCGTCCATCTCTATTCCAGCCTTTGTTTCTTGTGAGCCGGGTGGGAAGGTTGCGGCTAAGTGCAAAGCTTCTTCTCCACCGTCATCTTCTCTCAATGGCGATGCTTCTTCTCTCCCTTTGCCCTGTTCATGGCTTACGGATGATCCCGTCGCTCTTGCTATGGCTCATCCCTTGTTGGATGATTATGCTGATCCCTTCAGATTCGGTTTGTATGTTGCTGATTTGGAGATTAGGGAGAGCCATGCATTTAGTGGATTTTCTTCTCCCGTAATCGGAGCAGGAATTTCTTCTTCCGTGAACAGTGCGGGCGTTTCTTCTTCGCGATCGGTGCTGGAGCCCCTGTTCGTTCCTCACAGCAAATCAAATCTATTGGTCTGAATCAGATGTCTCATCCAGTACCTCCACAATTTGATTTTAGGGGCCCTTGTTTCCCGCCTCTAGCGAATACTGCTGGCGACTCTAAATTTCAAAATCCATTGCGCCCGATTCCAATTTCTGACAACACTGCGGCTTCCCCTGTTTCTCTCCTGGAGGAGGGGCCCGGCCCGGTTCATGTGGAGGATGCGGCCCTGAGCCCTGCGAAGGTTAGCTGGGCTTCTCTGGTCAAGGAAAGCCCTGCCATGGAGCTCTCTTACATCAAGCCCAGCTTTCATGTGATCGATGGGAGAGTTAGATGCTCGCTTCCTCCGTCTGTTGCAGTTAATGGGGCTGCAACCTGGGAGAACACCATTGTAGGATTCTTCTTGGACAAACTCCCGTTTTCTCTTGTGCAAACTCAGGCTCATAGGTTGTGGGATACAAAAGGGCTCTCTGAGGTGTTAAGCAACGGTATAGGCTTCTTCTTCTTCAAATTTTGTGATAAGGCAATGTGCATGGAAATTCTGAATGGGGGCCCCTGGTATTTTGGAGGACGACCAATCTTCTTAAAAGCTTGGAGGCCGGGAATGAATCTTTCCAAAGAAGGGTGCAAAAGGGTTCCTATCTGGGTTCACTTCTACAATGTTCCTCTGGAATACTGGACGGCAGAGGGTCTAAGTCATATTGCCAGCATTGTTGGGATTCCTCTCCATGCGGACAAAATGACGTCGTCCTTAAAGCGCCTGGCCTTTGCTAGATTATGCATTGAAATTGGTATCGATGACTCTCTTCCTAATTCTCTGGATCTGGTTATGGAGGATGGGAGTCTTGTGGAAATCCTCATTGAATACAACTGGGTTCCTAAGAGATGCTCCAACTGTAAGGAATTCGGACATCTTCCCAAATTTTGCAAGAAGACTTCTCACCATGCTTGGGTTCCTAAAGAATCTCATTGTCCTCCTAAGCCCATTCCTGTTGATACTCCGAATTCCTTGAATAGATCCGGGAAAGGAGTTCTGGAGGGCCCTGCTTCTCTCCCTGTCCTTGGCTCTGTCAATTTCTCCGAAGGACGCAATTCGAATCCTCTCAATCCGGCTTCGGTTTGTCCTGGTTCGAGTGGCTGCTTTAATATCAATCCGTATGCTGTTCTTAGTGAGCATGTTGAGGATCCTGCTGAGCGGAGGAATGGTGTTTCTTCTAACCTTATTTCTGCTGCTGGGGGATTATCCAATCAGACTCCTGTGGGTGAGTCTATGTGTCAGAGTCTTTGTATCAGAGAGGAGAGTCCTAAGTCTGAGGCTGCTCTTGCATCTGCTGGTTGCGCTTCTATGGAGGCTTCTCCTAAATGCTCTGAGGATCCTTCTTCCCCTTCATCCTTCTCAAGTACCCCTCTTATTGCTAGGCGGTTAAACATGGTGGACGAGCTTGAGAAAAAGCAGGGCAAGCAGATGAAGCATAAGAAGAAAATTAGGAGGGCTGGGAATTCCAAGGGGAAGATTTCTTTGAAATTGGATGATTAATTTAGCCTCATGGAATATCCGGGGACTTAATGACCCCTCAAAACATAATGAGGTTCGTAATCTGATTCATACACATAATATTTCTTGCTTAGCCCTTTTTTTTTTTGAAAGTTAAATGGGGTGAATTGTATTGATTAGCTAGAAAAGGTACATGAGATCGGGACAGAGCCCGCAGAGAGGTAGAGACCTCAAAAGAAAGACAGACTTCCAAGAAGACCATAGGAATACATCCAGCAAGAGGTAGGGACCTCAAAAATAGATCAGCCCGGATTACATCCAGAACCTAACAAAATAACTCATAAGATGAGCACGGAGGAGATCAACCCAGGAGTGAAGGGGAAAACTGCCACCTATCAATCACTTGGAGATTTGCAGAATTTCTGGGGAATTTTGCACCATCGAGCTTAAGCCTGACCGAATCAATAATCTTTTTAACAATACCGTTTTCTGTGAGAGGTGGTCGCCCATGCATGAGATAGTTCCTTTCATTCCAAATGAAATACACAGTAGCTCCAAAAGCGAGTCTGCTGACGCAGGAGAGAAGAAGACCCTTTGAGTTTCCTACTAATCCACGGCTTCAATCTCTCCCAAGTAGAAGGATAGTGCGCTAAACCACAGATAGTCGCAATGGACTGCCAAACCCGAGCGGAAAAGGGGCAGCTAAAAACAGATGACCATGGTCCTCAGAACGGCCTTGACATAGAGAACAAGTCATGTGACCGAGAATGCCAAAAGATAGCAGGCGATCCTGAGTAGAGAGTCTACCTTTAATAGCTAACCATAAAATGAAGGAGTGCCTGGGAACATGAAGCTTGAAACCAAACTAGATGAGCCCAGTAGACCCGCTGGGAAGGAGTCCGGAGAGATTCCAAACTCTTTTATAGAGAATCCAGGAGACCCATCCCATAAAATCTTATCCTGACGACTGCAATCAGGAGGAGGAAGTGAACAGGATTCGCCTTTCAGAGTGACCAAATCAATAGAATTCGCAGCAGGCCACCTCCAGGTTCCAGAAGAGATAATAGCACTAACCTTTGCATCTTTGGAAAGACCCGAGTCTGTAATAACTCTAGCATGGGGAGAGGAACAGATAGGACCCTGGGGTCTCCAAGAATCAAACCATAGGGAGGTATTATCGCCATTCCCCACGTCAACAGAGATGAAACCCTTTACTCTTCCCCTCATCTTGAGGATTTTCCTCCAAGTCCAAGAGCAGCTCCATGGAACCTTTGCCACCCAGAAATGTTCCTTGTGCAGCAGATTTAACTTTACCCATGCAGCCCATAAGGAGGAAGGACTTGGTTGACATAATAACCAAATGAGTCGAGACAGGGAGGCAGCATTCCAATCACGGACCTTCTTGATCCCCAGCCCACCTTCCTCCTTCGGAGTAGATAAATCAGCCCAAGATACTTTGGCTCCATGACTTTTTAAGGAAACACCATTCCAAAGAAAAGCCGAGAGGATACTTTCAATCTCTTTGGTGACCTTTGCAGGAAGAATAAACTGGGCACTCCAGTAAGACTGGATGCTAAATAGGACAGATTGAATAAGCTGTAATCTACCAGCATATGAAAGAAAGCGATTAGTCCAAACCTTAATCCTCCCAAAATGCGATCAACTAAGGCTTGACAATCCGAAGCTTTGAGCCGGGTGGAGATGAGAGGAACACCCAGGTATTTAATTGGGAGAGAGCCAATAGAGACACCCAAATAGGATGCAATGTCCTGCTGCACATGAGCCGAAGCACCGGAGATGAACACAGAGCATTTGGACAAGTTTGGAGAAAGGCCAGATAGAGAAGAGAAGGTATCAAGAGCATCTTTGATCACCTTAATAGAATCCAGCTCACCCCGACAGAAAACCATCAAATCATCCGCAAAGCATAAGTGAGATAATTTGGATTTCCGACACCTCCAGTGAAACTTGAAAGAGGAGGAAGCTTGGATTTTCCGGTCAAGGATCCGAGAGAAAATATCCATGCAAATGACAAATAAATAAGGAGATATAGGGTCTCCTTGACGAAGACCTTTCTTCCCATCAAAGAAGCCGTTTAGTTCCCCATTAATAGCCACAGAGAACTTTGCAGAAGAGACGCAGGAGCGATCCAACTTATGAAGACCGGAGGAAATCCAAGAAGCTGGAGGGAAGCCCACAGGAAGTCCCATCTAACAGAATCAAAGGCCTTCATTAGATCAATCTTTAGGGCACAGTTTGAAGAGGAGGAGGGAAGGTGGTAACCTCGGACCAGCTCCTGAGCTAACAAAATGTTATCACCAATGTGCCTACCTTTGACAAAAGCAGATTGAGCATCGTTAATAAAGAAGGCAGACGTGCTTCAGCCGATTAGCAAGGAGCTTAGTGATGCATTTATACACAGTATTGCAACAGGATATCGGCTGAAGTCCTTCAATCTTGAGCATTTGGGATCTTAGGATGAGAGCAATAATCGTGCAATTGACCTCCTTGAGAAGAAGACCATTAGAGAAGAAACTCCTTGATAGCTGTAGTGAAGTCAGATCCAACAATGTGCCAAGTTTCTGGAAAAAGAAGGCATTAAACCCATCCGGTCCTGGAGCTTTGTTTGGGTGAAGGCTAAACAAGGCATCTTTGATATCATCCTCCGTAAATTCACAGCATAAATACCTTGATTGCTCAGGAGATAAACACAGTCAACATACCCTGAGCTCATCTCTACCGCACATCCTGTGATACTGTTCGAACCAAGGAGCTGGCTGAAGAAATGACAACCTCTTGGGCAATCTGGTCCTTCTCCCGGATCCAATCGCCATTTTCCTTCTGGATGCAGTTTATCTTGTTTACATTGACTCGGCCCTTAACAGAATTGAAGAAGAAGGCTGAGCATTGGTCCCCCTCTTTCAACCATTGGATCCTACTTCGCTGCCTAGCATAGCTCTCCTTCCCTTTACAAGCAAGATGGAGCTGATTAGCACAATCAATTTCCCTTCTCCAGGTATCAATTCCGTTGTTACCTGCCGCGATGAGATTGCAAAGCAGCAAGCTCGGAACGAGATGAGCAAGGTCCCGTTGATAAGAGAGTTCTTGCGCCTACTAAGATCTCTCAAGGCAGATTTGACAAGTTTAAGCTTGCTATAAAGTTTGAACATGGCATGACCACTAACCTGGGAGTCCCAGATCTTCTCAACCAAAGGAAAAAATTCTTCAAATTCAGTCCAAAAGTTGAAGAATTTAAAAGGAGATTTGAACCGGGGAGAGAAATCCCAAGCTTAACCACAATCGGCGAGTGATCAGACAGCCCAAAGGGATGGAACTCAGCAAAAGATTGAGCAAAGAATGAATCCACAATGGTTGACAAGAGCTCTGTCAGCTTCCGCAAGATGTGCCCGTTCACTCTAGAGTTGTGCCAAGTGAAAGAGGACCTCCAAATCTCAGATCATCCAAACCGGCTTCAAATAGTACATCATTTAGATCATTCATAAAGCTGGGCCACTCAACTCCCTCCTTTCCTTTCATGCCTATGCGGATTGCATTAAAATCCCCCAGAATAATCCATGGCAGATGAGAGAAAGACTTTGATTGGTCTTTCAAATGGCCCAAAGCTGCTTCCTGGACGTAGCATCAGAAGCTCCATAAGCAAAAGAGGCAGAAACTTAACACCACTATCCCGAATAGTAATAGAGAGGTGAATGATCTGATCATGCATGGAAACAACTTCAGCATGAAGGAGCTTTGGGTTCCACCAAATCCAAATCCTTCCGGAGCAATCACTGTCATAGTATTTGGCCATCTTCCTAAGCGGTGAAGTTCTCATTGAATACAGCTGGGTTCCTAAGCGGTGCCCCGTCTGCAAGGTATTTGGCCATCTTCCTATAAATTGCAAGAAAATTGTTCGCCAAACCTGGGTTCCTAAATCTTCTGAAGCGTCTGCTGGGTTCTCTGCTGATGCTCCAATGCTCGGATCAAAGCCCGGTTCGGAAGGTAACAATCTTCTTGTATCTCCATCTCCACCTGTCATCCACACTGGCAACAACCAGGATCCTAAGGTCAGACGCGGCCCGATCATTCCAAAGCCGGCAGCTGGATCCTCTGTTTCCGGAGGATGCATGGTGTCAAATTCATTTGCTCTCCTCCAAGACATTGCCGATGCTACAGTCGTGTTGAATGGTGATGCTATCTCTCATTCTCCTATTCTTACTGAGGTCTCTATTGGGCAAGATGCGGCAGGTAAGTGCACAAGCTCCCATCTCTTCCGTATGCTGTTCTTAGTGAGCAAATTGAGGACCCTGCTGAGCCGAGGGAGAAGAGTCCTATGTTTCAGAGAGCTGCTGAAGATCCGAAATTTGACGATCCGCATCAAATTGCTACAGTAGCTACAGTAGCTACAGTAACGGGTGCAATTGCAGATCCGAAATTTGAAGACCCAATTGCTGCTGTCAATCCGTCTGTTACTGTAGCTACAGTAGATCCGAAATTTGACGATCCGCATCAAATTGCTACAGTAGCTACAGTAGCTACAGTAACGGGTGCAATTGCAGATCCGAATTTTGAAGACCCAATTGCTGCTGTCAATCCGTCTGCTACTGTAGCTACAGTAGATCCGAAATTTGACGATCCGAATCAAATTGCTACAGTAGCTACAGTGCCATTGGAAAATTCCTCTGTTACTCTTGTTCGGGACTGTTCCTCCTCTGATTTTCCTCCCCCCAGTTTTGGATGTGAGGATTCTTCTCCTTCCTCGTCTCCTTCGTGCACTCCTCTTATTGTTAGGAGGCTCAATTTGATTGATGAAGTTGAGAAAAAGCATGGCAAGAGGATCAAACAGAGGAAGAAGAAGGAAAATGGTTCTGGGAACTCCCGGGGTTAACCTCCTAGTTCCTTGATGATTATATTAGCCTCTTGGAATATTAGGGGCCTTAATGACCCCTCTAAGCAGTTTGAAGTTCGCAATTTGATTAAGTCTCAGAAAATATCTTGTATTGCCATTCTTGAATCAAAGATTCGGCCTTCAAATAAAGCCTATTTCGAGAAGTCTTTTCTAAAGGACTGGAAGTTCTTATCTTTCTATGAAGGCTCTGGTTCTGGCAGAATTTGGGTGTGGTGGGATCCATCGAAGCTTGTTGCTGATAGATTTATCTTGCAGGATCAGGCCATCCACATCTCCTTCTCCCTGTGTAGCTTGGGTGGAAGATTCATGGCTTCTTTTATCTATGGCTCAAATGATGCAACTAATCGAAGGATTTTATGGAGCAGTCTAAAAGATCTGGCTAACTCCTTCGCCCAGCTTCCTTGGATCATTTTGGGTGATTTCAATGCTGTTCGTTATAGATCTGAGAGGAAGGGAGGAAGCTCTGGCTGGCCCTCGTTCATGGAGGAGTTTAATGATACCCTGCTTGAAATTGGGGTGGATGATCTTAGATATGGTGGTTGTCAGTTTACCTGGCACAATTCCAGGACCATTGGGCATATCCTCAGGAAGTTAGATAGAGTTCTGGTTAACGCAGGTTGGCTCAACTCCTTCCCCAACTCTTCAGCTGAATTTATGCCTTATGGTGTCTCTGATCATTCAGCGGCAGTGGTGAAGATGGAGACCTGCATGCATAGCTATATCACTCCTTTCAAGTTCTTTAATCACTGGGCTGGCTTTGAGGAATTTTTACCATTAGTTGAGATGATCTGGAGCTCAAGGGTGGAAGGGCATGCTATGTTCAGAGTGTGTAAGAAGCTGAAGTTGATGAAATCTGCTTTAAGGAATCTGTGTAAAAGGAAGAATGAGGCCTGTTATGGGGACCTGGCCTCTTTTCGTTCTGAGCTTAATGCTCTGCAAGCTGAATTAGCTACGGGTAATCAAGCGGCTGATCTTATTGATAAAGAGAGAGTCTGTGCCATGAAACTTAGCTTAGCTTGCAAAGGCAGGGATGTTATGCTCGGCAGAAGAGTAGAATTCAATGGTTGCGGGAAGGGGACCATAACTCTTCTTTCTTCTTCAATTCCATCAAAAGTAGGATCAATGTTAACAAGATATTGAGCATACAAGATGATTCGGGAGTTTGGATCCATGACAAGCTGCAAATCAGCCATGAGGTGGTCGAGTTTTACAAGGGGCTGCTGGGCTCAGAGTGCTCTATTGCCTATAAAGGTATTGACTCACTCAAGCCTTTTGTGAACCATGTCCTTTGCTCTAATCAAATAAGGAATTTGGGTTCTCCTTTCTCAAAAGATGATATCAGGAAAGTTATTTTCAGCCTTCACCCAAACAAGTCTCCCGGGCCGGATGGTTTTAATGCTTTCTTCTTTCAGAAGACGTGGCACATTGTAGGTGATGAGGTGACTTCTGCTATCCTGGACTTCTTTGCTAATGGATTGCTTCTAAAGGAAGTTAACTGCACCATTATTGTTCTTATACCCAAGATCCCAAATGCCTCTAATCTGAAGGACTATAGGCCGATTTCCTGCTGCAACACCATTTATAAATGCATTACTAAGCTGATTGCCAATCGATTGAAGGAGGTTCTCCCATCTTTTGTCAATGAAGCTCAAGCCGCTTTCGTCCATGGTAGGCATATTGGCGATAACATCTTGATGGCTCAAGAGCTTGTTCGTGGATATCATCTACACTCATCATCCCCTAAATGTGCCCTCAAGATTGATCTAAGGAAAGCTTTCGACTCAGTTAGATGGGACTTTCTTTGGGATTCTTTGAAGCTTCTTGGCTTCCCTTCCATTTTCATTGGTTGGATCAGAAGCTGCGTCTCTTCAGCTAAATTCTCTGTGGCCATCAATGGTGAGCTCAACGGGTTTTTTGAAGGAAAAAAAGGCATCCGTCAAGGTGACCCTATCTCGCCTTACCTATTTGTGATCTGCATGGATATCTTCTCTCGGATCTTGACCTCCAAAATACTAGAGTGTCCTTCTTTTACATATCACTGGAGATGTAGGAAATCTAAGATTTCTCATCTTTGTTTTGCTCATGATTTGATGATCTTTTGCCATGGTGATCTTCCCTCTATTATGGTTGTGAAGGATGCTCTCGACACCTTTTCCTCTCTCTCGGGTCTTACCCCTAATGCTGCCAAATGCTCTATTTTTCTATCAGGAGTTAAAGACCCTATGCAACAAGAGATTTTGAATTATCTGGGATTTCCTCTTGGTTCATTTCCCATAAGATATTTAGGGGTCCCGCTCATCTCAACCAAACTCTGTGCCAATGATTGCCAAGCTCTAGTTGATCGAATCTTGGGGAGGATTAAAGTCTGGACAAACCGCTTCCTCTCTTATGCTGGTAGAGTCCAGCTAATCCAATCTGTTCTATTCAGTATTCAATCCTTTTGGTGCGCCCATTTCATTCTTCCAGCCAAAGTCACTAAAGCTATTGAAAGCATCCTCTCGGCTTTTCTATGGAGCGGGGTGTCCCTGAAGAGTAGTGGAGCTAGAGTTGCATGGGCAGATATCTCTACTCCAAAGGCGGAAGGTGGGTTGGGAATCAAGAAGATTAAAGACTGGAATGTTGCCTCCATGACTCGCTATATATGGCTGTTATGTAACCCTTGCTCTTCCTCCTTATGGGCTGCTTGGGTTAAGTTGAATCTGCTGCATAAGGAGCATTTCTGGGTTGCAAAAGTCCCTTGGAACTGCTCTTGGACTTGGAGAAGGCTTCTGAAAATCAGAGATAGAGTCAAGCCTTTCATCTCAGTAAAGGTTGGGAACGGTGACAGCACTTCACTGTGGTTTGATGACTGGAGACCTCAAGGCCCTATCTGCACATCCCCATACGCTAGAGTTATTGTTGACTCGGGTCTCACTGTTGATGCAAAGGTTAGTGACATTATTTCTTCTGGCCAATGGTTGTGGCCTCCTGCTAATTCAGCTGAGCTTATTACTCTAAAAGAAGATTCAAGATCTCTTGATTTGCCCAACTGTTCTCATAGTGACAGAGTGATGTGGGATGGCTCTAATGTTTTCACAGTCAAAAAAGCTTGGAATGTCTTACGATCTCCTTCGCGTCGGGTTTCTTGGGCCCATTTGGTTTGGTTCAAGCATCATGTTCCTAGGCACTCTTTCATCCTATGGCTTGCTATCAGAGGACGGCTCCCTTCACAAGACCGGCTCTTATCCTTTGGGTTGATTAGTAACATGAAGTGTTTCTTTTGTCTTGAAGATGTGGAAGATCACAATCATCTTTTCTTTGCCTGCTCTTTCTCCAGTCGGGTTTGGTCTGCTATTGCTTGTAGGTGTGATCTTTTGCAGTTTCCCTCTGCTTGGGAGACTCTATGGCCGAGGCTGTGTGGTACTCTCAAAGGGACTTCGCTCATTTCTATTATCAGGAGGATTGCTTAGGGAGCTACCATCTATTATTTATGGATGGAGAGGAACTCTCGAAAACATGGTCGTATTCATCAAAGTGAGCAAAGAATCATTAGTCAAATTATGGACACTATCAGGCATAAGTTGGAGGGATCCGAATTTCCCCTTAATACGCCAAATCTTCATTTGATTCAAATCTGGCACCTCCCCGCTTCTCTGCTTCGATGAATCCTTGGGAGCTTGTGGGTTTGTGATGCTGTTTTGGCTTTGTAGATGTCGATCCCTTGGGAGTTGCTTCACCGTATGGTGATTGTCCGTTTCTTTTTTCTCTCCCGGGTTGTTGCCCCGGGGTTTGTACTTATTTCATCCTTTCTTTATTAATATAATTCACCTTCACTTTTCAAAAAAAAAAAAAGTCATAGCAATTAACACAATTCCAGCCCTTGATCAAGCAGGATTGAATTTTCTCTTTATTACATTCCTTGATCTTTGTCTCAAGAAGGGCGAGGCAAGAGAGATTCTGGGAATGAACAAGATGACGGATCTCCGAGTGCTTTGAGGGATCATTTAGTCCCCGAACATTCCAGGAGGAAAGCTGAATCATTTGGAGATTTTTGGAGTGGTTCCCTCTGAAACAAGCCCTCGGGAAAGCCAAGGCAGCTGGAGCAACAATCGGATCGTCAGAAGGAACAATCGGATCGTCAAAGATACAATCGGATCGTCAAATTTAGCAGTCGGATCGTCAAACGCTGTAATCGGATTGTCAGAAGTTCCTATCGGATCGTCAAAAGCAGCTATCGGATCGTAAAAAGCCGCAGACGGGTCGCCAGCCGCAATCGGATCGTCAGCTGCTAACGGGTGAGCAGTAGCCGTCGAACCGTCAGCAACATTCGGATCAACAGCAAGAGATGATGAACGGATCTTTAGAATCACCTCAACAAGGATATCTTCTTCAGTTGATTAACACAACCCCAACCCGTGAAGAGGCACTAACCGAATCAGAAGAAGGAAGGCCAAGGAACCAAATCACAATAGAAACAGGTTCTAAGGTAACTTGATTATCAAAGATAAAATAGTCAATTGGCTAAAATGACTAAGTCCTAGTTCTTTCAAGAAGCAAGGAAGAAATAATGCTCTCAATTGGATTATAACCAAAAGAAAATTCGGAATTGTTCATTAACCTTCAATCTGAAGTTCAGCATACAATATATAGATCTTCAAGAATAGGAAAAGCCAAATATAGCAATAAATACTACACACCCTCATAAGTTCTGCATGTTCCAAAGCTCATTAATTAGGCTGCAATGCATAGTCTCAAAGCTCATTAATTAGGCTGCAATGCATAGTCTCAAAGCTCATTAATTAGGCTGCAATGCATAGTCTCAAAGCTCATTAATTAGGCTGCAATTCCTTTGGTCCACCTGGCAAAGAGTCAAACACTTGAATTCTTCCACTTGGCCGTTTGCTTCTCCATGGCTGATTACTCCTGGGCCGATTGCTTCCATGATCAAGCTTTGGAGTTCCTTAGCTTTGGCTCTAGTTATGGGACCTTGATAGCTTAATGATGGAGCTCCTTCATCATCCCCTCCCTCTTGAGAAAAATTCGTCCCCGAATTTGGTCCTATACCAAAATAGGGAGAAAGATCAGTAACATTAAAAGTATTACTTACTTCATACTCACTTGGCAAGTCAATCTTGTAGGCATTAGGATTAATGCGTTCCAAGACTTTAAAAGGCCCATCTCCTCTTGGTTGCAACTTTGATTTCCTTTGCGTAGGAAACCTTTCTTTCCTTAAGTGTATCCAAACTAAGTCACCTGGTTCAAACACAATTGCCTTTCGGCCTTTGTTAGCATATTTTGCATATGACTCATTTTCTTTTCAATATGTAACTTAGCTTGTTCATGCATTTTCTTCACAAATTCTGCCTTACTCTTACCATCAAGAGATGCAATATGATTAACAGGCAATGGAGATAAATCTAAGGGAGTAAGTGGGTTAAATCCATATACAAGCTCAAAAGGTGAATACCCACTAGATGAATGTACAACCCTATTATATGCAAATTCTATATATGGTATGCATTCCTCCCAAGATTTTAAATTCTTCTTCACAAATGCTCTCAAAAGTGTGGACAAAGTTCTATTTACTACTTCTGTTTGCCCATCTGTTTGAAAGGGATCCAATTGTACTCAATGCGGATTTCCAGGACACTGCCATCTTCCAATTCAAGATCAAAAGTATTGGGGAGAGAATCTTCAATGTTGATCTCAATGCAGATTCTAGCATAGTTGAGTCGCTTTAGAGAGGAGGTCATCTTATCCGCATGGAGAGGCTTCCCTACCATGCTGGCTAGATAGCTAAGCCCATCGGCCGTCCAGTACTCTAGCGGAACATTGAAGAAATGAGCCCAAATTGGTACCTGTTTAAAGCCTCCTTTGAAAGGTTCATACAAGGACTCCACATCTTTAAGAAGATTGGCCTGCCTCCGAAATACCACGGGCCTCCCTCCAATGCAGTGTTTAAACTACCAGAATCAGAGAATTTAAAGAAGAAAAACCCGTTCCCGTTGCAGAGGACTTCTATTAGGCCCAGTTTTCCCCAATGACGATGAGCACAATTATGAACCAGGGTATAAGGAAGCTTGTCAAGGAAAAAACCCACCAAGGTGTACTTCCATAGAGAGGCACCCTTTTGAACTACAGAGGAAGGAATCTTTACTGTGGCTTTGCCTTCAGACAGAATAGAAGGAGCTTTTATGAATTTCAGCTGCATAAGCCCCGGATCCTCTTTGACTAGAGACGCCCATGAAGAAAGATGCTGGGTCTTAGCATCAGCAGCCTTTGGGATATCCGCGCTAGGAGGAAGAACAGAGGAATTTGAAGAAAGCAGCGGCGGGGATGAACTAACGGACGGAGGCTTGCTCAGAAGATCAGCAGCTGCGCTGGGAGGGACAGAGAAGGCCTTCTGTAGAGCCACGTCAGCAGGACATGCATGTATATTTGAAGAAGGCAAGAGAGGCGGGAAATTTGATGCAGAGATTTGAAATCCAGAGGAAGCCGGCAAAAGGCCTGAGTCGGGTACCAAAGAAGCGCCATCCGTAGCAGAGGAACCAACGGGTAATCCAGAGGTACCGCAACGGACCGGTAAAAGGGAGAAGACTCCAGCTTCTGAGAACTCAGAGGAAGACGAGGGCAGATCTTCGACGATGAATCATGCCCCAGACCAATCTGAAGACCAGAGTAAAGGGTAGGAGCAGACGAAGATGCCGCATCTCCCTCAGCCGGTGCTATACCTTCCTTAAGATGCCCAGGGACAACAGGGACATCAGGATCAACCTCTCGCCTTCTATGACCAGCCTCCATCGCTACCGCATGGCTAGAAACAGTCAGACAGCGGCGCTGCATCCCACAAGGCTCACCCAGACCACTCCCTCCCTCAAAGCTCTCAGGAACAGAGCTCAGGGCGGCAGAATCGCAAGCCATACGAGAATAAGATTCCGATGGAAGAAAAGGAGTGGCTGTTAAGGCCGGATCAGACACAACCCGACCAGAAACTCCCTCAAAGCTCCCAGGAACAGAGCTTCGGGAAGGAGAACCGAGAACCAAAGGATCAACCCATTTTATTCATTTAGCTTGATGTAGGTTAGATCTAGTCCAATCATGGAGTAATGCTTCGATTGATCTTGATTTCAGTTTGATTTAAAGCAATGCTCTATATCGAACTTGATTCGGGTTTGATTTAAGTTTCATTAACCCAATCCTGAAGCGACATTCATGATTGGGGTTGATTGAAAAGAGATCAAAGTTTGATCTAGGCTGATCATATTATAATGTTTTATATCGAAATTGATTCGGGTTTGATCTTATTTGATCTAAACTAATCATGGAGTGACACTCTAAATTGAACTCGATTCGGGTTTGATCTAACTTGATCTTGGAACAATGCTCCTAATTTAACTTGTTTCAGGTTCGATCATAGTTTGATCTAACTTGATCTCGAAGCAATGCTTCATATTATACTTAATTTGGGCTCCATCTTGGTTTAAACTAACCCGATCTTGAAGCAACACTCTAAAATAGACTTGATTTAGGTTTGTTGTTTTATCAAACCCGATTTTAGGGCAACGCTTTAGATTTGATTTGATTCGGTTTTAATCTAGGTTTGATCGAACCCAATCTTAGTGCAATGCTCTCGATTAAACTTGATTTGGGTATTATCTTTATTTCATCGGGCTTGGAGCAACACTCAAAATTGGACTTGATTAATGTTTGATCTAACTTGATCATGCAGCATCACACTCTCCATATTGAACTTGATTCATCCTAAAGCAATCCAACCCGACCTTAGAGAAATTACTCCATATCGAACTTTATTTGGGTTTGACCTAAGTTTTTTTTTTTTTTTTTTTGAAAGTTAAAGGTGTGATTTGTATTAATCAGGGAGTTATAAGTACAAGAAACCGGGACAGAGCCCGAAAAGCAAAACTAGCAAGGGAAATACATCCACCAAAATTGAAAACCTCAAACCGAGGATAACCAGACTAGAGGGGAGCCTCCAAAGTCTAACAAAGAGATTACAAGGACAATAACAGGTTATCAACTCAAAAGGGATGTGGGGAGCTGCCATCTATCAATCAAATGGAGATTTGTTGCATTTTTGGGGAAAGTAGCACCATCCAACTTCATCCTAATCGAATCCATAATCTTAGTGACAATTCCGTTTTCAGAGGCAAACGCCCATGCTTGCGGGAGTTTCTTTCAAACCATATGAAGTACAAAGTAGCTCCCAAGGCAAGCCTGCAAACAATGGAATGAAAAGAGCATCCTTTGATATTTCTGCAAAGCCACGGCCTCAGAGTCACCCAAGAGGATGGGTAGTGCGCTAAGTGACATTTGCTAGCGATTGTAGACCAAACCCGAGAAGAGAATGGACAATTGAAAAACAGATGGTCATGATCCTCAGTTCTTCCATGACATAAATAGCATGTCATATGACAAAGATTTCCAAAAGAGATCAGGCGATCCTGGGTAGAAAGCCTACCTCTAATGGCTAACCATAAAATGAAGGAATGCCTTGGAACATGATGCTTAAACCAGACTAAATGGGCCCAATCAACACGTTGGGAAGGAGACCGAGAATATTCCAAGCTCTTTTAATAGAGAAAGCAGTAGATCCTTCCCATAATACTTTATCATGACAGCTACAGTCGGGCAAAGGGAGGGAACTGGCATCAGATTTCAAAGTGATTAGCTCAGGCGAATTAGCGGCAGGCCACCTCCAATTTCAAGCAGAAATAATGGCACTAACCTTAGCATCTTTGGTAAGGCCCGAGTCGGTAATAACTTGGGTTTGACCTAAGTTTGATCTGACCTTATCTTGGAACAATGCATTAAATTGCATTTGATTGATATTTTGATTTGAGTCTGAACCAAATCAATCTTGGAGGAATGCAGCAGCATATTGCACTTAATTCGAGATTGATATAAGTTTGATCGAATACGATCTTTGAGGAATGCTCTACATTGGACTTGATTTGGGTTTTGATCTTGCTTTGATCAAGCTCACAATCTAAGATCAAGGCTCGATATTGAACTTAATTCCGATTTGATCAAAGTTTAGTAGAATCCGATCTTAGAGCAATGTTACACTTATTCGATTTGTTCCGGGTTTGATTTGAGTTTAATCCACCCTTATCTTAGAGCAATGCTTTAAATTGAACTTGATTGGGGTTTGATCGAAGTTTTATTGAATTCGATCTAACAATAATCCAGATTGGACATGATTCGGGTTTGATATAAGTTTGATCCAACTCGATCCTCGAGCAGCGCTCTCGATTTGACTTGATTCGGTGGGTTTTATCTATATATTAATCCAACCTTTTCTTAGAGCAATGCTGCGAATTAGACTTGATTCATGTGGATCTAATTTGATCTAACCTGGTCTTGTTGCAATTCTTTGGATTGGACTTGTTTTGGAATTTGATCTATGTTTGGCTCGACCCGATCTTGGAGCATCACTTCCAATTGGACTTGGCTCAGGTTTGATCTAAGTTTGATCCAATCAGAACTTTTAGAGCAACATTCCGAATTCAAATTGATTTAGCCTTGATTTGGCCCGATCTTGTAGCAACGCTCCAGATTGAACTTCATTTAGCTTGATGTAGGTTAGATCTAGTCCAATCATGGAGTAATGCTTCGATTGATCTTGATTTCATTTTGATTTAAAGCAATGCTCTAGATCGAACTTGATTCGGGTTTGATTTAAGTTTCATTAACCCAATCCTGAAGCGACATTCATGATTGGGGTTGATTGAAAAGAGATCAAAGTTTGATCTAGGCTGATCATATTATAATGTTTTAGATCGAAATTGATTCGGGTTTGATCTTATTTGATCTAAACTAATCATGGAGTGACACTCTAAATTGAACTCGATTTGGGTTTGATCTAACTTGATCTTGGAACAATGCTCCTAATTTAACTTGATCCAGGTTCGATCATAGTTTGATCTAACTTGATCTCGAAGCAATGCTTCATATTATACATAATTTGGGCTCCATCTTGGTTTAAACTAACCCGATCTTGAAGCAACACTCTAAAATAGACTTGATTTAGGTTTGTTGTTTTATCAAACCCGATTTTAGGGCAACGCTTTAGATTTGATCTGATTCGTTTTTAATCTAGGTTTGATCGAACCCAATCTTAGTGCAATGCTCTCGATTAAACTTGATTTGGGAATTATCTTTATTTCATCGGGCCTACCTAATCTTGGAGCAACACTCAAAATTGGACTTGATTAATGTTTGATATAACCTGATCATCCAACATCACACTCTCCAATTGAACTTGATTCATCCTAGAGCAATACAACCCGACCTTAGAGAAAATGCTCCATATCGAACTTTATTTGGGTTTGACCTAAGTTTGATCCGACCTTATCTTGGAACAATGCATTAAATTGCATTTGATTCATATAAATTGCATTTGATTCATATTTTGATTTGAGTCTGAACCAAATCAATCTTGGAGGAATGCAGCAGCATATTGCAATTAATTAGAGATTGATATAAGTTTGATCCAATACAATCTTTGAGGAATGCTCTACATTGGACTTGATTTGGGTTTTGATCTTGCTTTGATCAAGCTCACAATCTAAGATCAAGGCTCGATATTGAACTTAATTCCGATTTGATCAAAGTTTAGTCGAATCCGATCTTAGAGCAATGTTACACTTATTCGATTTGTTCCGGGTTTGATTTGAGTTTAATCTCCCTTATCTTAGAGCAATGCTTTAAATTGAACTTTATTGGGGTTTGATTGAAGTTTGATTGAATTCGATCTAACAATAGAATCCAGATTGGACATTGATTCGGGTTTGATATAAGTTTGATCCAACTTGATCCTCGAGCAGCGCTCTCGATTTGACTTGATTCGGTGGGTTTGATCTATATATTAATCCAACCTTTTCTTAGAGCAATGCTGCGAATTAGACTTGATTTATGTGGATCTAATTTGATCTAACCTGGTCTTGTTGCAATGCTTTGGATTGGACTTGTTTTGGAATTTGATCTAAGTTTGGCTCGACCCGATCTTGCAGCATCACTTCCAATTGGACTTGGCTCAGGTTTGATCTATTTTTTTTTTGAAAAGTGAAGTATGAATTTATAAGTAAAGGAGAGATAAGTACAAGAAAACGGGGCATACCCCGGATAAGACAAGTAAGAACAGAAGAAACCTAAACAACAGGTGAAGACATCTCACACGAGATGAAAGCTAAGAAAGACAACATCAAAATATCCCCAGCATCTAGATGTCATCGGAGAGGGTATCGGGTAGTTGCCATTTTTGAATCAGATGCAGATTTACAGGATTAAAAGGGAAATTAGAGCCATCCAACTTCTGCCTGATAGAGTCCATGATTGAAGTGACGATTCCTCGCTCATTATGAAGTATACGGCCATGCTTGCGAGAGTTTCTTTCCATCCATATGAAATAGATTGTAGCTCCCAAGGCAAGCTTCCTAATAGTGGACAAAAGCGAAGATCCTTTTATCACAGCACAGCCTCGGCCACAGGGTCTCCCAAGAATAAGGATAAGGCAAAAGATCGCACTTACAAGCAATAGCAGTCCAAACCCGACAAGAGAATGGGCAATCAAAGAAGAGGTGGTTGTGATCTTCCACATCATCATGACATAGAACACACTTCATATGACAAATCAACCCGAATGATAAAAGCCGGTCCTGAGAAGGTAGCCTCCCACGGATTGCAAGCCAGAGGATAAATGAGTGCCTAGGGACATGATGCTTGAACCAAACCAAGTGAGCCCAAGGCACTCGGTTAGAAGGAGATCTGATGACATTCCAAGCTTTTTTGATTGAGAAGTCCAAGGAGCCGTCCCACTCCACTTTATCAATATGAGAACAGTTGGGCAAATGAAGAGAACTAGATTCCTCTCTGAGACTAATCAGCTCATAAGAATCAGCAGGAGGCCACAACCAATAGCCAGAAGAGATAATAGCACTAACCTTTGCATCAGCGGTGAGGCCCGAGTCATAAATAACTCTAGCATGAGGAGAGGTACAGATAGGGCCTTGAGGTCTCCAGGCATCAAACCACAGTGAGGTACTCTCGCCGTTCCCAACTTTCACAGAGATGAAAGGCTTCACTCTGTCTCTAATTTTAAGAAGCCTCCTCCAAGTCCACGAGCAATTCCAAGGGACTTTAGCAACCCAGAAATGCTCCTTGTGCAGCAGATTCAACTTAACCCAAGTAGCCCATAAGGAAGAAGAGCAAGGATTGCATAACAGCCAAACATATCGAGTCATGGAGGCAACATTCCAGTCTTTAATTTTCTTAATCCCGAGACCACCTTCAGCTTTAGGAGTGGAGATATCAGCCCAAGCTACTTTAGCACCATAACGATTCATAGAGACTCCGCTCCAGAGGAAAGCCGAAAGGATGCTCTCAATGGTTTTGGTGACCTTGGCAGGAAGAATGAAATGGGCGCACCAAAAAGACTGGATACTAAAAAGAACAGATTGAATAAGCTGAACTCTACCCGCATATGAAAGGAAGCGATTGGTCCAGGTTTTAATTCTCCCCAAAATACGATCAACCAGAGCTTGACAATCACGAGCATTGAGCTTGGATGAAATGAGCGGAACCCCCAAGTATCTAATGGGAAATGAACCAAGTGGAAAACCCAGATGATTCAAAATATCTTGATGCATCTGGCCTTTGACACCCGAAAGGAAAGTAGAGCATTTGTCCACATTTGGACTAAGTCCCGAAAGGGAAGAGAATGTAGCAAGAGCATCTTTCACAACTTGAATAGAATTCAGATCACCATGGCAAAAGATCATCAAGTCATCAGCAAAACAAAGGTGAGATAACCTTAGATTTCCTGCATCTCCAGTGGTATCTAAAAATGGAGACTCCTCAATTTTCCGGGACAAAATTCTAGAGAAGATATCCATACAGATAACAAATAAGTATGGAGAGATAGGATCACCTTGACGAATGCCTTTCCTCCCTTCAAAAAAACCATTGAGCTCACCGTTGATAGCCACCGAATATTTAGCAGAAGAGACACAGCTCCTGATCCAGCCAATGAAATTTGAAGGAAAACCAAGAAGCTGCAATGAGTCCCAGAGGAAGTCCCATCTAACAGAGTCGAAAGCCTTCCTTAGATCAATCTTGAGGGCACATTTAGGGGAAGATGAATGGAGATGATATCCCCGAACCAGCTCTTGAGCCATCAAGATATTATCACCAATCTGCCTGCCTTGGACAAAAGCAGCTTGGGCTTCATTAACAAAAGAAGGAAGAACTTCCTTTAACCGGTTAGCAAGCAGCTTAGTAATGCTCTTGTAAATAGTGTTGCAGCAGGAGATCGGCCTATAATCCTTTAACTTTGAAGCATTAGGAACCTTGGGAATGAGAACAAGGATAGTGCAATTTACTTCCTTAAGAAGCAAACCATTAGCAAAGAAATCCTTGATAGCAGAAATCACCTCTTCACCCACAATGGACCAAGTCCTCTGATAGAAAAAGGCATTAAAACCATCCGGCCCAGGAGCTTTGTTTGGGTGAAGGCTGAATATAGAGTTCTTTATTTCATCATCAGAGAAAAGAAAACCCAATTTCCTGATTTGGTCAGAGTTTAGGACCTGATTCACGAAAGGCTTGAGAGACTCAATCCCTTCATAGGCGGTGGAACAGTCAGAACCCAGCAGTTGCTTGAAGAAAACGACCACCTCATGACTGATTTGAAGCTTGTCCCGGATCAAAGCTCCCGAAACATCTTGGATAGATAAAATCTTATTGACATTGTTCCTACTTTTGATGGAATTGTAAAAGAAAGCAGAATTTCGGTCCCCTTCCTGCAGCCACTGAATCCTACTCTTCTGCCTAGCATACGATTCCCTTCCCTTGCAGATAGAACTAATCCTCATAGCACAGTCTCTCTCTTTATCAATGAGATCCACCGCATGATTACCAGCAGCTATAGAAGATTGCAACTCAGTGAGCTCAGCTCTAAGATCAGCCAAATCCCCATTAACCAAAGCATTCTTACTTCTACACAACTCCTTCAAGGCTGATTTGAGAAGCTTCAGCTTCCTGCAGACCCTGAACATAGCATGACCATCCACGTGGGTATTCCAGATATGCTCAACTAAAGGGAAGAACTCCTCAAACTCAGACCAGTGGTTAAAGAATTTGAACGGAGATTTATAAGTAGGGAAATGAGCCCCAAGCTTCACCACAGCCGCTGAATGATCAGAAAGTCCATACGGAAGAAATTCAGCTGAAGAGTTAGGATAGAAATTGAGCCATAAAGGATTTGCAAGAACTCTATCCAGCTTCCTGAGGATATGCCCAACAGCTCTAGAATTGTGCCAGGTGAAAAGAAATCCACCAAATCTGAGATCCTCCAAACCGGCTTCGAAGAGAGTATCATTTAAATCATCCATATGGGAAGGCCAATCAGAGCTACCTCCCTTCCTCTCATGTCGATAGCGGATGGCATTAAAATCCCCCAAAATGATCCAAGGTAAATGGGCAAAGAGGTTTGCATGATCCTTCAAACTACCCCAGAGAAGCCTACGGGCTGAAACATCGTTTGAGCCATACACAAAGGAAGCAGCAAATTTATCTCCCGAGCTGCAGACAGAGAAAGAGATATGGATGACTTGATCATGCAAGGAAAAGCTATCAGCTTTAAGCTTCATGGGATCCCACCAAACCCAAATCCTACCCGATCCACTGCCATCGTAGTAGTTAATGCAATTCCAAGACTTGAATAAACTCTGTTCTACCTTTACTTTATTGCCAGGATTAATCTTAGTCTCAAGAAGGGCTAAGCAAGAAATATTATGTGTATGAACCAGATTACGAACCTCAAAATGTTTTGAAGGGTCATTAAGTCCCCGGATATTCCATGAGGCTAAATTAATCATCCAATTTCAAAGAACTCTTCCCCTTGGAATTCCCAGCACTCCGATTTTTCTTCTTATGCTTCGACAGCTTGCCCTGCTTTTTCTCAAGTTCGTCCACCAACAATAACCGCCTAGCAATAAGAGGGGTACTTGAGAAGGATGAAGACGAGGAGGGGGAAGAGACCTTACTACCTATAATGGCGGGGGACAAAGCAGAGGAGTCCCCAACAGGAGGAACAAGGAAATGGCCATCGGGACAATCGGATCGTCAAATACAATCGGATCCCCGGCTCCTGAATCAATCGGATCGTCAACAGCTAACGGATCACCAACACCTTCCCCAAACGGATCGTCATCTGCTATCGGATCCCCGACACCTGAACCAAACGGGTCGACAGCTGGAGTCGGATCACCAAGCGGATCGTCAACAGCAGCAGCCGGATCCTCAGCAACTCGGCCATCAAGCGATCGAAGCACTGCAAAGCTGTTGACGGAGCTGCGCAATTCACGCGCAGGAGGAAGAATCCTTGGAGATGCCATTGATCTAGGGCCAGCCTGAGCCATTGAAGGAGAAGCAATCTGATCCTTGGGAGGGGAGGAATGCAAAATCGGAACCTCCCTACGATTCGGAACTACATCAGGAATGGTCTTAGGAGGACACTGAGATTCTTTAGGAACCCAAGCCAGGTGAGAAGCCTTCTTGCAGAATTTAGGAAGGTGTCCGAATTCCTTACAGATGGAGCATTTCTTAGGAACCCAGTTGTATTCAATCCTGATTTCCACTAAGTTTCCATCCTCCATAACAAGATCCAGAGAGTTGGGGAGAGGGTCATCAATACCAATCTCAATACAAATTCTAGCATAAGATAGCCTCTTCAAGGAAGACGTCATTTTGTCAGCATGAAGGGGAATTCCAATAATGCTGGCAATGTGACTGAGTCCCTCAGCCATCCAGAATTCTAGAGGAACGTTGAGAAAATGTGCCCAGATAGGAACCCGTTTGCAACCGTCTTTAGATAAATTCATTCCAGATCTCCAAGCTTTTAAGAAGATGGGACGACCTCCAAAATACCAGGGGCCCCCATTCAGAATATCCAAGCACATCGCCTTATCATGGAATTTGAAGAAGAAGAAGCCATTGCCGTTGCATAGAACCTCCGAGAGTCCTTTATCATCCCATAATCTATGGGCCTGAGAATTCACAAGAGAAAACGGGAGCTTGTCCAGGAAGAAACCAACAATAGTATTTTCCCAGGCAGCGGCTCCGTTGATCGCCACAGCCGGCGGGATCAAGCATCGGACTCTCCCATCGATCGATTGGACTGTGGGTTTATGATAAGAGAGCTCCATAACAGCTGGAATGTCCAAGACGAAGAAGCCCAGCTAATCTTTGCGGCTCCGGAGCAACTGCATCCGCTGGAACCACCACCGGGGGAGAAACAGGGGAAGCAGCAGCGCTCGGAGGAGGAGGAGGCAGTTGGGAGTTTGAAAGACCCCCAGAATTTGGGAGAGGTGGGAAGGAAAGACTACTAAATTCAAAATCAGGATGATAAGAAGTGGATGACGTCTTCAAGCTGCCATGATCCAAGCGACCGGACGAACGGACCGGGTAATGAGATGGAGTCTGGTACGGGCGCAAATTTGAAAAAAAGCCACCTGCCGTCTCCGACGCACGAGCCGGCAACGCTGCAAGATCGACACCGGACACCGGAGAGGAAACAGCTCCACAGGCCGGGAGCACATTTAACTCCAAAGCAGCATCAAAAAAATCGATCCTGGAAGCAGCGGCAATATCAGCCTCCACTGGGAAACTCAATGCAAGAGCCACAGGATCCTCCGGCAACAGGGGAGACGAAGCCAGCGAGACATCATGCGAAGGTGGAACAATGGAATCCAAGGAGGTCTCAACGAGAGAAGAAGAAAGAGCACTAGAGGCTAAAGCTGGAATAGAACTGGATGAGGGATCCAAAGAGGCCTCATCCTGATCTATACCACCCGAGACCTTCCCAGGAGCAGAGGGGAGTGCCAGACCCAGGCGAGCCATGGACGATTCAGCAGGATGAAACATGGACGATTTAGCAGGAGGAAACGAAGAGGACGCCATGAACGATTCAGCAGGAGGAACCGAAGGACGCCAAGAAACCATGGAGATCGCGCAGAAAAAACAAGAAAAAGGAAGAGCGGGATCTTAGAGAGAGAAGCTCCCATCATAGAGAGAGAAAACCTTACGTTGCTTAATCAGGGATGTGATCCAATCCAAACTTTTAGAGCAACATTCCGAATTCAAATTTATTTAGCCTTGATTTGGCCCGATCTTGTAGCAACGCTCCAGATTGAACTTCATTTAGCTTGATGTAGGTTAGATCTAGTCCAATCATGGAGTAATGCTTCGATTGATCTTGATTTCAGTTTGATTTAAAGCAATGCTCTAGATCGAACCTGATTCGGGTTTGATTTAAGTTTCATTAACCCAATCCTGAAGCGACATTCATGATTGGGGTTGATTGAAAAGAGATCAAAGTTTGATCTAGGCTGATCATATTATAATGTTTTAGATCGAAATTGATTCGGGTTTGATCTTATTTGATCTAAACTAATCATGGAGTGACACTCTAAATTGAACTCGATTCGGGTTTGATCTAACTTGATCTTGGAACAATGCTCCTAATTTAACTTGATTCAGGATCATAGTTTGATCTAACTTGATCTCGAAGCAATGCTTCATATTATACTTAATTTGGGCTCCATCTTGGTTTAAACTAACCCGATCTTGAAGCAACACTCTAAAATAGACTTGATTTAGGTTTGTTGTTTTATCAAACCCGATTTTAGGGCAACACTTTAGATTTGATCTGATTCGGTTTTAATCTAGGTTTGATCGAACCCAATCTTAGTGCAATGCTCTCGATTAAACTTGATTTGGGTATTATCTTTATTTCATCGGGCCTACCTAATCTTGAGCAACACTCAAAATTGGACTTGATTAATGTTTGATCTAACCTGATCATGCAGCATCACACTCTCCATATTGAACTTGATTCATCCTAGAGCAATCCAACCCGACCTCAGAGAAAATGCTCCATATCGAACTTTATTTGGGTTTGACCTAAGTTTGATCCGACCTTATCTTGGAACAATGCATTAAATTGCATTTGATTCATATTTTGATTTGAGTCTGAACCAAATCAATCTTGGAGGAATGCAGCAGCATATGCACTTAATTCGAGATTGATATAAGTTTGTTCCAATACGATCTTTGAGGAATGCTCTACATTGGACTTGATTTGGGTTTTGATCTTGCTTTGATCAAGCTCACAATCTAAGATCAAGGCTCGATATTGAACTTAATTCCGATTTGATCAAAGTTTAGTCGAATCCGATCTTAGAGCAATGGATTCGATTTGATCCGATCTTGATATTTGAGCTTGATTGTAGGTTAGATCTAGTCCAATCCGATTGATCTTGATTTCATTTGATTTAAAGCAATAGATCGAACTTGATTCGGGTTTGATTTAAGTTTCATTAACCCAATCCTGAAGCGACATTCATGATTGGGGTTGATTGAAAAGAGATCAAAGTTTGATCTAGGCTGATCATATTATAATGTTTTAGATCGAAATTGATTCGGGTTTGATCTTATTTGATCTAAACTAATCATGGAGTGACACTCTAAATTGAACTCGATTCGGGTTTGATCTAACTTGATCTTGGAACAATGCTCCTAATTTAACTTGATTCAGGTTCGATCATAGTTTGATCTAACTTGATCTCGAAGCAATGCTTCATATTATACTTAATTTGGGCTCCATCTTGGTTTAAACTAACCCGATCTTGAAGCAACACTCTAAAATAGACTTGATTTAGGTTTGTTGTTTTATCAAACCCGATTTTAGGGCAACGCTTTAGATTTGATCTGATTCGGTTTTAATCTAGGTTTGATCGAACCCAATCTTAGTGCAATGCTCTCGATTAAACTTGATTTGGGTATTATCTTTATTTCATCGGGCCTACCTAATCTTGGAGCAACACTCAAAATTGGACTTGATTAATGTTTGATCTAACCTGATCATGCAGCATCACACTCTCCATATTGAACTTGATTCATCCTAGAGCAATCCAACCCGACCTTAGAGAAAATGCTCCATATCGAACTTTATTTGGGTTTGACCTAAGTTTGATCCGACCTTATCTTGGAACAATGCATTAAATTGCATTTGATTCATATTTTGATTTGAGTCTGAACCAAATCAATCTTGGAGGAATGCAGCAGCATATTGCACTTAATTCGAGATTGATATAAGTTTGATCCAATACGATCTTTGAGGAATGCTCTACATTGGACTTGATTTGGGTTTTGATCTTGCTTTGATCAAGCTCACAATCTAAGATCAAGGCTCGATATTGAACTTAATTCCGATTTGATCAAAGTTTAGTCGAATCCGATCTTAGAGCAATGTTACACTTATTCGATTTGTTCCGGGTTTGATTTGAGTTTAATCCACCCTTATCTTAGAGCAATGCTTTAAATTGAACTTGATTGGGGTTTGATCGAAGTTTGATTGAATTCGATCTAACAATAGAATCCAGATTGGACTTGATTCGGGTTTGATATAAGTTTGATCCAACTCGATCCTCGAGCAGCGCTCTCGATTTGACTTGATTCGGCGGGTTTGATCTATATATTAATCCAACCTTTTCTTAGAGCAATGCTGCGAATTAGACTTGATTCATGTGGATCTAATTTGATCTAACCTGGTCTTGTTGCAATGCTTTGGATTGGACTTGTTTTGGAATTTGATCTAAGTTTGGCTCGACCCGATCTTGGAGCATCACTTCCAATTGGACTTGGCTCAGGTTTGATCTAAGTTTGATCCAATCCGAACTTTTAGAGCAACATTCCGAATTCAAATTGATTTAGCCTTGATTTGGCCCGATCTTGTAGCAACGCTCCAGATTGAACTTCATTTAGCTTGATGTAGGTTAGATCTAGTCCAATCATGGAGTAATGCTTCGATTGATCTTGATTTCAGTTTGATTTAAAGCAATGCTCTAGATCGAACTTGATTCGGGTTTGATTTAAGTTTCATTAACCCAATCCTGAAGCGACATTCATGATTGGGGTTGATTGAAAAGAGATCAAAGTTTGATCTAGGCTGATCATATTATAATGTTTTAGATCGAAATTGATTCGGGTTTGATCTTATTTGATCTAAACTAATCATGGAGTGACACTCTAAATTGAACTCGATTCGGGTTTGATCTAACTTGATCTTGGAACAATGCTCCTAATTTAACTTGATTCAGGTTCGATCATAGTTTGATCTAACTTGATCTCGAAGCAATGCTTCATATTATACTTAATTTGGGCTCCATCTTGGTTTAAACTAACCCGATCTTGAAGCAACACTCTAAAATAGACTTGATTTAGGTTTGTTGTTTTATCAAACCCGATTTTAGGGCAACGCTTTAGATTTGATCTGATTCGGTTTTAATCTAGGTTTGATCGAACCCAATCTTAGTGCAATGCTCTCGATTAAACTTGATTTGGGTATTATCTTTATTTCATCGGGCCTACCTAATCTTGAGCAACACTCAAAATTGGACTTGATTAATGTTTGATCTAACCTGATCATGCAGCATCACACTCTCCATATTGAACTTGATTCATCCTAGAGCAATCCAACCCGACCTTAGAGAAAATGCTCCATATCGAACTTTATTTGGGTTTGACCTAAGTTTGATCCGACCTTATCTTGGAACAATGCATTAAATTGCATTTGATTCATATTTTGATTTGAGTCTGAACCAAATCAATCTTGGAGGAATGCAGCAGCATATTGCACTTAATTCGAGATTGATATAAGTTTGATCCAATACGATCTTTGAGGAATGCTCTACATTGGACTTGATTTGGGTTTTGATCTTGCTTTGATCAAGCTCACAATCTAAGATCAAGGCTCGATATTGAACTTAATTCCGATTTGATCAAAGTTTAGTCGAATCCGATCTTAGAGCAATGTTACACTTATTCGATTTGTTCCGGGTTTGATTTGAGTTTAATCCACCCTTATCTTAGAGCAATGCTTTAAATTGAACTTGATTGGGGTTTGATCGAAGTTTGATTGAATTCGATCTAACAATAGAATCCAGATTGGACTTGATTCGGGTTTGATATAAGTTTGATCCAACTCGATCCTCGAGCAGCGCTCTCGATTTGACTTGATTCGGCGGGTTTGATCTATATATTAATCCAACCTTTTCTTAGAGCAATGCTGCGAATTAGACTTGATTCATGTGGATCTAATTTGATCTAACCTGGTCTTGTTGCAATGCTTTGGATTGGACTTGTTTTGGAATTTGATCTAAGTTTGGCTCGACCCGATCTTGGAGCATCACTTCCAATTGGACTTGGCTCAGGTTTGATCTAAGTTTGATCCAATCCGAACTTTTAGAGCAACATTCCGAATTCAAATTGATTTAGCCTTGATTTGGCCCGATCTTGTAGCAACGCTCCAGATTGAACTTCATTTAGCTTGATGTAGGTTAGATCTAGTCCAATCATGGAGTAATGCTTCGATTGATCTTGATTTCAGTTTGATTTAAAGCAATGCTCTAGATCGAACCTGATTCGGGTTTGATTTAAGTTTCATTAACCCAATCCTGAAGCGACATTCATGATTGGGGTTGATTGAAAAGAGATCAAAGTTTGATCTAGGCTGATCATATTATAATGTTTTAGGTCGAAATTGATTCGGGTTTGATCTTATTTGATCTAAACTAATCATGGAGTGACACTCTAAATTGAACTCGATTCGGGTTTGATCTAACTTGATCTTGGAACAATGCTCCTAATTTAACTTGATTCAGGTTCGATCATAGTTTGATCTAACTTGATCTCGAAGCAATGCTTCATATTATACTTAATTTGGGCTCCATCTTGGTTTAAACTAACCCGATCTTGAAGCAACACTCTAAAATAGACTTGATTTAGGTTTGTTGTTTTATCAAACCCGATTTTAGGGCAACGCTTTAGATTTGATCTGATTCGGTTTTAATCTAGGTTTGATCGAACCCAATCTTAGTGCAATGCTCTCGATTAAACTTGATTTGGGTATTATCTTTATTTCATCGGGCCTACCTAATCTTGAGCAACACTCAAAATTGGACTTGATTAATGTTTGATCTAACCTGATCATGCAGCATCACACTCTCCATATTGAACTTGATTCATCCTAGAGCAATCCAACCCGACCTTAGAGAAAATGCTCCATATCGAACTTTATTTGGGTTTGACCTAAGTTTGATCCGACCTTATCTTGGAACAATGCATTAAATTGCATTTGATTCATATTTTGATTTGAGTCTGAACCAAATCAATCTTGGAGGAATGCAGCAGCATATTTCACTTAATTCGAGATTGATATAAGTTTGATCCAATACGATCTTTGAGGAATGCTCTACATTGGACTTGATTTGGGTTTTGATCTTGCTTTGATCAAGCTCACAATCTAAGATCAAGGCTCGATATTGAACTTAATTCCGATTTGATCAAAGTTTAGTCGAATCCGATCTTAGAGCAATGTTACACTTATTCGATTTGTTCCGGGTTTGATTTGAGTTTAATCCACCCTTATCTTAGAGCAATGCTTTAAATTGAACTTGATTGGGGTTTGATCGAAGTTTGATTGAATTCGATCTAACAATAGAATCCAGATTGGACTTGATTCGGGTTTGATATAAGTTTGATCCAACTCGATCCTCGAGCAGCGCTCTCGATTTGACTTGATTCGGCGGGTTTGATCTATATATTAATCCAACCTTTTCTTAGAGCAATGCTGCGAATTAGACTTGATTCATGTGGATCTAATTTGATCTAACCTGGTCTTGTTGCAATGCTTTGGATTGGACTTGTTTTGGAATTTGATCTAAGTTTGGCTCGACCCGATCTTGGAGCATCACTTCCAATTGGACTTGGCTCAGGTTTGATCTAAGTTTGATCCAATCCGAACTTTTAGAGCAACATTCCGAATTCAAATTGATTTAGCCTTGATTTGGCCCGATCTTGTAGCAACGCTCCAGATTGAACTTCATTTAGCTTGATGTAGGTTAGATCTAGTCCAATCATGGAGTAATGCTTCGATTGATCTTGATTTCAGTTTGATTTAAAGCAATGCTCTAGATCGAACCTGATTCGGGTTTGATTTAAGTTTCATTAACCCAATCCTGAAGCGACATTCATGATTGGGGTTGATTGAAAAGAGATCAAAGTTTGATCTAGGCTGATCATATTATAATGTTTTAGATCGAAATTGATTCGGGTTTGATCTTATTTGATCTAAACTAATCATGGAGTGACACTCTAAATTGAACTCGATTCGGGTTTGATCTAACTTGATCTTGGAACAATGCTCCTAATTTAACTTGATTCAGGTTCGATCATAGTTTGATCTAACTTGATCTCGAAGCAATGCTTCATATTATACTTAATTTGGGCTCCATCTTGGTTTAAACTAACCCGATCTTGAAGCAACACTCTAAAATAGACTTGATTTAGGTTTGTTGTTTTATCAAACCCGATTTTAGGGCAACGCTTTAGATTTGATCTGATTCGGTTTTAATCTAGGTTTGATCGAACCCAATCTTAGTGCAATGCTCTCGATTAAACTTGATTTGGGTATTATCTTTATTTCATCGGGCCTACCTAATCTTGAGCAACACTCAAAATTGGACTTGATTAATGTTTGATCTAACCTGATCATGCAGCATCACACTCTCCATATTGAACTTGATTCATCCTAGAGCAATCCAACCCGACCTTAGAGAAAATGCTCCATATCGAACTTTATTTGGGTTTGACCTAAGTTTGATCCGACCTTATCTTGGAACAATGCATTAAATTGCATTTGATTCATATTTTGATTTGAGTCTGAACCAAATCAATCTTGGAGGAATGCAGCAGCATATTGCACTTAATTCGAGATTGATATAAGTTTGATCCAATACGATCTTTGAGGAATGCTCTACATTGGACTTGATTTGGGTTTTGATCTTGCTTTGATCAAGCTCACAATCTAAGATCAAGGCTCGATATTGAACTTAATTCCGATTTGATCAAAGTTTAGTCGAATCCGATCTTAGAGCAATGTTACACTTATTCGATTTGTTCCGGGTTTGATTTGAGTTTAATCCACCCTTATCTTAGAGCAATGCTTTAAATTGAACTTGATTGGGGTTTGATCGAAGTTTGATTGAATTCGATCTAACAATAGAATCCAGATTGGACTTGATTCGGGTTTGATATAAGTTTGATCCAACTCGATCCTCGAGCAGCGCTCTCGATTTGACTTGATTCGGCGGGTTTGATCTATATATTAATCCAACCTTTTCTTAGAGCAATGCTGCGAATTAGACTTGATTCATGTGGATCTAATTTGATCTAACCTGGTCTTGTTGCAATGCTTTGGATTGGACTTGTTTTGGAATTTGATCTAAGTTTGGCTCGACCCGATCTTGGAGCATCACTTCCAATTGGACTTGGCTCAGGTTTGATCTAAGTTTGATCCAATCCGAACTTTTAGAGCAACATTCCGAATTCAAATTGATTTAGCCTTGATTTGGCCCGATCTTGTAGCAACGCTCCAGATTGAACTTCATTTAGCTTGATGTAGGTTAGATCTAGTCCAATCATGGAGTAATGCTTCGATTGATCTTGATTTCAGTTTGATTTAAAGCAATGCTCTAGATCGAACCTGATTCGGGTTTGATTTAAGTTTCATTAACCCAATCCTGAAGCGACATTCATGATTGGGGTTGATTGAAAAGAGATCAAAGTTTGATCTAGGCTGATCATATTATAATGTTTTAGATCGAAATTGATTCGGGTTTGATCTTATTTGATCTAAACTAATCATGGAGTGACACTCTAAATTGAACTCGATTCGGGTTTGATCTAACTTGATCTTGGAACAATGCTCCTAATTTAACTTGATTCAGGTTCGATCATAGTTTGATCTAACTTGATCTCGAAGCAATGCTTCATATTATACTTAATTTGGGCTCCATCTTGGTTTAAACTAACCCGATCTTGAAGCAACACTCTAAAATAGACTTGATTTAGGTTTGTTGTTTTATCAAACCCGATTTTAGGGCAACACTTTAGATTTGATCTGATTCGGTTTTAATCTAGGTTTGATCGAACCCAATCTTAGTGCAATGCTCTCGATTAAACTTGATTTGGGTATTATCTTTATTTCATCGGGCCTACCTAATCTTGAGCAACACTCAAAATTGGACTTGATTAATGTTTGATCTAACCTGATCATGCAGCATCACACTCTCCATATTGAACTTGATTCATCCTAGAGCAATCCAACCCGACCTCAGAGAAAATGCTCCATATCGAACTTTATTTGGGTTTGACCTAAGTTTGATCCGACCTTATCTTGGAACAATGCATTAAATTGCATTTGATTCATATTTTGATTTGAGTCTGAACCAAATCAATCTTGGAGGAATGCAGCAGCATATTGCACTTAATTCGAGATTGATATAAGTTTGATCCAATACGATCTTTGAGGAATGCTCTACATTGGACTTGATTTGGGTTTTGATCTTGCTTTGATCAAGCTCACAATCTAAGATCAAGGCTCGATATTGAACTTAATTCCGATTTGATCAAAGTTTAGTCGAATCCGATCTTAGAGCAATGTTACACTTATTCGATTTGTTCCGGGTTTGATTTGAGTTTAATCCACCCTTATCTTAGAGCAATGCTTTAAATTGAACTTGATTGGGGTTTGATCGAAGTTTGATTGAATTCGATCTAACAATAGAATCCAGATTGGACTTGATTCGGGTTTGATATAAGTTTGATCCAACTCGATCCTCGAGCAGCGCTCTCGATTTGACTTGATTCGGCGGGTTTGATCTATATATTAATCCAACCTTTTCTTAGAGCAATGCTGCGAATTAGACTTGATTCATGTGGATCTAATTTGATCTAACCTGGTCTTGTTGCAATGCTTTGGATTGGACTTGTTTTGGAATTTGATCTAAGTTTGGCTCGACCCGATCTTGGAGCATCACTTCCAATTGGACTTGGCTCAGGTTTGATCTAAGTTTGATCCAATCCGAACTTTTAGAGCAACATTCCGAATTCAAATTGATTTAGCCTTGATTTGGCCCGATCTTGTAGCAACGCTCCAGATTGAACTTCATTTAGCTTGATGTAGGTTAGATCTAGTCCAATCATGGAGTAATGCTTCGATTGATCTTGATTTCAGTTTGATTTAAAGCAATGCTCTAGATCGAACCTGATTCGGGTTTGATTTAAGTTTCATTAACCCAATCCTGAAGCGACATTCATGATTGGGGTTGATTGAAAAGAGATCAAAGTTTGATCTAGGCTGATCATATTATAATGTTTTAGGTCGAAATTGATTCGGGTTTGATCTTATTTGATCTAAACTAATCATGGAGTGACACTCTAAATTGAACTCGATTCGGGTTTGATCTAACTTGATCTTGGAACAATGCTCCTAATTTAACTTGATTCAGGTTCGATCATAGTTTGATCTAACTTGATCTCGAAGCAATGCTTCATATTATACTTAATTTGGGCTCCATCTTGGTTTAAACTAACCCGATCTTGAAGCAACACTCTAAAATAGACTTGATTTAGGTTTGTTGTTTTATCAAACCCGATTTTAGGGCAACGCTTTAGATTTGATCTGATTCGGTTTTAATCTAGGTTTGATCGAACCCAATCTTAGTGCAATGCTCTCGATTAAACTTGATTTGGGTATTATCTTTATTTCATCGGGCCTACCTAATCTTGGAGCAACACTCAAAATTGGACTTGATTAATGTTTGATCTAACCTGATCATGCAGCATCACACTCTCCATATTGAACTTGATTCATCCTAGAGCAATCCAACCCGACCTTAGAGAAAATGCTCCATATCGAACTTTATTTGGGTTTGACCTAAGTTTGATCCGACCTTATCTTGGAACAATGCATTAAATTGCATTTGATTCATATTTTGATTTGAGTCTGAACCAAATCAATCTTGGAGGAATGCAGCAGCATATTGCACTTAATTCGAGATTGATATAAGTTTGATCCAATACGATCTTTGAGGAATGCTCTACATTGGACTTGATTTGGGTTTTGATCTTGCTTTGATCAAGCTCACAATCTAAGATCAAGGCTCGATATTGAACTTAATTCCGATTTGATCAAAGTTTAGTCGAATCCGATCTTAGAGCAATGTTACACTTATTCGATTTGTTCCGGGTTTGATTTGAGTTTAATCCACCCTTATCTTAGAGCAATGCTTTAAATTGAACTTGATTGGGGTTTGATCGAAGTTTGATTGAATTCGATCTAACAATAGAATCCAGATTGGACTTGATTCGGGTTTGATATAAGTTTGATCCAACTCGATCCTCGAGCAGCGCTCTCGATTTGACTTGATTCGGCGGGTTTGATCTATATATTAATCCAACCTTTTCTTAGAGCAATGCTGCGAATTAGACTTGATTCATGTGGATCTAATTTGATCTAACCTGGTCTTGTTGCAATGCTTTGGATTGGACTTGTTTTGGAATTTGATCTAAGTTTGGCTCGACCCGATCTTGGAGCATCACTTCCAATTGGACTTGGCTCAGGTTTGATCTAAGTTTGATCCAATCCGAACTTTTAGAGCAACATTCCGAATTCAAATTGATTTAGCCTTGATTTGGCCCGATCTTGTAGCAACGCTCCAGATTGAACTTCATTTAGCTTGATGTAGGTTAGATCTAGTCCAATCATGGAGTAATGCTTCGATTGATCTTGATTTCAGTTTGATTTAAAGCAATGCTCTAGATCGAACCTGATTCGGGTTTGATTTAAGTTTCATTAACCCAATCCTGAAGCGACATTCATGATTGGGGTTGATTGAAAAGAGATCAAAGTTTGATCTAGGCTGATCATATTATAATGTTTTAGGTCGAAATTGATTCGGGTTTGATCTTATTTGATCTAAACTAATCATGGAGTGACACTCTAAATTGAACTCGATTCGGGTTTGATCTAACTTGATCTTGGAACAATGCTCCTAATTTAACTTGATTCAGGTTCGATCATAGTTTGATCTAACTTGATCTCGAAGCAATGCTTCATATTATACTTAATTTGGGCTCCATCTTGGTTTAAACTAACCCGATCTTGAAGCAACACTCTAAAATAGACTTGATTTAGGTTTGTTGTTTTATCAAACCCGATTTTAGGGCAACGCTTTAGATTTGATCTGATTCGGTTTTAATCTAGGTTTGATCGAACCCAATCTTAGTGCAATGCTCTCGATTAAACTTGATTTGGGTATTATCTTTATTTCATCGGGCCTACCTAATCTTGAGCAACACTCAAAATTGGACTTGATTAATGTTTGATCTAACCTGATCATGCAGCATCACACTCTCCATATTGAACTTGATTCATCCTAGAGCAATCCAACCCGACCTTAGAGAAAATGCTCCATATCGAACTTTATTTGGGTTTGACCTAAGTTTGATCCGACCTTATCTTGGAACAATGCATTAAATTGCATTTGATTCATATTTTGATTTGAGTCTGAACCAAATCAATCTTGGAGGAATGCAGCAGCATATTGCACTTAATTCGAGATTGATATAAGTTTGATCCAATACGATCTTTGAGGAATGCTCTACATTGGACTTGATTTGGGTTTTGATCTTGCTTTGATCAAGCTCACAATCTAAGATCAAGGCTCGATATTGAACTTAATTCCGATTTGATCAAAGTTTAGTCGAATCCGATCTTAGAGCAATGTTACACTTATTCGATTTGTTCCGGGTTTGATTTGAGTTTAATCCACCCTTATCTTAGAGCAATGCTTTAAATTGAACTTGATTGGGGTTTGATCGAAGTTTGATTGAATTCGATCTAACAATAGAATCCAGATTGGACTTGATTCGGGTTTGATATAAGTTTGATCCAACTCGATCCTCGAGCAGCGCTCTCGATTTGACTTGATTCGGCGGGTTTGATCTATATATTAATCCAACCTTTTCTTAGAGCAATGCTGCGAATTAGACTTGATTCATGTGGATCTAATTTGATCTAACCTGGTCTTGTTGCAATGCTTTGGATTGGACTTGTTTTGGAATTTGATCTAAGTTTGGCTCGACCCGATCTTGGAGCATCACTTCCAATTGGACTTGGCTCAGGTTTGATCTAAGTTTGATCCAATCCGAACTTTTAGAGCAACATTCCGAATTCAAATTGATTTAGCCTTGATTTGGCCCGATCTTGTAGCAACGCTCCAGATTGAACTTCATTTAGCTTGATGTAGGTTAGATCTAGTCCAATCATGGAGTAATGCTTCGATTGATCTTGATTTCAGTTTGATTTAAAGCAATGCTCTAGATCGAACCTGATTCGGGTTTGATTTAAGTTTCATTAACCCAATCCTGAAGCGACATTCATGATTGGGGTTGATTGAAAAGAGATCAAAGTTTGATCTAGGCTGATCATATTATAATGTTTTAGGTCGAAATTGATTCGGGTTTGATCTTATTTGATCTAAACTAATCATGGAGTGACACTCTAAATTGAACTCGATTCGGGTTTGATCTAACTTGATCTTGGAACAATGCTCCTAATTTAACTTGATTCAGGTTCGATCATAGTTTGATCTAACTTGATCTCGAAGCAATGCTTCATATTATACTTAATTTGGGCTCCATCTTGGTTTAAACTAACCCGATCTTGAAGCAACACTCTAAAATAGACTTGATTTAGGTTTGTTGTTTTATCAAACCCGATTTTAGGGCAACGCTTTAGATTTGATCTGATTCGGTTTTAATCTAGGTTTGATCGAACCCAATCTTAGTGCAATGCTCTCGATTAAACTTGATTTGGGTATTATCTTTATTTCATCGGGCCTACCTAATCTTGGAGCAACACTCAAAATTGGACTTGATTAATGTTTGATCTAACCTGATCATGCAGCATCACACTCTCCATATTGAACTTGATTCATCCTAGAGCAATCCAACCCGACCTTAGAGAAAATGCTCCATATCGAACTTTATTTGGGTTTGACCTAAGTTTGATCCGACCTTATCTTGGAACAATGCATTAAATTGCATTTGATTCATATTTTGATTTGAGTCTGAACCAAATCAATCTTGGAGGAATGCAGCAGCATATTGCACTTAATTCGAGATTGATATAAGTTTG
>UESW01004048.1:0-31258 GCA_900491605.1 Calamus simplicifolius
AGCGGTGGTTCAAATCATTGCTGCACCAATTTTATCGTTGGCAACAAAGGGTAAAAGCCCAGGATATTTCTTTAGCAAGAAAATTCCACTGTTCAACCTCTACAGGACTCTCATAATCCTTCAATTAATGTTGTTAAACATTGAGATTTTTTATCTTATGCTACAAAATGCAAATCATTTCATTGCAATGTCAAATTAACAGTCCAATGCATGTGTCAACGGTCTCCAACTTCTTAAACTTGCGCAGAAGGTTAGCCTTCAAGACCATGCAAACATCCTTAATAAAGAATCAAGGTTTTAGTCATCTTCACTAACAATACCTTGTTGGGAATTGTATCCTAAAGCCAATCATTTGATGATTGTGCTAATGTAAATTGTATATAAATTGATATATTAATAAAGTTATTTGGTATTTTATTCATTACAAGAACATCTTCTTATAACTCCTAATAGTAATGAAGCCCTCAGGATCTTCCTTCACGATAAAGGAGGATTTATCTTTGAAGGTTCTTAAAAGAGTTCGCGACCAAATGATATACTATGATAGGGCCATAGTACTATCAATTATAGGACATTGTATATCATATTTGTTGGTTGTCCTCTTAACCAAGGAGTGTAGAGACACTAGTATGACATACAGGTGAAAGTGTAGGAGTACATTTCACCGAACGTGACTCATTTTCGAATACTCTGCTGTCAAGAGTTAATCTGAGAAGATATGGGTATAAGTATCCTTTAGACCTGAAGATCACAACCGGTGACTTGCAAGCAACTCATTGTACTTAGGTACCGGACCACCTGGATTTCTAATCCAGCTATGAAAGGTTACTGGGTGCAGTCAAGTACTTGTGGTAGTCAGTTGTGGATCAAGATAAAATTTGACCTATCCCGTTAAAAGGAGAAATGCTTGTGTTTCAATTTAGCAAGACCTTGGCCAAGGCACTTCATGTGAAAGTCACATGATCACTAAAATTGAAATCACTTTATGGATTCGCTGTTTAGAGTTAACAGGCTCTTAAGCCATCCTTAGCATTTGTGGTCAAGATGATGAATTATACGGTAACTGTTTCTTAGGGTTCTTGGAGTTTGCTCGGCAACTCTTCGACCTATCCGGACGTTGGGTTCCATTGCTAGATGGGCACATCGATTAGTATAGAAAGTTGTTTCTATGCTACCGGCTTAGGTTCGAACCTAGAGATTCGCACGCATAGAAGTTTCCTAGGATGATCTATTTGCTGATCAACGATTGAGAATCGTATATGATTTAATTAATCAATTTGATTGATTGAATTATCTCAATTGGGTTAAGTACAAGTGAATAAGATTCAATTTGGTTTAAGTCTATTAGAAGGACTAATCAATTTCAAATATTGATTCGAAATTAGACTTGATTTGGATTTAAATAGATTCAGGATTAACCAAATTTGATTTGGGCTAGGACCATAATCTATGTGGGTTCAGTCCAATAAATTCAAATCAGATTAAACCATCACCTGAACCCAAACCTCTCATCTCAAATGATGAGATAACTAATGTGTGAGAGATTAAATTCTCATTTAGAATTTAATGTATTAATTTAATCCTCTCCAAACCATTTCCATCGGAACTCTAAATGTTAGAATTAAAGTGGAATTAATGTGCCTCTTTGAATCAACCAGGCGATGGAATTCTAAGTGTTAGAATCTAAGTGTTAGAATTCACATCTCTTTAGTTCTCATTGACGTCAGAATTAACAAAACGCCATGTCTTCTTGGTTTTCACCGAACGTCAGAATTAACCAAGCACCGCGGCTCTTTGGTTCGGCATCTCTTTGCTTTTTGCCAAACGACGGAATTCTTAATGTCAGAATTCAATGGGCAGGCTGAAATGAGACTATAAATAGAGCACATCCCTCACTAGATTACACAGAATAATAACACACGACATGTCATGGATTGTAATTCTAAAAAGGTTAGAATAGAAAATCCTGGTGATTCTGGTGTTAGCAAAAGCTTGGTAGATCTTGGAGGAAGATTTAAGTGGGAGGATTCAAGATCAGCAAAGTCATTTTTCCGCAAGCTAGCACTCTCAGAAATCCGATCAGTCAAGGCTTCGCATGGACGATACTAGAGGCCGGACGATTGAACGGCTGCAGAGCACAAAAGGATTTACCAACTACCCTTAAGGTAAGTGATATGATCCCTAAACCTTAAGGCATGATTCAAGGCAAGAAGTACGACTTCTTACGTTGAGGATCAAGATATGATCTTGATGATTATTTATATGCATATTTTAGATCAAGCGATCCTATATATAAGGCAAAGATATGATCTTGATGCATATTAGATAGATTAATATGTAATCTTTTAGCTTTCGCATTAATAATAGTTATCAAATTTTAAAAATATGCATGCCTCAGAGTTTATTTCTCCCTACAAATGGTATCAGAGCAATGGTTTCGATATTGATCTAATTTATTGCATGTAAATTAATGTTCTTATTAATTGTGTAATTATGGCTAAAACCGATCACAAGGCCATATGGTCATAGATGGATTAAAAATCCAAATTACCTATTCAATGAGGTATTCTGTGACATATTGCCCTGCGATTATTTTAGCATCGATGCTTAGTCTAAAGAAAATTTAAATTGAGCTTTGGCATCAAAACATAGATACACACACTCTCAAAAATGTTTTATATTAATGTTGTATAAAAGTATGATATTTGCATGTTTAGTATAAAAATATAGATATGAGATATGAAGGCTTGTAGTTTATGTTATGAAACATACAAATATTTATGAGAGTTTTATTTGAATGTCAAATATTAATTCATAATCTTTTTAGATATGATCTAAATATAGGAATTATGAGTAGTAACATAATGCAAGTGATGCTTGATTGAAATATATGATATGTAAACATGAAATATATTTAATCTTTTGGGTTAGCTAAATCGGATCCATAAAGGATTAGACCCTAAGGTTTAAATCAATTGGACTAAAAGAGTATTTGATCAAATCTAAATTAATTAGATTAGGTTAAGAATGCTCTAAAGCAAACAATAGTTGTAGTGATCATGTCCTTCTCTTTGATTAAACCAAATGGAAGTAGATTAGGCTCCATGGTTGAGCATGAATCTCTTAGATGGTCAAATCAAAATTGGTTAACCATATGATGTCAAGGTGAGTTGGCAAGTTGCTCTAGTATCAACGATCGAATGGTTTTTAATTGGGAGCTACTCGTATTGATGCGTCTTTAATGAGTTAATGGCATATCCCTCCCATCGATCTCACTCACCTGGTCAATATGGTGAACCATTTATGATTCAGATCATTTACCTAATTTGGGTTGACCCATGTCTATAAGGAAATCAGTCTAATTGATTTAGGTGCCACTTAACCTGACTTAATCTTATTTCATTCTACCGATTTCATAGATTCAGTGGGAGAACTTGATTAGTTAATTTATCTTTAGATTATTAAATCCTCTAAAATTATTATGTCCTTAAAATGAAATAGTTATATGATAACTAGATCATAGCCTCCCATTAAGGTGGGTGATAATGAGTCTGATGTCTTGATAATCATTGGAGGCACTCCATGCCTGGTGCTTGTCAACCATCGGAATTATCATTCATTATATGATAAGTCAGCGTAACTATTAAATAGATAGTCAGATGGGCTAAGCTTCACTCGGGCTTGGTTGTCTATTGATAGGTTACACTGATTATATCATTTAATGGTTGGACCTAACCAGAACTTTCAGTGGAGGTACTCCATACCTGCTGAAGAGGTACATAGGGTAAAACTGAACATTAAGAATTATTTTGGGAAACAATTAGTTTTGAACTACTCTTAGATGCATATGGGTTGGCCAAGCTTCACTTGGGCCTGTATGTAGTCTATGTAGATCTTAGTGCCCACTAAAGAATTAAGAATAATTCTTCGAATTGGGATGTAGAGGCTACCAATTTGAACAAAATAGTGGAAGAATCTTTAGACTAAAGTCCAAGTCTTTAGATCGAATCAATTTATATACTAATAAATTTTAGTTTTTCCCTATGCAGAAAATGGACACTAATTTATCATTAAGGTCTCTATTAGATAGTGACAAGTTGAATGGTTCCAATTTCAATAGCTGGTTTAGAAAACTTAAGATTATCCTTGAGCATGAGATGATTCTATATATTCTGAATAATCCTGCACCAAAGATACCTGATGCAAACACCCAAAGTTCTGACAAAGACACTTATCAGAAGTGGCTCAATGATAGAACTAGCATGTGTTGCATCATGCTAGCAGCAATGAACGATGAATTCGGTCGCCGGTTCGAGAATGCTCAGTCAGAAGAAATCATTCAAGCGTTGAATGAATCTTTCGGCACACCCGACGATGTTGAAAGGCACAAGACTAGTTGTGCTATTTTTAATGCTCGAATGAGGGATGGATCTCCTGTCACTGATCATGTATTGTATATGATCGAGAAGATAGAACTCCTAAGCAAGCTCGGCTTTCCCTTACATGAGCAGTTGGGAAAAGATGCGATCCTGAATTCCTTGCCTCCATCCTTCCGATCTTTCTTCACTCATTTTTGAATGACAAAGCCTGCAGTCAACTACCACGGTTTGTTGGGGTTGTTACAGAACTTTGAAAAGGACAACCAACTCTCTAAAGATTTGGTTAATGTGGTTGAAGGATCTAAGGTAGGGCGATAACCCTTTGGGAAAGGGAAAAAGAAAAAGAATAAGAAAAAGGTGCAACATGCTAGGACATCTATAAGTGGTCAGATGCAGAATAAGAAAGTTGATAAAAGTCAAGCTGAATGCTTTCATTGCAAGATGCAAGGGCACTGGAAGAAGAACTATCCTCTTTACATTGCCACACTTGATCAAAATAGGCCAAAGAAGAAATAGGGGCAAGATGTTGCTCAACAAGGTATTTATATGATAACACCTTGTAATTTTTTTGTATATGATAATCAAACCTGGGTATTGGATACCGGGAGTCCTTTTAACATTTATAATTCATTGCAGGGACTACAGGTCACTAAAAGATTTGATGACAATGAAAGATTCCTTAATGTCAACGATGGAAGATTAGTTCCAGTTCTGGCATTATGAGTTCTTGAAATAGTTTTCAATAAAAATGTCATTATACTAAATGATTGTCATTTTTGCCCAACGTTCTTGTTGAACGTAATTTCTGTAGGCCTTCTGGCCAAAAGTAATTATGAAATTTCAATAAAGGATGTTACTTTGAATATCATTATAAATGGAGTCACTGTAATGACTGGGCATTTATCTAATGGCATTTATATATTATCACAGCCTATGAATGTAGTGTACAACTCAAGTAAGCGCCCTAGAACAACTGATGTCATAGACATTTATCTTTGGCACCATCGGCTGGGTCATATCAATAAGAACAGATTAAACATGTTAACTCAGGAGGGCATCCTTTGAATTGACGATTGTGAATCATTAACTACCTGTGAATCTTGTCTTCTTGGTAAAATAACCAAGTCATCTTTTACTGAAAAAGGTAAAAGAGCCAAAGAGCTATTAGGTCTAGTACATACTGATGTATGTGGACCAATGAGCACTTGTGCCTAAGGTGGATATTACTACTTCATTACTTTTACAGACGACCTTTCTAGGTTCGGTTATGTCTATCTTATGTGACATAAATCTGAATCATTTGAAATGTTCAAACTATATCATAAAGAAATAGAAAAATAAATAGGAAAATGTATTAATATCCTTCGATCAGATCGAGAAGGCGAATACCTTTCCAATGACTTTGTGACATATTTAAGGGAGAATGAGATTCTCTCCCAATGGACTCCTCCTGGAACACCGCAACATAACGGTCTATCGGAAAGAAGGAATCAACTCTGTTAGACATGGTTTGGTCCATGATGGGTTTTACAAGCTTGCCAATATCCTTTTGGGGATATGCATTAGAATCAGCTTGTCATATTCTCAATAAGGTTCCAAGTAAGTCTGTTTCTAAAACTCCACATGAGATGTGGTATGGACATAAACCGATTATCACCTATTTGAGAGTCTAGGGGTGTCCGGCTTATGTGAAACGTGCAAAATCAGACAAACTTGAACCCAAATCTGACAAATGTTTTTTTATCGGCTATCCGAAAGAAACCAAACGATATTACTTCTACAGTACTGAAGAACAAAAGTTGTTCATTAGTAATAGAATAGTTTTTCTTGAAAAAGAGTTCCTTAGTGAAGGAACAAATAGCTCTAATATTGAACTTGAGGAAGTTCATCAAGTAGAAGGACAACACAAACCAGTGAACCCTTAGAATCTGAGTTGATTAGATCAAACTCAAAACCCATTTTAGATGCACCATTAAGGCGATCTGGTAGAGTACCACATCAATCGGATAGATACTTAGGGTTCTTGATCCAGAACGAAGATCCTATTGAGCTCGATGAGAACAACGAGGATCCGATCACCTATATGGATGCTATGCAAAGGATTGACTCTGATAAATGGCTTAATGCCATGAAATCCGAACTTGATTCCATGAAGGACAATAATGTATGGACATTAGTTGACCCACCGAAGGGATAAAACCCATGGTGTGTAAGTAGGTTTTCAAGAGAAAAGAGGCGCAGACGGAAAGGTAGAGACCTACAAAGCACGTCTGGTTGCCAAGGGTTATCGTCAATGTTATGGTATTGACTATGACGAAACATTTTCTCCTATGGCAATGCTGAAATCCATTCAGATTATGCTAGCTATAGCAGCACACTTCGATTATGAGATTTGCATATGGATGTTAAAACCACTTTTCTAAATGCTAATTTAGATGAATAGGTGTATATAATACAACCTTAAGGTTTTATATCTGAAGACAAGTCTAAAGTGTGCAAGCTACAGAAGTCCATTTATGGACTTAAGCAAGCATCTAGGAGTTGGAACATACGATTTGATAATGTGATCAAATCTTATGGCTTTATTAAGAATAAAGAAGAACCTTGCATTTATAAATGGGCTAACGATTCCGTTATTGTATTTCTTGTATTATATGTGGATGATATTCTCTTAATCGGGAATGATATCCCTGTATTATAAGGAATAAAGACAAGGTTATCATCACAATTTTCCATGAAAGATCTGGAAGAAGCATCATACATCCTAGGGATGAAGATCTATAAAGATAGATCTAAAAGGATGCTTGGTTTATCCCAATCTACGTACATTGATATCGTGCTAAAGAGGTTTAGCATTGAGAATTCCAAGAAAGGCTATCTTCCTATAGGCCATGGAATTCATCTTTCTAAGAAGGATTGTCCGACAACTCCTAATGAAAGAGAACGTATGAGTCGAATTTCATATGCTTCGGCAGTGGGATCGATTATGTACACCATGACATGTACAAGACCAGATGTGGCATACTCACTAGGAGTAGTAAGTAGATACCAATCTGATCCAGGAGAAAAACACTGGCAAGTTGTTAAGACAATCTTTAAGTATTTGAGAAACACTAAGGACCAGTGGTTAGTCTATGGAGAGTCTGATTTGAAACTTGTTGGATATACTAATTTCAATTTCTAATCAAATCATGATGATAGCAAAAGTATGTCGGGTTTTGTGTTTATCCTAAATGGTGGAGCTGTTTGCTGGAAAAGTTTCAAGCAACATACAGTGGCAGATTCAGTGTGCGAGGCAGAGTATATCGCTACATCAGATGCCGCAAAAGAAGCTGTATGGCTGCGAAAGTTTATCTTCAAGCTTGGAGTGGCACCTTCCATTGATGAACCAGTTCTGTTGTACAGTGACAGCACTGGTGCCATAGCTCAAGCAAAGGAACCACGAGCACATAGCGCACCAAGCACATACTGTGCCGGTTTCATCTTATACGAGAGATTGTAGACCGAGGTGACATAAATCTTCAGAAGATTGATGGAAAGGAAAACCTAGGTGACCCATTTACTAAAACACTCAGCATCAGGGAGTTTGATGACTATAAATTGAAGATGGGTATTAGATACTGTAATGAGTGGCTTTAGGCTAAGTGGGAGTTTGTTGGAAATTGTATCCTAAAGCCAATCATTTGATGAATGTGCTAATGTAAATTATATAAATTGATATATTAATAAAAGTTATTTGGCAGTTTATTCATTACAAGAACATCTTCTTATAACTCCTAATAGTAATGAAGCCCTCAAGATCTTCCTTCACGATAAAGGAGGATTTATCTTTGAAGGTCCTTAAAAGAGTTCGCGACCAAATGATATACTATGACAATGCCATAGTACTATCAATTATAGGATGTTGTATATCATATTTATTGATTGTCCTCTTAACCAAGGAGTGTAGAGACACTAGTATGACATACAGGTGAAAGTGTAGGACTACATTTCACCGAACGTGACTCATTTCCGGATACTCTGCTGTCAAAAGTTAATCCGAGAAGATAATGGTATAAGTATCCTTTAGACCTGAAGATCACAACCGATGACTTGCAAGCAACTCATTGTACTTAGGTGTCGGACCATCTGGATTTCTAATCCAGCTACGAAAGGTTACTGGGTGCAGTCAAGTACTTGTGGTAGTCAGTTGTGGATCAAGATGAAATTTGACCTATCCCGTTAAAAGAAAATGCTTGTGTTTCAATTTAGCAAGACCTTGGCCAAGGCACTTCATGTGAAAGTCACATGATCACTAAAATTGAAATCACTTTATGGATTCGCTGTTTAGAGTTAACAGGCTCTTAAGCCATCCTTAGCATTTGTGGTCAAGATGATGAATTATACGGTAACTGTTTCTTAGGGTTCTTGGAGTTTGCTCGGCAACTCTTCGACCTATCCGGACGTTGGGTTCCATTGCTAGATGGGCACATCGATTAGTATAGAAAGTTGTTTCTATGCTACCGGCTTAGGTTCGAACCTAGAGATTCGCACGCATAGAAGTTTCCTAGGATGATCTATTTGCTGATCAACGATTGAGAATCGTATATGATTTAATTAATCAATTTGATTGATTGAATTATCTCAATTGGGTTAAGTACAAGTGAATAAGATTCAATTTGGTTTAAGTCTATTAGAAGGACTAATCAATTTCAAATATTGATTCGAAATTAGACTTGATTTGGATTTAAATAGATTCAGGATTAACCAAATTTGATTTGGGCTAGGACCATGATCTATGTGGGTTCAGTCCAATAAATTCAGATCAGATTAAACCATCATCTGAACCCAAACCTCTCGCATAAGTATCTCACATGATGAGATAACTAATGTATGAGAGATTAAATTCTAATTTAGAATTTAATGTATTAATTTAATCCTCTTCAAACCATTTCCATCGGAATTCTAAATGTTAGAATTAAAGTGAATTAATGTGCCTCTTTGAATCAACCAGACGATGGAATTCTAAGTGTTAGAATTCACATCTCTTTAGTTCTCACCGACATCGGAATTAACAAAACGCCACATCTCCTTGGTTTTCATTGAACATCGGAATTAACCAAGCGCCGCGGCTCTTTAGTTCGGCGTCTCTTTGCTTTTTGCCAAACGATGGAATTCTTAATGTCAGAATTCAATGGGCAAGCTGAAATGAGACTATAAATAGAGCTCATCCCTCACCAGATTACACAGAATAACAACATACGACATGTCGTGGATTGTAATTCTAAAAAGGTTAGAATAAAAAATCATGGTGATTTTGGTGTTAGAAAAAGCTTGGTGGATCTTGGAGGAAGATTTAAGTGGAAGGATTCAAGATCAGCAAAGTCATTTTTCCGCGAGCTAGTACTCTTGGAAATCCGATCATTCGGGGCTTCGCATGGACGATACTAGAGGCCGGACGATTGAATGGCTGCAGAGCACAAAAGGATTTACCAACTACCCTTGAGGTAAGTGATATGATCCCTAAACCTTAAGGCATGATTCAAGGCAAGAAGTACACTTCTTACGTTTAGGATCAAGATATGATCTTGATGATTATTTATATGCATATTTTAGATCAAGCGATCCTATATATAAGGCAAAGATATGATCTTGATGCATATTAGATAGATTAATATAATCTTTTAGATTCAGCATTGATAATAATTATCAAATTTTAAAAATATGCATGCCTCAGTTTATTTCTCCCTACATACCTCTAAGAAAATATGACTATCATTAGATTGTTGTCTATAGCTATTAAATACATAACCATCTAAACAAAAGAGGCAGTGTTTGGATGTAGATAAATTAGAACAAAAACTTTTCCATTTAATCTATTTTATTCATCCAAACATTGATTTGCACATCAGAGCATAATCACTTTTAGAAAAACATGATTATTATTTTTGAAAAGTTGATACACAATAAATGTTTTACTTTTTCACCTTTTAACCCATTTAGCATACATGGTCCAAGAAAAAATGTAGTCATGAGAAAATGTGGAGTATTTTAATCCTCGTTCTTCCCTTTAAACTTCATTTTTCACCTTTATTTTTTTTTTCACCTTCAAGAGAAAACTGAAGCAACAATAACTATCACAAGAGAAACAGGCATTTGTACTCTTCTATTTCTTACAGAAGGGAAACATAGCTCACATGGCAGTGACAATAAGCATAGATGTATAAGCTGTCAGCTCCTTTAACAATGTCCTCATTAGGATGCCTGCCAATTTGAAGGAAAGCTTACGATTTCTGGTTCACATCTTAGCTTAATTTTTTGGAAGAAGTGTTCTTTCTCACAATCTCCTCTGATTAACAAAATCTGCATCATATTAGATCTTCTACAATGTTACATCCATTGATCACAAAATCTCTAGTGTAAACATAGAATTGTGTGAATCTAAATGCACCTACAGAGCCACAAAACCTGTCTTTCCTTTTCAGTCATCAATAAAAAAAATTCTCAAGACAACGAAAAGATTTAAAAGTGATGGGCAAACAGGCGTACAATTAATTTATGACAGTATTGAACTATTGAGACCTAGCGTAGCTGTGGCACAAATGAATACAAGAGGCAAAGCATATGAATTCAACCACACAAATGCCTTGTGCTACCATGCTTCTCTCTGTACCTGAATGGTGTCTGAACTATAGAAGAAAGTCGAAGAAAGTGAAGGCTCTGAATGAAGTTTTTTGCTTAGTGGGATTGGAGGTCATTTTTAAAAAAAAAAATCTTATAAAAGTACCAGTTAAACTCTCTTCCAGATGATAGATATTTGGGATATGCCTTGGACTTTCTCCCAAGAACGGCTCCTTTGGCATCCAATGCTTGTCCTCAGCACCTCCAAGAAAAACAGTAGCATTCGGCTAAAATAAATAACAACTATAATAAAAGAAACAGCCAAAAACAAGAGATAAGGTTCAGGCCATGCATGATGTCCCCAAGAACCACACCAAATGAGTCTTCATCAGCCACCAAATTAATTGCAGCAATCTGAGATGAAAGACTAGTCGGGAAAAGGCTTAGATGAGTTGAGTTGAGTTTAATCTGAAATGAAAGACGCGGCTAATTATAGTGTACAGCACTGCTTGGGATAAAGAAATTATTTACCCACGGATTTACTGACTCTTATCACCCACTCACCAAAATGAAACAATGGAAAACGCCTGCAATAGTAGATGAGAGATGTTGGAAATATTCAAGCAATTCAAAATTTCAAAATTCTAATTGAATGTAAATTCTATTATTTTAAATGATATAGAATTATAGTATTTTTAATGGATCAAGATTATCTTTTAGCTTTTATATACCTTTCTTCTCTTTTATTGCATACCAATGCATCGCCTATAATCTAATCTGGTGATAAAGAGGCGTAGCATCCATTATCAACATTTAAAATGACATGGATACTGTTTCTTACAAAGAGATGTGATGTATTGCTACATAAGATACCATAAAAGTTACTTATAAAAAGAAACAACATATCATTTCGGACTTATTTGATAAAAAGATATCGCCCTAAAACATAAGAAAGCTATTCAAAGATTAATCTAATGCAATTGAGAGCTAAGTTTTTGAGATTGAGTCAATTTGTGCAATGCCCCAAGCCCAGTCCAATTAATTTCGATAGCAAGTTAAAACATATGGTCCAAAAACTCGAGTGAAATTTAATGGATAACAAGTGGATTTGAGCTATAAACATATATTATAAACATTTTCTTTCCATTTAATGTAAGACTAAATTTAAGGTATCACCATGTGGATGTATCCTTTAAGCATTCAAGAAAAGAGGATTAATTGAACCCACATATAAAAAGAATTTTTTTTTCTTTTTTGTTGATTTTATTTGCATATGGATTTAGCTGGTTTAGATTTGTCTGATTCTTTTTCGTTGGAGTATGCTTTAAGAAGAATGCATAGCAGTTTATTGTATATTGAGAGTAGATCGCCTCTAACTATTTGCATATGAGCATAACGAATTCTACTCTAAAGAGAATGCTATACAATGCATGTCTTGAATAGAATAATATTATTCTTAATTATTTTTTATTCTATAGACTACATAAAATTTAATTATTTTTTATTATAATAAATATATAAAAATTTGTATGAAAAGGGACCCCAATCATTTTCGGTCGTGAGCAACATATCAAACCGTGCATCATATAACAATAGCCGTGGCACTTTCAAGAAGGTAGGTGAGAAGAATCGTGTGAGAAATGATCGCTTGTTTCCTTACATCGTCATCATTTTATTGATGACAACAATAATTTGGTTAATGTCTGACCAACCGTACAGCATACAAATGCCATTACCAACTGATATAATTCAGTTAAATTTCCACGTTGATAGGAATAAGAGAATAGAATATCTGAACGCAGAAAATGATAGATTGGTGGGCTCTTATTTCTCTTTGTCACGGAATCGTCCAGCGGAGGGAGGTTCCCAAAGTCGTCTTTGATAGCGAATACAATAAATATTCCTCTAATAGATCGCTATTAGTACGGTCAAGCACGTAGTTGCGATATAATCAGCAAAAAACACAGAATAATAATAGGAACCAAAATCTAAAAAAAAACAGCGAGAGACGAGGATTTTATGTGGTTCACCCAAACTGGGCTACGTCCACGGTGGCACAGGATCTGCAAGGCTTCACTAAGAGTTGAATCAGGTACAAGCCCTCAAAACACACTCTCTCAGAAACTCTTATGATCTCACTAAGAGATTACAGAACCTTTTTTTTTTCTCTACAGCACATGAAGGTCCTCACCGAGCCTCCATTTTTTTTACAGTTCGTAACTCCCTCACAAAATCCTCCACACGATATTTGTGGCGGGCGGTTACAGGCAATTCAGTAGGGACATCCGGTATTTTTAATTTGTTGAGATAGCCTTTAGATAAGGCTTATCTACTGATTTTTACGATCAGCTTCAAAACCATTTGAAACTTCCACGTGTCTTCAAGTCTCTAGCGTCCAGGCATGGGCCCCCACACAAACAGCAACTGACTCCTTCCTTTGTCAAACCTCTTCACGAAACAGCCGGTCGTCCAGGCGTGGCCCCACACGAAACAGCAACAGACTCCTTCCACGAGCTTCACCTTCATAACTCTGATTTGGGGCTTTCTCTTGATGAAATTAAGCTCCATCCATAACAATCTCCCACTTGGAGATTAATGACATCAATCTTAGATCTACCTTCTTTCTCTGTGACGCGCTCTCCTGATCTATCTCTTGGAAAGCTTCACCAAGTTGCAACAGAGACTCAACTTGTCTCTGCTCACAACCTTGGTGAACATATCTGCAGGGTTTTAGCTCCATCAATTTTCCAGCTTCAACTGCTCCTCATCCAACGCACTGCGTATGAAATGATACCTAAGCTGAATGTGCTTGGTTCTTGCATGAAATGCTGGATTCCTTGCCAAGTGAACTGCGCTCTGGCTGTCGCTCCATAATGTATTACACTTGTGCTCTGTGCCGAGCTCCTCCATCAACCTCTGTAACCAAATCATCTCTTTACTAGCTTCAGTGATCGCCACATACTCAGCTTCTGTAGTTGACAATGTCACTATCTTCTGCAACTAAGATACCCAGCTCACTGCTGTATCACTGACAGTGAAAACATAACTAGTGGTGCTCCTCCCACTATCTCTATCACCAGAGTGATCGGCATCTACAAATTCCTGTACTTGAAGACTATCACCTCCATAGCACAAACTGTAAGTTAATGTATCCCTGAGATATCTCAAGATCCACTTTACTGCATTCCGGTGCTCCTTGCATGGATTCTGCATATACCTGTTGACTGCTCCCACTGCTTGTGCGATATCCAGTCTTGTGCAAACCATTGCATACATTAGACTTTCCATGGCTGAGGCATATGAAACTCTAATCATCTCATCCCTTGCCTTATGAGTTGTTGGACACAACTGCTTGCTGAGCTTGAAGTGTGCTGCCAAAGGTGTTGATACTGCCTTTGCATTCTCCATATTGAACCTCTTCAGTACCTTATCTACATAGTCCTCCTGAGATAGCCACAGCTTCCATTGCTTCCTATCTCTATTGATCCTCATGCCAAGAATCTGCTTCGCCTCTTCCAAATCCTTCATTGAGAACTTCTTTGCCATCAGTTTTTTGAGCTCTTCTATCTTCCTCATACTGGAACCTGCTACAAGCATATCGTCCACATATAAGGATAAAATAATAAACTCATTTGTAACGTACCTTTGAAAGTACACAATGATCTGACTGGCATCTGGTAAAGCCTTTCTCTAGCATGAAATTGTCAAACTTGAGGTACCATTGCCGCGGAGCCTGCTTCAGACCATACAAACTTTTCTTCAATCTGCAGACCATGTCATCCTTTCTCCTGACCTGAAAACCTTCTGGCTGGTGCATGTACAGCTCCTCCAAATATTCATGAAGAAATGTTGTCTTCACATCTAACTGCTTTAGATAAAGATCCTCCACTGCTACCATGCTCAGAATCACCTTGATGGATGTCATCTTGACTACTGGGAAAAGATCTCCTGAAAGTCAATTCCCTCTTTCTGTGCATAACACTTGACAACTAACCTTGCCTTGTGTCTCTTGGTACCATTTGCCTCATTCTTTCATCTTGTACACCCATTTGTTGAACAGAGCTTTCTTGCCAGTGGGTAACTTCACAAGATCCTAAGTCTTATTTTGCTTTAAAGAGTCCATCTCCTCTTTCATAGCCAACTCCCACTTGACCTTAGCTTCATCCTGCATGGCTTCAACAAAACATTCTGGCTCTCCAAATCTATGTATAAAACATAATCATTAGCAGAATACCTCTGTGATGTCCTGGTAACCCTTGTGGTCCTCCTCAACTATAGGGACACTGGATGAGGTACCGGTGTATGCATGTGGCTGTCTGTTTCAACCACATCTTCCTCCTCCACATCCTCGGAGTTTCCATCTTCAGTTTGTACTCAGGGAATTTCTCCATCTCTGATAGGATCGAGTTCTATAAACTCCTGTTTCTTTTCTTCCACTGCATCCTTCCTGTCTTTGTAAGTATGCTCTTCATCAAATACCACATTCCTGCTCCGAATGAACTTATTGTTCTGGAAATCCCAGAGCTTGTAGCCATACTCATTGCCACCATATCCAATGAAAACACACTTTGTAGACTTGGAATCTAACTTACTCCTCTTCTCTTTCTCAATCAGAGAATAAGTAATGCAGCCAAATACTTTAAGAAAAGAAAGTTTTACTGGTTTTCTAGTCCAAACCTCTTCTAGAATCCCACCATCCAATGCACTGGATGGACTCCTGTTGATCAAATACACTGCGGTGTCCAGTGCTGCCGCCCAATATGTAGGTAGACCTGATCAAACCTCATACTCCTCTCTCTCTCAAGAATGGTCATATTCATTCTTTCTGCCACACCATTCTGCTCTGGTGTCCCTGGGACGGTCTTGATCCTTCTGATTCCATGCACTGTGCAGTACATCAAACTCTCTGCTGCAGTATTCACTACTGTTATCTGTCTTGAGACACTTGAGACTTGCTCCAGTCTGGCTTTCACACATGACTCTCCATCTCTTGAAGATGCCAAAGACCTCAGACTTTTTCCTTCATAGCAAACACCCAGACTTTCCTACTGAAATCATCTATAAATGTGACAAAGTACTTATTGCCCACATATGATGCCACTGGTGCTGGACCCCAGACATCTTAATGAACCAACTCCAGCCTTTCAGTCTTCTTCTGAGTTCTTACTAACTAAAAACTCACTGCTTTCTGCTTACCATAGATACAATCTTCACAAAACTCTAGATTCACCTTCTTTAGCCCAGGTAGAAGCTCTCTCCTGTGTAGAATATTCAAGTTCTTCTCACTAAGATGACCGAGCCTCTTGTGCCATAATGTAGTCACTGTACCCGTATCTCCTACTGCCACTGAAACTGAACTCTCACTATCTACCAAGAAGTAGAGAGTGTCTGTCCGCTTCCCTTTGACAACAACCATAGACCCTTTAGTAATTTTCCACTAAGAATTACCAAAAACGGATACATAACCCTCAACATCAAGCTGACTGTTAGAAATTAGGTTTTTTTTTAACTCTGGGATGTATCTGGCTTGTGCAAGTCTCAATTCTCCGCCTGTCACTGGCTTCAGTACAATTATTCCTCTACCAACAATTCTGCACTGCTGTCCATTGCTAATTGTGACATGACCAAAATCTCCTTGGACAAAATCCAAAAATAGGTATCTCTTTGAGCTGCAATGGTAAGAAGCCCCTGAGTTTACAAACCATATATCTGAGTTTGCCCCATCGCCGGCTGACAGGCACACATCCTCAAAATTTCGCTCAATAGTACTCACAACATTTGCTTTCTGACCTCCTATCTTGCTCTCTGCACCTTTTTCCTTCTTCTTACCCCAACAATCCTTGCTCATATGACCTTTCTTCCCACAGTTCCAACACTTCATGGAAAATCTCCCTTTGGACTTTCCTCTGCTCTTGGACCGGCCTTTCTCTGACTTCTTCCTCTCCTGTGATCTTCCTCTGGTATCCACCATGAGTGCATTACTTGTAGAAGTCCCACCACAGCCTTTCTTCTCATCTCATAATTCAATATACAACTAACTGCATCATTGAATGTAAGGATACCTGATACCGAGTTGCTGACTGTCATCACAAGATTGTCCCAACTCTCTGGCAAGGAACATAAGAAAAGAAGCACCCTGAATGAATCATCAAAAACAACAGAGACCGACTCCAATTGATTAATCATCGTATTGAACTCGTTCAGATGCTCCATCACTGAACTATTCTCAGCCATCTTCAAATTGAAGAGCTTTTTCATGAGAAATATCTTGTTTAAGATGAAGGTTTTCATACAGTTTTGTTAAAGTGGTCATCATATCCACGGTGGTTTTTTCCTTTGCAATATTATATGCCACTTGAGGTGTCAATGACAATCTGATCGTCAGGGCTTTTCTATCTAGAATCATCCAATCTGAGTCGCTCATTGAATCCGGCTTCTTTCCCTCTAATGGAAGGTAAAGATCCTTCTGATATAGGTAGTCCTCAATTTGCATCCTCCACCATCCGAAATTGTGACCATTGAATTTCTCGATTTTGATCTTATCTTCTGCCATCTCTTTGTTGAGTTTGTCTGACCATAATAATATGAAGAAAACCAAGCTTTAATACCAATTTGATAGGGAATACAACAAATATTCCTCTAATAGATCGCTATTAGTATGGCCAAGCATGCAGTTGCGATATAATCAGCAAAAAACATAGAATAATAATATGAACCAAAATTCAAAAAAAACAGTGAGAGACGAGGATTTTACGTGTTTCACCCAAACTGGGCTACGTCCACGGCGGCACAGGATCTGCAATACTTCACTAAGAGTTGAATCAGGTACAAGCCCTCAAAACACTCTCTCTCAGAAACTCTTATGATCTCACTAAGAGATTACATAACCTTTTTTTTCTCTATAGTGTCCTCACCGAGCCTCATTTTTTTTTCATAGGTTCGTAACTCCCTCACAAAATCCTCGACACGATATTTATGGTGGGCGGTTGCAGGCAGTTCGGCAGGAACACATCCGGTATTTCTGAATTTGTTGAGATAGCCTTTGGATAAGGCTTATCTACTATTTTTACTATCAGCTCCAAAACCATTTGAAACTTTCACGTGTCTTCAAGTCTCTAAGTCCAGGTGTGGGCCCCCACACGAAATAGCAACCGACTCCTTCCTTTGTCAAACCTCCTCACGAAATAGTGAATTCTGATTTGGAGCTTCCTCTTGATGAAATTAAGCTCCATCCATAACAGTCTTCTCCTCCTCCTCCTCCTCCTCCTTTCTCTCTCTCCCTCTCTCTCTCTCTCCATGCTCCATGCTATTACCTCCTTGTAGATGATGGAAGTTGACATTTTTTTTTCATGAAATTTTGGAGGGTGCGAGTTGGTTTCAAAAACCAATTCAACCACTAGAATCTGTTAAAATTTTAAACAATTATTTGGGGGCCACACATGTCATGACAAATCTGTTATGCTATTATTTGATTAGCTAAGAAATTGATCAATTAGGTATAAAGTGGCTAAGGGCATAATTGTTATGAAAAATCATTGTGTAGATACCTATATGCTATTTCTAATTTGATGAGGGGCCAAATTAGAAATTAGCCTATATAAAGGGGGGTTATGGTTTTCTAAAGAGACGAAGAATTGCAGAAGAGGGTTTCGTATTCTCTTATCCCCATCAAAGAGTAATACGGTAAAAATATGTGATGAGGGGTCTTCCTTTGGAAGATTACAACCCATAGCCATCGAGACTTATGGATCCAGGTACGCTTCTTCTTTGTTGTCTTTGTTTTTTCATACATGAATAATATGAAATCTAGAATGATTATTTTTCATCAAGTGGTATCAAGCCTTCCATATCTGTTCATATGTGATACGATTGAGTTATGGAATGATTAGAATGCATATTTTATATTTCTGCTATTGTTTTCTAATGATCCAGAGTGTGCATGCTTTGCTGTTAAAGGGATTTTTCGGTATTTATCCATTGAAAATGGTATTTATCCATTAAAGGATAAATTTTTGGTATTTATCTATTAAAAAAAGAATTTTGCATTTATACCGAAAAAAAATAGGAAGGTGCTCACGAGAATCGAATCTGGAACTTTTTGGTTCCGATCCAAAGCCCTAATCATTATTCCAGGTTAATTTGTGCATCACATTAGAGGCTTTGGAACTAATTGTTTTCTTATTTAGATTGCAAGTTTCAAGAAATTGAAGTTTCAAAATTCAAGCTTTTCAAAATTCAAATAATGACTATGGTTTAATATGTGATGCATATTATTTAACATTTTAAATGAGCCAATTGAAACAAGAAGTCACCAAAGTGACCTCTTTGTGTAGATAACTCAGAGAAATGTTAAATGTTGCATGTATGTGTATTCATGCGAGTATTAACTGGCCCAAAGAAAGGTTGATACTTGGCCGAATTGCATATATTCTTGTGATGGTAAGCATGTGACAATTATAAGATTGTACATATGAATAATAAATTAATCCAAAGATGAGTTTATTATTTAACATATATTATTATCAGTGTTTAATCATTACAATAAGGTACCATTAGTAATTAATATTACTGTCCAAAGACTTAGTATTAATGTTTGCACTTGGTATCTTGAGATGGGCTTAATCATTATTTGAATTTGTTAATGATTAGTTTTTTTTGGATATTTATGTGAGTATATTATATGGTAATTTTCTTCTTCAATACTTGCTACAATATCTGCCAATTTGAGTTCGGTACCAGTCCTTAATGGCATAAATTTTAAGGACTAAAAAGAAAATATGCTTATTGTCCTGGGGTGCTTGGATCTAGACCTTGCGTTAAGGGAAGAATGACCCCCTTTCTTTTGGACTCTAGTACCTCTAATCAAAGGAGGCATTATGAGAAGTGGGATACCGCATGAGTCTGATGATCATAAAGAGGGGCATTCCTTAGGCTTTCAGGGGTGCAGTATCCGACACGATTACTGATGCCAAAGATTTTCTTACTAAAATTGAGAAGCGCTTTGCAAAGAGCGATAAGGCTGAAACTAGCACTTTGCTATAATGCTTAATCACCATAAAGTACAAAGGCAAAGGGAATGTACAAGAGTACATTATGAAGATGTCCTACATTGCATCAAAACTTAAGGCTCTCAAGCTCAAGATTTCAAGGACTTACTTGTGCTTTGGTTCTAATTTCTCTTCCAGCATAGTTTAATCAATTCAAAATCAGTTATAATTGCCAAAAGAAAAAATGGTCATTTAATGAACTGATCTCTTACTGTGTTCAAGAGGAAGAAAGACTGATGTAAGAAAGGACTAAGAGTGCCCACTTGACAAGCACCTCCAATGACAAGAATAAAAGAAAGAAACCTAAATCATCCAAGAATGAAGCTGTGAAGGGTCCAACCCAAAAGAACAAAATGAGGCTGATCTTTGCTTCTTTTGTGGAAAACCTCTGGACAATGAAGAAGGAATGTGAAGTGCCATGCTTGGAGGGCAAAGAAAGGCACGTTCCTAACTTTGATTTGTTCTAAGATAAATTTAGCTTCAGTACCTAGAAACACTTGGTGGTTAGACTCCGGTGCCATTACTAACATCAGTGTTTCAATACAGGGTTGCCTGAGCTGCCGAAAGCCAAGTGATGCTAAACAAAGCATTTTTGCGGGCGATGACAAGTCAGTTCAAGTGGAGGTTGTTGGTCATTTTAGATTGTTATTAAGTTTTGGTCATTATTTGGATTTAAAAGATACTTTTGTTGTACCGTCTTTTAGACGGAATGTGGTTTCTGTTTCTTACTTAGACAAATCTGATACTCTTATTCATTTGGAAACAATCAGTTTGTGTTGTCTTTAAATTCTAATGTTGTTAGTACTGGATCTCTTATTGCTTATGACAATCATATTTGCTTGATACATTAGCCTCACATAATGAATCATTAAATTTTGAATTAAGAGGTACTAACACAAACTAGATATTGCAAACTCAGGTTCATTGTGGCACAAGCGGCTAGGTCACATCTCTAGAAATATAGTTCAACGATTTGTGTCAGATGGAATTTTAGATTTCATAGACTTTAATATTTGTGCTAATTGCATAAAAGGAAAACAAACCAAAGTCAAGAAATATGGTGCATATAGAGCTATGGATGTATTGGAATTGATACATACAGACATTTATGGGCCATTTTCAATACCATCTTGGAATAGTCAACAATATTTTGCATCATTCATTAATGATTATTCTCGATATGCATACATATTTCTTATTCATGAAAATTACAGGTTTTGGACGTTTTCAAATCATTTAAGGCTGAAGTTAAGAATCAACTCAACAAAAGCATAAAAAAGGTCAAATCTGATCATAAAGGTGAATATTACGGAAGATATGATGGATCAGGTGAACAACGTCCAGGACCATTTGCCAGATACCTAGAGGAGTGTGGAATCATTCCATAGTACACCATGCCAAGGACACCTAGCATGAATGGTGTAGCTGAAAGATGAAACAAAACTCTTAAGGATATGGTAAGGAGTATGATTTATCATTCTACCTTATCAGAGCCACTCTAAGGAGAGGCACTAAAAACTACAGCCTACATTCTTAATAGGGTACCAACTAAAGCAGCTGCAAAGACATCTTATGAACTTTGGACAGGTAGAAAGCCAAGTCTAAAGCATTTTTATGTGTGAAGTTGTTCAGCTGGGGCAAGGCCTTATAGACCATATAAAAAGAAATTAGAACCTCAAACTGTAAACAGCTACTTTATTAGATATTCTGAGTGATTAAGGGGGTATAAATTTTATGATCCCAAATTAAAGACAATTTTGAAATGAGAATTGCAATATTCATTGAGGATGAGTTTGGGAGAAGAAATAAGGTTAGGAACTTTATCTTTAAGGAATAATTGGTACCAATTTTTGATCCAATTCATACAATTGCTACTGATGCAGCAAATTTGGAACCTCAAAAAGATATTGTCATCCATATCCCCAATCAAGATGAGGAGGTTGAGGAGGTTGTTCCTATTGAACAAATACAAACTGTTCATGAAGAACAAATTCAACATTCTCAAGATCAAGTATTACAAGAGCTATTACCATTGCGATGATCCATAAGAGAAAGAAGAAGTGCCATTCCAGATGATTATATAGTATTTCTTCAAGAATATGAGGAGAATGATGGCATGATGGAAGAAGATCCAATCAACTTCTATCAAGCCATGCGGGACTCAAACTCCAAGAAATGGATCAAAGCAATGAATGAAGAATATAAGTCCATGCAAGACAATAAGGTTTGAGAACTTGTCTCATTACCGAAAGGTACCATTGGTTGTAAATGGATATTTAAGACCAAAAGGGATTCTAAAGGTAATGTGGAGAGGTATAAGGCTCATCTTGTGGCAAAGGGTTATACTCAAAAGGAAGGGATTGACTATAAGGAGACCTTCTCTCCTGTTTCAATGAAGGACTCCTTTAGGACAATCATGGCTCTTGTGGCACACTATGATTTAGAGCTTCATTAAATGGATGTAAAGACAATGTTTCTCAATGGAGATATTGTTGAAATGATTTATATGGAGCAACCGAAAAACTTTGTGTTTGGAGACTCAAAGAAGATGGTTTACAAATTAAAGAAATCAATCTATAGGCTTAAACAAGCATTCCATCAGTGGTACCACAAATTTCATGAGATAATTCTCTCATTCGGTTTTGAGATGAATATTGTTAATGATTGTGTGTATCATAAATTCAGTGGGAGTAAGTGTATTTTTTTGGTATTGTATGTTGATGACATTCTGCTTGCCACTAATGATATAGGTATCTTGCATGAAACCAAAAAAATTTTGTCAAGAAATTTTGAGATGAAGGATCTTGGCAATGCATCCTTTGTAATAGGAATCCAAATATATCAAGACAGATCTTGGGGTATTTTGGGATTGTCACAAAGGGCCTATATTGATAAGGTTCTCAAAAGGTTTGGCATACAGGATTGTAAATCAAGAGATACCCCAGTCGCCAAAGGAGACAAGTTTAGTCTTAGTCAATGTCCTAAAGGAAATTTGGAGATTTAGAAAATAAAAAAGATTCCTTATGCTTCAGTTGTGGGGAGTCTTATATATGTTCAAGTATATATGCGTTCAGATATTGCGTATATTATTGGAGTTCTAGGCAGGTACTTAAGCAACCCAGGTATGTATCACTGGAAAGCAACCAAAAGAGTCATGAGGTATTTGAAGAGAACAAAAGGACCACATGCTCACGTATAAGAGGTCAGACAAATTAGAGATCATTGGGTATTTGACTCAGATTTTGCTAGATGTCAAGATAGTAGAAAATCCACTATGGGCTACATCAATTTGCTAGGTGGTGCTATAATTTCTTGGCAAAGTGCCAAATAGACTCTTATTGCTTCTTCCACAGTAGAGTTTGTCATGTTTTGAGGCATCCAACCATAATATTTGGCTTAAAATTTTTATCATTGGATTGCGAATAGTTAAAGAAATTGAAAGACCACTAAAGATTTATTGTGATAATAGATCAGCAATCTTATATTCTAACAAGAATAGGAGCTCATCAAAATCCGAACACATTGATATTAAGTTCCTAGTTGTTAAAGAAAGGGTACAAAGTGGATAGATCTACATAGAACATTTGGGAATAAACTCCATGATTGCGGACCCTCTTACGAAAGGGATTCCTTCAAAGGTCTTTCATGAGCACACAGCAAGTATGGGCATTCTGGAATATAGTGAGTCTCAAATTCAGTGGGAGTTTGTCATTTGTGTGTATTATGTTCTATGTTTATTTATGTGTATAAACACTTTTATGTTAGGGATAATTTTTCTGATCAGAAATAAAGTTAAGGCATTCGGTTTATTATACTTTGTACAATAAAGTCAAGTTGATCTCACTACAGTAAGGTTGAACCAGTTAAAATCGATATGTACTTATCACATTTATGTGATTTTCATGCTACTCTCACTACAGTAAGGTTGAACCAGTTAAAAATCGATATGTACTGATCACATTTATGTGATTTCATGCTACATATTTTATGATTGATCTATGTTATTTGGTTGTGTTAATGTTAGTGATCATTCATAGGTCTAGTTAAGATTGATTTAACGAAACCGCTTTGGTCCGATATTGATACAACTAATGGACGAGATTGTTATGATATGCCTTATGTTTCTAATAGCAAAGTTTTGAGCTTATAAAGTCTAACACATTTATAAGGATATATGTGGCCCAGTGAGAGATTGTTAGAAATTTTAAACCATTATTTGGGGGCCACACATGTCATGACAAATGTGTTATGCCATTATTTGATTAGCCAAGAAATTGATCAATTTGGTATAAAGTGGCTAAGAGTATAATTATCATGAAAAATCATTGTGTAGATACCTATATGCTATTTCTAATTTGATGAGGGGTCAAATTAGGAATTAGCCTATTTAAAGGGGGTTATGGTTCCCGAAGGAGATGAAGAGTCACAGAAGAGGGTTTCCTATTCTTTATTCCCATCAAAGAGTAATACAGTGAAAATCTGTGAATGAGGGGTCTTTCTTTGGAAGATCACAATCCATAGCCATCGAGACTTATGGATCCAGGTATGCTTCCTCTTTATTGTCTTTATTTTTTCATACATGAATAATATGAAATATGAAATAATTATTTTTCATTAGAATCTATGTGCTTGACCAAACCCAGGTGAATGTCGTTCACAATAGATAGAAGTAGGAAGATGCACTGCACACGGAATCTAGCTGATAAATACTAGAGGTTTCAAGCTTTGTAATCTAAGAGACAGTAATGGAGAGGAAGTTAATCAATCATCTTGCTAGTAATATTTAAGCCCAAATAATCATTAAACAACGGTAATCAGTCCAAAGTTCCATGTAATTGTAAACAAAACAGCTTTTTAATTAATTAGTATCTTCCCTGGATCGATGTTGTGGTTTAAAAAATAATATAACAAATCCGGGATCTGATTCTATTGTCACAATGTTACATTTTGACCAGCTCAATAACACTGGATAATAAGGAGACGATTAGGTATTAACCTTTTTTTTTTATGAGAATGAATATAACAAATGTATATAATGGAGAATAAGACTTTTGATGAGAATAAATATAACAATGTATATAACGAAAAATAAGACAGACGACAAATATGAAATATATATATAAATATACAAGATGACTAAGTCAAAAACAAAAAAGGAAAAAATCTTAGATCTATAGACTGATTGGCTAAACTTAATTGATCTGAATTACTCTGAGTAAGTTCAAGAAGTAATCTAATTATCAAAACCAAAAAATAATTTTGAACCACTCATTACCACAAGGTCTAACCCATGGTTGACATGGCTAATATAATATTTTATTAAGAACTACGTAAGATCTATTTTCTTTTTTTCTATTATTTTCTCGCTTATTTTATCTGCTTATATTGTTCTTGATTGCCCTAATGAATGATATTGTTTCTGTTGAGCATAATTTATCAAAAAAAAAGTAGGGGGTGAATCTTAGACTGGCTTCGTATTTTATAGGATTTTTTTAAAAAATAAATCTTATCCATTAATACAAAGATCAGGAGAGAATACTTTGTAATTCAATAATGTACCAATAGAAAATACTGGCTGCCCACAGATAATACACACGCATCATAAAAAATTACACAACTCGAAACTACAATCTCCAGTGCTAAAATTTGCCTGGGTTGATGACCACACACTTGACCAAAGAAGCAACTACCAGTGAAATCTTGTTTATGGAGTTGGTAGATGATTTTGAAGCCAGAGAAAAGTCCTTTTCTGCTTGGAATTCCAACTAAGACCAATTCCAATAAAGACTTATTTAAGTTTTGAAAACCATGGATACCTCCCATGAGTAAACTTATATACAACTAATACATAACATATACCAAACCCACTGTAGTATATATCAACATCAATAGAACCAAGTCTGGCTCCTTACATAAGGTTGTGTTTGATATGAAAAATAAGGAGGATATCCCCTGGATATCCCTCCTTATCCCCAAATGTTATAGCTAGAGGGGATAGGCCTGAAAAAGTTTAACCAAAGGGGATAACCTATGTTTATCCATAGATTATCCTCTGAACTTATTCCCTAGGGAATTCAGGAACAACTAAAGTTATCCCTTGATGGCAGACTTATAATTTTAAAAAGATGCTTAGGTAGTGTTTGATAGAAAAAATATTATCCATGGATAAGTGTACGGGATAGAGTTTGTCTCCTGGCTATCCCTAGAGATATCCCTTGGCTATCCCATTGATCATATCAAATGCAAAAAGGTAAATCCATGGGATACCTTTTTTTTACTCTTATTTGAAGGGATAACCAGATATTCCTACATTTTCTAAGGAATACATTGAGGGGATATCCCATGGTTAACCATGGTTAACCATGGATTATCCCTTTGATTAATTTTATTCCCAGCTATCCCTTATAGTTATGGCTTTTGGAAATAAGAGGGGATATCCAAGGGATATCCCCTCTTATCCCCTATTTCAAACACTACCTTACTCCCTCAGCTATCCCCTGGATAAATGTTATCCTATATATTTATCCAGAAATAACTTTTAGGGAGTCAAACACTACCTCATGCATGGTCCACCAATGATGCAACAAGCATCAAGAAGCCAGTGGTCCAAACCGAGGCCTCCATGCTGGTCAGAATCCCATGAGTCCGACTGAATTGGTCTGACAACTCAAGAGAATGATGGATTACTTCCTCTCCAGTATGTTTTATTTAACAAATCGGTCTCAGGCTTACAAGTTTAGCAGACCAATTCAATTACGAAATTGACTTTGATTTTAGATTTAAAACTAGATACAGGTTCTGACCACGAAGCCTTCAACGTTCATCCCTATCTCCTTGCAAATCTTTAGTATCTTATGCTATAAAATTAATATTAAGAATTATATTAATATTTTATCGATTCAATATGATATGATATGTAATCTGTATTGAGGTAAAATATTATTTGTTTTACTTTTAATCATTCGATATGATACTGAACAGCATCAAACGGTATGAACCAGGTATTGGACAGTCGGCTTGAACCAATTCAGTTTATATCAAATTAAAAATTAGCATCATTTTAACATCTTATCTGTGTGCTATGATATGAATGGCATATATCGATTTTGACAAATCTTGATCCCATCATATGCTTTTTGCCTTTGTTTGTGAATTAAAGAAGTTAAGAAATGCTGTCAGATAATGGTAACTCTCTCCAAACATATCAAAAAAAAAAAAAATCCAATGTCCTTTGCCTTCGGGTCCCCCTGTTCCTCCCATTGAATCCGGTGTCTATAATTGCTCTGTTTATAAACGCAGTATTCTTGTTCCTTGTCTGTATTTCTTGTATGGATTTTTGGATGCTTCCATTAGTTTACGGACGAAGACAGACATTGGTCAGCTACTTTGTTGGTTTAAACTGTTGGCATGTGAAGAAGGACAGACAAGAAGGTTGTCTGGTTGTGCTACTTCAATGGGTTGTGTTTGACCAGCGGTCGCCTATTTGTAATGGAGAGAAACTTATGCACCTCCAGTGATTATTTTAGCTTGTGTGGTTTGTCTTGTTATGTGAACCACCAAGCTGTCCTAAAATTACACTAGCATGACATTTGGGCCAAATCCTAATGTATAGCAAAGTCCTCCATGATCACTCATGGGCAAGAATGTTTGAAACGACCAAAAGAACATAGCAAAGAATCAACTGCCGGCTAGCAATTTTGTTAGTATAGTGCATGAAAACATTGCTATGTTTTGGATGTTGGGACCAAGTTGCTATTTCAATCATGCTTCAGATCCAGCAAGAAGTCCTATGAAATGCTAAGCCTAGAATGAATTATTGTCCCAAGTAATTAGATAGAATGATTCGCCATCGTTTCAGCATCTTAATTGATACATCTTGAGATGCTTCTTATCCTTAGGCTATGTTTGGATGTTTGGAGGGGAAGGAATGGGAGAGTAAAAAGAAGAAAAGGAATGAAAGGGGAAGGAAGGAAAATGAAAGATTGTTCTCCTTCTCTTATTAGGAAAGGATGAAAGGAAAAGGAAGGGTTGTTCTTCTTCTTTTTGTTTGGATAGAAGGGAGGCAAAGTAAGAAAAAGAATTTTGTGAAAATTATACCCTTTCAGAATAGGAATGAACCGTGAGAATGAAAGAATGAAGAATAAAAAATGAAGGAATATTTTGGTCTTCCACAAAAGTATGACTTAGACATTTTCTCCTCTACCAGCTTACCCCAGATTTGAGGGTTAACAGATTTATCCTCGTTGAGGATGAAAGGAAGGAAACCGGTTACTTCCATTTCCTTCGCCCCTTTTTTTTATCTTCCCTTCAAACAAGGTGACTTATGACATTTTCCCTCCTTTTTCTTTTCCTTTTTATCCCCTTCATTCCCTTTCATCCAAACAGACCCTTAGTCTCGGAGCAAGACGAGGAAGTGGTGCATTCCATCTCCTCAAAAGAAGTGGACCACCTGGTGGTTGGATGTAAGGGGTGTGTAACCTATGCTCCCCAGTGACCACCACCTACAACATTGCCCTCTTCCATCCAACCAATACCACCTTCTATAGAGAACCACCAAACACTCAAATTTTTGCCTACAGTAACACTATGCCTTTTATACCAAACAGCTCTTAATTACCATATGTACGTAACATCAACTCGGTTGAGATATCTTTCATCCTACGTTCAACTGTCTCATGTGACTGCACAAGAGAGAAGGAAACAAGCATTTATGTCCTCTGCAATTAATGCTTTCATTAAGAGTCCCCAAGAAAAAAGATGAGGTGAAGGATTATGGAACAGGTTCGTCTAATAAATCTAGTCTAATAAATCATAAGATCAATGTGGAAGCCTTTGAAGCTATTGTATAAGTTTTTCTCATGTAAAATCTAGACTAGTCTTGGTAACTTTGAACCCTTATTGACACATTTGATGTTGCAATGATATTGACTGATGCTAAGAAATTTTTACCATATGTGGGCCTTGTTTTAGGAGTCAAATATATATAGGGATGACAATGGTTCATGGCCTAGGGAGGCCTTTACTATCCCCGTCTTCATTGAAAAAAACTTTCTCATTTCCCATTCTGTTAAGTTGTTATAGTTAATGAGAGTAAACGGGTACCCAATGGGGTGAGTACCCGTTTGTTCGTTTATATAAAAAATAAAATTATTTTATTAAATTTATAATTTACTGAAAGCTTAAAAATTTGACAAAGAGATTCAAACGTATTTTACTAGATTTTTTATATATTTTTTTATTTATTTTAAATATTTAATATTTAATATATATATATATATATATATTTAAATATATTATGTTAAAGTTAATGGGAATAAGGATGGATAATTGGGGATGGGGTTGAGGATACTATCACTTGGCCGTTTACCCATTTAGATGTTAAATAGGTAATTTCTGTATCCGTTAAGCCGTTTAGATCGATGATTCTTTGATTTGTTAGAAACGGTATCAGCTGAATAAATGGTCAAACAAAAAAAATTATCATCCCTAAATATATAGTCCAATTCAATTACCCTTTCTAGATTTAAATTACCAATTCATGCTCTTCCACCATTAATTTGGTGGTTATTGGGCTGTAAAGGAACAGATGAGAATGATAGGGGTAAATTCAAATGTACCCAATGGTACACAACTCCCCGCAAATTATATAACACCTCAACCTAAATCACATCGGCTTAAAAAAATGCTTCATCATAATTAATCTAATTAATTTTAAAGTAAATTACTTTTATAATATCAGGCATGAGTTAGAATTGCAATATATATTTAATCACCTAAAAAGAGGTCAAATGAGAATTTTTTTTTTAGAAAAAAAAATCAAATAAGAAAGTAATAAGTAATTCAATGAATATGCACCACTATTGATGATTTATGATAAATTACAAAAATAACATAGCCCATGAATTAAAGATTATTTTTCTTACATATTTTTTTTGTACAAATTTTATATTTCTTTCTTCCAAAAACTTATGTTAAATTATTTAAAAATATAGTAAAAATTAGGTATCTATTTCTAAATATTCATGTAATATTTATCATTTTAGTTTTGTTTAGAAAAATTATATCCTACTAGAAGTAGGAAATCATTGACTTTAGACAATTAGAAATCTAAAGGAAGTAGGAAACCTGATAGCTTCAAAAGAATACTTTATAAATAGGTCCTAATGAAAGTCTTTTGTTATAAAAAATTAATTAAGTATATCTTGAATTTCTGGATTTGCCTCACTCCATGATCTTGACCAATAAAGTTGAAAAAAAAAATTTTTTTTGATTGGAAACTTTTTATGAAGCCTACAGTGGAGATAAAGTGTGATTGAGAGAATCAGGGTGGACAAAGAGACTAGGATTTTGCTAGAGCTATCATGATGTTCCATGATATTCTTATGTCTCTATCTTTTGCATTCATTCTGTAATTTTTTCCTCGTCTTCATACAAGTCAAAAGAGCTAAACAGCATAAAATTTATTCTCATCTGCGATTTGCTTTTTTTCTTTTTTGTTTTCAGTGTCTTCTTCTTCTTCTTCTTCTTCTTCTTTTGATGTGATCTCACAACAATTTTGTTGGATGTCACAATGACCACATAAAGAGTTTGTTGCAACAAGTCACGTGCTTCCTAATGCTCCAAGTGATTGCTTCGATGTTGATTTGGGCTTTCATGGGATGCACCTGACCACCAATCAAACGGATGGGAGAACCATCAAGAGCTGGGGAAGAGGGGATGATGACCAGACACCAAGCGAATAGGATAGCTAATGCTTAAACTGGGATATATCACATAACATGGTAGCAATATGAGACAAGTGTACGTCTGTCAACCCCATACTTGAGGTGTGACTTCTTTTACGTACAGTAATAATTTATGATTCCATATTACATAATAAGGTAGATCTTAGTTTCCTATTAAGGAAGAGGGAGAGGAAAGAATGGAATGGAATAGATTGGCAGACATGTTGGCTATAAATAAATATGATCAACAGCTGTTATATTTCTAATTTTTCTCTAAAATCCTCCATTAATGTTCCTTCTGGAGAATTTTACCACGTAGTAAGTTTCAGAAACTTCTTCCCTCATGAATTCGGTGGTAGTTGTGTTCAGTAAAATACTCCATGGACTGGTGTAGGTTGGCAGATAAAATTAGAAGATTAGCTGGACCTGTTGCCCAACTGTTACAGCGCTTGGAAGGCACGGCACTTCCAGATACAAATCCCTTTTTCTATCTTCATTATAAAAAAAA
>UESW01004048.1:41979-65785 GCA_900491605.1 Calamus simplicifolius
AGCGGCCGGGATGAAAAGGAAGAAGACGGTGATGAAGAAGGTGAGGCGTCCCGCTCGCGAACCGTCTCCGAGCATGGATTCCACCTCATCCTCTTCAACTCCGAGTGCTTCTCCTACTACGGCCACATCTCAGGTAGACCGTCTAGCCGATAGAGTGATTACAACCGGGAGAAAGGTTGATTTTGAACTATTTGAGGCAGAAGGTTTTCTTGTAGGGAGACAGTTAATTGAAATGGGATGGGAGAAAATATGTTCTTTAGATTGTCCAACCTACCCAGCCCTGGTTAAAGAATTTTATAAAAATCTGTCAAGAGGAGATAATGGATTGGTCAGCATCATTAGAGGAAATAGGATAAATGTGACAGTGGATTTACTCTCAAGACTTTTGGAACTTCCAGTGTCTGGTACTTCTACTTTTTCACCTGATGATAGGAGCCCAGCTCTATCAAGATTGTTAAATAAAGAAATTGTTGGTTTTGAAGAAGTCCATGCAAATCAACTATCCTTGGAATTAAGGCTTCTCCATAACATTTGTAGTAGGATTCTATTCCCTAAGACTGGGAGATTTGATTATGTATCTGAGAGAGACATTTTTGTTATGGATGCTATAGTGACTGGAAGACCTATCAATCTTCCGAATATGATAATTTGGTACATTGCTGACTGTGGGAGCAAGAGGAAATCTAGTCTACCCTATGGCATGATATTAACTAAGATTTTTCAAAGCCAAGGGATAATCATTTCCGATAGTGAGCCAATGAGAAATTTGAGACACACTGATTACTATAGCTTGGCTACTATTCATAGGATGGGATTTGTGAAGAAGATGGCAGATGGGAAAGGAAAAAGTTGGAAGATAGAGCCGCTGATGTTGAGGCACCTGGACCTTCAGTTAGACATTCATCACCTGTGCCTCCTAGCTCTTCTGTTCCAGTTCCGGCCCCTTCTCCTGCTCCGATGTTTGATCAGTCATCTTCTTCATCAGTCGGTTTTTCAGATCTTCAGTTAAGCAGCTCAAGAGTCTTCTTGATGCTCAAGCGGATAGAATGAAGACTGAGTTTGACAATAAATTCATGAATCTTAAAGAAACTCTATTCATTAGATGATCGGATCACCAAGATTGAATCTACTCTTAGCTCCTCTACTGAGTCTTTAAGTGGTGATTTAAAGAATATTTTTGAAGAACTTAAAGACATTTGTGGAGATGGTGAGACTTATGCAAAGTGCAATGCCGAGCTTCAAGACAAGATTTTAACTGCTTGTACTTTTGTGGATGAAAGACTGAAAGATTATGTTAAGCTTCAAACTGATGGAATGAAGAACATTATAGATCACTTAACAAGAATTGTAAGGACACATTTTTGATGTAATAGATGTTTAGTCTTTGCAATGTAATGAAATTTATATTATGTTTTACATTTTGATACAATGATGTAATGAAAAGTCAGTTTTGAATGTTCAATGTAGTCTGAGTTTGAATGTACTTCTCCTATTTATCAATGAATCTCAGTTCATGTTAAAGCATATCTTAAATCGTGAATGTGATTGTGTTTGATGCTTCTCTACCTTTTTGTTGATAACAAAAAAGGGGGAGAGTTTTATACATAACTGTATATGCATGGGAGAAATTAAACGAATGTTATATATGCATATAATAAATAATTGAATGGGAGAAAAGGAGTAATAATTAAACATTACACATACAGTGAATGAATGAAAAAGCAATTTAGATGAAAAGGCTGAATTTTGACATTAAATTGTGTATAAGCTTAAATTGAATGAATGGATATTTATTTGAGTTTCATAGGGGGAGCTACCTCATTCAGGGGGAGCCTAACTATGAAAATAAAATAAATTTTAATTAATCATGCATATACTCAATGTTTTTGTCATCATCAAAAAGGGGAGATTGTTGGGGAGATTGTTGAGAAATTGTTGCCCCAATCTTATTGATTTTGATGATTACCAAAAGCCATGAGTATATTAAAAGATGCAATGAATTTATTTACATGAGCAATGAATTTATTTATCATAATCAATGAGTATGTTAAGTATGACTTTAATCAATTGGAAAGTAGCTTCAAGCTCCATGTTTAAGCTTTCAAAAAGAAATTTTTATACTTCATATTTCAATCAATGAGTTTTTGGAACATATCTTGAATTGATTCTAATGTCAAATTTATTATATTCAAGTCAAAAATTGATTTAAAATTAATCTGGAACGAATTTCAAAGTCAATCAGAAAATTCTCTGATTTTTGATACGTTCCGGAGCCGACTCTAGAGTTTCAGAGTCGACTCCACTCAGTATACAGAGATGTCTGTTTGTCTCGAGTCGACCCCTGTGATTTCTCGAGTCGACCCCCGATTTTGTCGAGCCGACTCCATGACTGTGTGAGTCGACTCCGCTCAGACACCAGAGAGTTATTTTTCTGAGCACTTCTCGAGTCGACCCCTTGCTTTTCATGAGTCGACCCCCGACTGTCAGGAGTCGACACCTTATTTTCGTTGAGTCGACCCCTTAACTTTCTGATGTTTCTATTTTTGGCATCGCGTCTTCGAGCCGACTCGCCTAAAGTTGGAGCCGACTCCAACAAATCTGGGCGTGATTTTTTCTGAATGCCAACTCAGCGTCAACGGTAAGATTTTTCAATAACGGCTAGATTTCTTTGTTTCTAACGACTATATTTTTGCAGAGTCTATAAATAGAGAGGCCGTTTTCAAATCAAAAATATATATAAAATCAAGAGAGAAAAAAAAATCTTTCAGAAAAAGAAAAAAAAAGCGTCATTTGAAAAATCCGAGATTCAAAAATAGAGTGAAAGAAAAGGTGTGAAATCAAAGGAGACTTCATCTGTGCTCAAGTTCATCAATCCAAGAAAGTCTAGAAGAAAATCCAAGAGCCATTCAAGATCAAATCAAGAGATTTTCAACATTCAAAGAAAGGGAGAAAAGCTCAAATCAACTCCAACATTCAATCCGTGAAGAATCTGAGCTGAGGCCCGATTCCACACTTCAAAGGAGTTGAAGAAAAGAAGAAAAGCCTGCACTCAAATCGAATCTAAACAGGCCCTTCTAAACCTTGCTTTTATTTTGAAATATCTGCTCTAAAGGAGCTGTTTTGTATTAAACTCATATTTTATCTTGTGTTTGCTAATTCAATCAGAGGGTTGAATTAGTGGAGGTAGTGTACCTCGTCACAAGCTAAGGATAGCTTGTGTGTTGGGTTTTGTGCTGGTGAGCCCGTGTAAAACCGGCTGGGTTCGTTGTGATCCCGGAAAACAACAAGTTTGGGTTGTAAGCTTGTAAAACAACTCGACTGTAATCGAGGAGATTATAGTGTGGACCCAAGTGGAGCTTGGGAGTGGACGTAGGTGTTGGATACACCGAACCACTATAAAATCTTTGTGTTTGCCGTGCTTATTTATCTCTCTCTCTTGCTATCGTGCTTTAACTTGAATTAATTGTTTACATCCTCTCATCAATAGTTTAAATTGTTTAAAAGCTTAATTTTTAAAGAACCCAATTCACCCCCCCCTCTTGGGTTGCCATCTGGGCCAACAGAGAGGCCAACTCCTCAGCTTATAGTTGACCGGCACCATAAGCCCGGGAAGGCCTCGGTCGGCCCCAAGCGCCGGCATCATAAGCCCGGGTACCACTGGCAGAGCGATGAACCATCGACACTCAAGCTCGAGACCAACTCGGCACCAAAAGCCAAAAACTGACTCCAACGTCGATACCAAACACAGAGCTTCAACGGCACCCTCTGTCTCGGGAGCATCATTACGACTTCATTGGCTCTTTGCCTCAATGGTATGTGGACATGGACCCACATCCAAACTTCATGTCGAAGCTTAAAAATCCAAAGTCAGGTGAGGATCAGCCACTTGGGAGGTGACGCCCCTTTCTCCTTGTTGGGGTAGGCTCACTTCATCTCAGGGGCGAGGGGGCATCTGATGTGGCTGATCCAATGCCATGAGAGAATCGTGAAGGAAGAAAACTGACGGAGCCCCCTTCGGCCTCAGCTCCCAACACCCATCCACGGCATTGCTCTCATCATAACGAAGAAAGAGAATAAGAGGTCACGTTATGTGCGTGGGTTTCCCAAAGGCCACCTTACGTCATTAATGTTCGGTCGAGTCAATGGGCTGGAGCCTTTAATGGTGCAGAAATGGTCATAATTGCTTGAAGAGCATTTAATGGAAAGAAGTGTCGCTAGCATCTTGCCTTGGCTCTCCTTCTCAACCCAGGGCCGACCCTCCAGGACCGACCCCTCTGGGCCGACCCCTCCAGGGCCGACCTCCAGGGCCGACCCCTCCTGGGCCGACCCCTCCAGGGCCGACCTCCCAGGGCCGACCCCTCCAGGGCCGACCCCTCTAGGGCCGACCTCCCAGGCCGACCCCTCCAGGGCCGACCTCCCAGGGCCGACCCTCCCGGGCCAACCCCTCCAGGGCCGACCTCCCAGGGCCGACCCCTCCAGGGCCGACCCCCAAGGGCCAACCCCTCTAAGGCCGAACCCCGATGGCCGACACCTCCAAGGCCGACACCTCCAAGCTGCCAAGCTCCTCGTCGTTAACAGTGCCATGCAAGTAAGTGAATAGAGCCTTGTATGTGAACAGTGCAAGCTCATCCAAGGGCATGAGCAGGGCCACGCAAGCACTCCATACTCAACACTCTACGAGGAACAGTTGGCTTCAACTCAACATCATCCTTCTCCTCCAACGACTGTACCTTGGGACCCACACGACTAACTTTGTCACCCGTCACTGTCCGCATAGGATAACCAAAAAGGTGACGTAGGGGACATGTTTGGCAAGTGCCGTAACGATCGGCCATGCTCTGTGACCACCTACTCTGACAGGACACGGCCTACAGCTTGACACGTCTAAGGAGGTAAGCTCCACTGTACTGCCATCAATTAATGCTCTGACAAGTGATCACGCCCCAAGCCCACGGATTCCAGGCATCTATAAAAAGGTAAGAGGGACCTCGACCAGGGAGGACCAGGTAACAGATTGATAACACTCCTAAACGCTCATAGGGAGAGCTCCTCTTTCTGAGCCTCTCTCTCTTTCTCTTTCGAGCTTCCTCAAGCTCGCGGCCATTGCCCAGAGCACTGACTTGAGCGTCGAAGGGTTCCTGCCGAAATTTTCGGCCCTCGGGACTTGTTTGCAGGCCCGCAGGCGCGAGGAGCTCGCTGGAGGATGGATGCTCACGGACGCTCGAGGCCGGTGATCTAATGGCAACAGTTAGTTTACCTATAAGCATGCCTTACAACATTATCAAATGTAATACTTAGTTTTCTAATTTTACTTATTTTGCACCATAGAAAGAATACTTATAAAGATATCTAATCAAATTTTGTTAAGTAAAAAAAAAAAAACTAAGCCTCAAAGAGAACATTTCTGAATAAAGAGGGAGCCAAGGGCAGACTTCGGCATTAAAGCTTGAGAGGGTCTTTTATACAAACAGGTCAGTTGATCTGGGCTAGATTGAGTTAGGTAATTATTAAAAAAACCCCAAACTCTTTTTTTTTTTTACAAATTTGATTGGGTCAAAATTATAAAATTGAAACCCAACCTGAAATATGGACGGAGACACAACCCTACCTGACTGATTTGTCACCCAGACTTATGATCACTATAACAAAAAAAAAAAAAAAAGCATTTTACAATGATAAAATTTGTCACGAAAAATATAAATTTTATCATAGAAAATTAGGGCGGCGAATAATATTACCATGACACTCATCACAAAAAATATATTAATAAAATATATAGTAATAAAATAAAAATTTCATCATCAAAATATTTTATAGTGACCCCTATTGAACATAAAGATTCAATAATATTTATTTAATAATAATAAAAATATTGATTGAAGGCTTAATGCAATGCTTGAATTTATGGTCATGAGATAGGTACCATGGTCTGAATAAATTAAGATATGAGTAAAAGTTTATCCAACATGTATTTGAACTTAAGTTGTATACAAAAAAAATCTAGTTGAAAAGAAAAACAGCAGAAGATCATGTACCATCTGATATAAGAATATAAAAAAGATGTTTTGTTTGTAGTTTTTTTTTCTCTAAAGATATATTGTAAAACTTAGCAAGAAAATAAGCGTACAAAGCTTAAACTTTTTAAAAATAAATTAGATTATATTTCAAATCAATATTAATGAAATCTAATTATAAAAATTTAAAATCGAGAGTAAGCAGTGGATTGTACCTAAGAATGGTTGACTGAACTTAATCGTAATAGAAAACTATTTGAAAGGCAACTCTTCTGTCCGGTTTCATAGTTGATCATTGCAGTCTGCAGACTAGCGCGTCGACTAACCCTAACCCTAGAGGTTAATCATTATAGTTCTAACAACTTAACGATTGTATTTTTATTTGATTATTGGAGTTGCCTTTGATCCCTAACGACTTAGGAAATGAGAACTTATGGATTGGTTTAAATATAGAAAATAAGTTAAAAATTATTAGAAAATCTTTATGAAAGAGATTTCTTGAGACTAGTGTGCATATTTATTTCCTTCCTAAGTTTAGAGCTTCAATTAAATTTCTACCTTTATTTAGAGAGTGAGCCTATTATTTCTCTTGTAGAAGAGAGGTTTGGATTTCTCCTTAGCTCATGTGAAAATAGAGAGTTGTTTCTTCGTTAGACCAAGAAAGGATTGTAAGGTAGTACTTGGTTCCAAAAAATCTATCCCAGGATAAGTGTAAAGTTAGCATTTATCCAGTAGATAACTCAAAGGATAACCATCTTTTTTAAATAACAACTTTGCCATTAAAGGATAGCTCTAGTTATTTCTTAGGTCCCTAGGGAATAAGTTCAGGGGATAACCCATGGTTAAACATGAATTATCCTCTCTGATTAAACTTTTTCAGAATTATCCCATGTAGTTATAGCTTTTGAGGATAAGAGAGGATATCCCTTCTTATCCTCTATTTTAACACAGCCTAAGGATTTCTTGTAAGCCCAGTAAAAAAAGTATGCAAGAGTTTGCTCTTCACATTGTTAACAAGATTGATAGAGCAAAAAAGTTCTTGGATAATGAATATAGGCAAGAGGTGCCAAATTGTTATAAATCTTTGTGCTTCTCTCATGATATTATATTAGTTCTTTCATGCTATTATATTATTTCTCTCATGTTATCATGATATATTTTAAGCATAGTTTTATATTTTACTTATGCTTTGCTTTAAATTATTTGACTTGTTTTTAAGCACTTAGTTTTTGATATTTAAATTTTTGACCAATACAATTCATCCTCTCTCTTGGTTACTCTATGTCTAACAACCCCGGCAAAACATTTCATGATGTTTTTTTCATCATCAAGTTTAGAATTTTGTAACAAATTAATTTTATTATAAAAAATGTTTCATTTGTGATATTTCTTGCTAAAAATTATGGTAATTTGGTGGTGAGTCTAATTCCATTACTGAAGGTTGAATCTGGTAAGTAACATTTCATCATTGATTTGACATAATTTGAAAATTTTTTTTACTAAAACTTCAATTTTTATAAATATAATTGATAGTATCAACAATTAAATTAGCAATATTTGGTCCACATCAAGAATTTGATTCCAAAAACACAAGAATTTTCAAGCAAATGTCCGTGATCCAAATATATAAACTTACAAACCTTATTCTATCAATTCAGATGGGCTTTCTGGTTCATTTTCCCCGTTTGCTAATGTAGATTTACGTTCGTAGACAGCAATCCTCTGTCAAGTTTTATCCATGTTATTTTGGGTGCCTTGTTCCTTCGTTCTGGCGTATAAAGTGCCAACTTCTAGAATTATTGATGGATAAAATATAATTTTTATCTCTTTTTATTCTTACTCCTCTCTTAGAAAACATGAAAGCGAAGAGATAGGAAGAGACTAGACATATTGCATCTCCACTTTCTCGTAAGACACATCAAAAGAGTCTCCACAGGTTGTAGTAGAGAAATGATTTGAGAGCCTTTAACTATTTAAGATTAAGTGAACCCAAATGTAGTCTGTATTCTTTGAGCATTCAAAAAAGAGAATTGAATCTATCTAAAAAATATTTTTATTAATTCACTGCCTTCGATTTAGCTAGTTGGAGTCCATCTTGATTCTTCCTCATTATAACATATTTCAAAAAGAAAGCATGGCAATTCTTTGTATCTTGTGGGTAATCACTATCGGTTGTTTGTACTTGGACATGATACATTTTACTTTAAAAAAGCACCATTTATACCATGTTTGAGACTGGATTACCTTGTATCTTAACTATTTATTATATATATATATATATATATATATATATATATATATATATATATATATATATATATTGCCTACTTACTTGCATGAGACGCATACATACGTGATCAACCACAGTAAATGATGCGCGTGCTTCCATATTGTACAGTGTAAAAGGACTTTTCCTTATTCTAGCTTTAATGTGCTATCAATGCCCTCCACGCAGGTACTCTCGGCCCCGTCAAACTGGGCCAATGGTTGCAGCCGTAGCAACAGGACCAAGAGACGTCCAAAAGTCGCCAAAATATACTGGTTGAAACTGTCGTACAATAAGGAGATATTTATGGAATAGATTTTACGACAAATTGAGCGCTGGATTTGGTGCCGGAGTAATATGGTTAGCACAACAGATTCATGGCTACTGAGAATAAAATTTTGATTTTTCTTTGGATTTAAATGTGCAAGCATATTTAAATGTTGAAGAAGGTTCTGTTATCATCTTTTTTATTTTTATTTTTATTTTTTTTAGAAATAAATTTTAATTCCAGCTATTTAATCGCACCATATGACATCCTTATAAACATTTACATCCGTGTAAATTAATTTTTGTGGAAAGCGCAAAGAACATTTTATACGTCAGAAACTGATCTTTCTGATTTGCACTAACTTTGGACAGTAAAGACCAGCAAAAGCACATCAATTGATGACATATATATTAATCAATTGCTGCGATATATATATCATTTTCAAGAGGAAAAGAATTCAAATCCAAACCTACATTCTTTACAAAGATGTTACAAACCCAAACCTCTTATCAGATCTGAAAAATGGCTCCTGTCTTTTTTTAATTTAATTATAGCACTTTTTCTTCTCCATTGTTATAGTTCCCTCTGTCATTAAGTGCCACTTTCATGCAACAAGATCACAACATTTTCCCTACATCAAAACAAAGTATCACAATTCACCATCTTCATAGTTACAGGTGCATCTGCAAGCAAATATCATGTGCCTAGTAGTAGCTAATATTTTTCCACGAGGATTCCATTGAAACAAAGCTAGAATAACCACCACATGGTCTACCGAGGTCACCTGGATAGATGCTAGCTATATCACATAGGATCACCAAGCCCACAATTTCTCATCTGCTAGAACCACCACAAAAAAAGAACAAACACGCTCAAGACACCTCTTTCACATAGACATGCTTGGCATAGCTGCCTTATTAACATACACTAAGGTAGTGTTTGATAGAAAAAATATTATCCATAGATTAGTGTACGGGATAGAGTTTGTTCCCTGGCTATCCCTAGGGATATCCCTTGGTTATCCCATTGATCATGTCAAATGCAAAAAGGTAAATCCATAGGATAACTTTTTTTTACTCTTATTTGAAGGGATAACCAGCTATTCCTGCATTTTCTAGAGAATAAATTGAAGGGATATCCCATGGTTAACCATGGTTAACCATGGATTATCTCTTTGGTTAACTTTATTCCCAACTATCCCTTATAGTTATGGCTTTTGGGAATAAGAGGGGATATCTAGGAGATATCCCCTCTTATCCCCTATTTCAAAACCACCTAAAGATGATTTCACCATTGCAAAAGATCAGAACTTCTGGATGAAATCATGGATGTGATCGGTGATTTCCTGTGCCTTCTCTTGGTTGATGAAGTGAGCAACTCCTTCCATAACAACTACTTCCTCAAGGAACGGAACATCTTTCTTAAAGCCACCCTTGTGGATATAGTCTGGCATACGCGGGTAATGGTAAGTAAGATCCAGGTCTCCAACAATAAACTTAGCTGGTACTTTGACTTGTGCCCCAGTCCATGGTCCTGCAAGCTCCCAGTTTCTGTGAAAAAAGAAAAAATAAGAAGAAGAGCACAACAATATAACGTAGTCCAGTTATGTACTGTTTATATGAACGAACTCACCAACTATCAACACCAGATACTTGATATTAAACAAAGAAATCAAGGGGAAAAACAGAGATGACTACATATAATCAGCATAGCAAGTATTCCAATTAACTTCATTGGATCAGGGTGCTTAATGCCCTAAGAATCAAGATCACAATTGTTATTGCTTCAAATCAGCCAATTTGATCAAGTTGAAGGATGCAGATAACTCACAAGTTAAAGCATCGGTAGTAATTGATTGGCCCAGTAAAACCAGTCTTCTCAAATTTGCTTGTGAAGTAGTTGATGTCCTCTTCTGAGAGCCAAGAAGGCAATGCAATCTGCTCGTTAGGTGAACCCCAGCCATCTTTGGGTATGAAAAGAGGCCCCGGATTGCGATATGTAAAAAATTTTTTCAGGACGGTGGCAGTACCAAGCCGAGCAAATTCTGCTTCCACAACTCCAGGTTCCTGTCGCAATATCATGAGATACTCAGACAAAACTTGCTCTTGTTGGGAAAAAAAAAAGAACCATGACAACCAATAACTTGATATTTGAAAGAAAAGTTTAGCTCCAATAATCAAAGTGTCTGTCCAAAATAAAATAAAACACCAAATGAGAAGAAAATTGCCACGATTAGTAGCCATCCTGGAACATAATCCAGCTGTGCGTGCTGCTGCGAGTATGAGTCTAGCAGGTTGACACTATAGTAACGGTAGCCTATTGACTATCACAACTTGTCAGTAAGCCAGGCTCTCAGTAGTTTGTCACGGATCTATTGGTTATACAGTTATACTTTTCTCTAAAGTCTATTCGGACTATCACTGCGTTGGCAAGTTACCTTTTGTCAAGTCCTTGGCAAGAAAGATCCCGACCTTGAGGAACATGGGGAAAGAGAGAATGTAACAGAGTAGGCAAACGATTGAAGGACTGAAACTTGTATATAGCAAATGTGGTGAATGAATCAATGGATTTTGCCTTTGTTCTTCATAATTGGTTTCTTTGTTGTCCAAGATGAGGAAAGATGGACATAGACTGCGAACGTACTCCGAATGCTGAATTGGTTTTAGATATTACTCATAGGTTGTGTTTGGTAGCAAGTAATCTATTCAGATTATCGGTAACTTAAATTGAGCAAACTAGATAATTATTTTTGGTATATATTTTTAATGGTAATCTATCTTGTAGTAGTAATCTGGATTACCACTTATGAGAGAACCCATATTACCTCAGCAGAAGATGGTAATAAAATTGCCGATGCTTTCTTCCATCACTCTCTACACGCCTCCTTCTCTATCGACCTCGTTGGAACCTCCGTGTTGAGCCACACCAGCTTCCGCTAAGTCGGATCGCGGACGGCCCTACGGTTATGTTTGGACGCCACGAAACTTCTTTCAAGGAGATCAGTAGCCTTTGACATCCTCACCGACCGCTTCGATGAAAACATTAGATCTAGTCTCTTCCATTTTGTTATACAAAGATTTAAGGATCATTAAATTAAGGTTTTTTAAATCAAATATATAATATATAAATTTTTAATAAATTTAATTAAGAAATATTTTAAAATTTAATATTATGACTAGTAATCTGTTTGCCATATCAAATACATTAATCAATAACATTACCTGTGATGTGGCTGATCTAACGCCATTAGAGAATCGTAAAAAAAGAAACTGACGGAGCCCCCTTTCGGCCTCAGCTCCCAACATCCATCCAGCATTGCTCTCGTAATAAGGGAGAGAAAGGGTCACGTTATGTGCGTGGGTTCCATCTTGCGTCTCATTAATGTCTGGTCGAATCAATGGGCTGGAGCCTTTAATGATGCTCATAATGGCTGGAATGAAGTGTGCATCTCGCCTCGGCTCTTCCCAACCCCGATGCCCGACCCCTTTGGCCATGGCATATCTCTCACAGCATTTATGGCCTCATAAAGCCACGTACACCACTTGCAATAAGGCATTTATTGCTGGCTGCCACGTTGCTCCTCTCGGCCTCAACTCTCGCTTGTCGAGGCCGACCCCCGAACCCGACCACCGAACCCAACCTTTGAGGCTGACCTCCGAGGCCGACCTCCGAGCCTGATGGTCGACCCCCCTCGGCCACGGCATATCTCTCACACCAGAGCATTTATGGCCTCATAAAGCCACGTACACCCACTTGCAATAAGGCATTTATTGCCTTATTCTCTCCCTGTTTAAAGGCATGGCTGTCACGTTGCTCCTCTCGGCCTCTACTCTCGCTTGTGGAGGCCGACCCCCTCAGCCACGGCATATCTCTCACACTAGGGCATTTATGGCCTTATAAAGCCAAGTACACCCACTTGCAATAAGGCATTTATCCTTATTCTCTTCCCTGTTTTTAAAGGCATTTATGGCTGCCATAATGGCCCCATCAGCCTTGGACATGTTCCACCCTCAATCCCCGAGACCCTCTCTCGGTCTCGGCCTCAAGTCCCAACTCCCGAGTCCCCCTCTCGGTCTCGGGCCACATGAACAGTGTCTCAACCCTGAGACACCCTTGGCCTCGATAGTGAACAGTGCCATTCATGTGAACAGTTGCAAGTGTTACCATGAAACTCATCATGAATGGTGCCACACAAGCAGTCTATAATCAATGAGGAAAAGTTGGCAACGGCTGTACCTTCTAACTTTATAAATTAACGTAGGGGATATATCTTAACGATCGGCTATGCCTTGCAACCATCTACTCTGATAAGCTTGACACGTCATGTAGAGGTTGACACGTCATGTAGAGGTAAGCTCCAATCAATTAATGTTTGACAAGTGATAATACTCCAGGCATCCATTAAGAGGAACCCCGATCATTGTAATGAGTATACTCTTTATTCTTTGCTCTATCGAGCTTCCTTAAGCTCATGGCCATTGCCCAGAGCACTGACTTGAGCGTCGAAGGGTCCCCGCCAAAATTTCCAACCTCCGGAACTTGTTTGCAGGCCTGTAGGCGCATGGAGCTCGCTGAAGGAGGCGACCAGACGCTCGCGGACGCTCGAGAGCGGTGATCTGGCATCAACAACCTATATACTAAATATAATAATCAATATTACGGATAATCTATCCCGCGATAATCTATATCATATCATAGGCAATCAACCATTAAGGATTGCCTGGTTATGCATAAATGCAACTATAGTGATTTGTAATTATTCAAAGCGTTTCATAGTGATTTGATACAGATAACCATGAGTATATAAAGTATAGGTGCTCCCAGCCTTGTTCACAAAGACAATCAATTAATACAACACATTCATCTATCATACAAACACATAAACATAAGACCAGCCATATCTCATGAACCAAATTTCTAACAGAATCAACAGAAGCAAAAGGAAAGACCTGGAATCTAGAGATATAGTACTCATCTCCATAGAGAGCCCGAAAGTAATCCAGGGGCTTCGAAGTTGGGTTCCGGGGCATAAACGCCACGCTCAAGTTCACCAACGCTTTCACCCAGTCCGGCCTAAACATGCACAGATGCCACGCTATAAACGCCCCCCAGTCATGCCCGACCACAAACGCCTAATGTTCATGCACTCAAAAAATAAATTAAAAAACGAAAAGAAATTTGATAAAAATATAAAACTTGTTATTAACACAGAAAAATCGGGGAATATGAGAACTTATTAGATAGAAATTGTCACCTCGGATAAGGCGAGGGCGTCGAGGAGGGCTATGAGGTCGCCGACGATGTGGAAGACGGAGTAGGAGGCGACGTCCGGTGGGGCGTCAGTGTCGCCGTAGCCACGGAGGTCGGGGGCGATGGCACGATAGCCGCGGGCGGCGAGGCCGGCGATTTGGTGGCGCCACGAGTACCAGAGCTCAGGGAAGCCGTGGAGGAGGAGCACCGCCGGTCCCTCCCCCCTCTCCGCCACGTGCATCCTTATCCCGTTCGCCTCCACCATCCGATGCGAGATGCCCCAAGCCCCCTCCATCCCTCCTTCCCCTCTCTCTCTCTCTCTCTCCCCCCCCCGCTCGTGTAAGGAAGGGTGAATAACACGGAGCAGAGGGCCGAGAGCGTGTCGCCGCCCTTTAGACAGGACGGAACGCGGTGCACAGAGGCTTTTCCCGTCTTATCCTTTTCCCAGACTGAAAAGTCTTTGCGCGCGGTGCACCGACCTGTCTTTCCGCATCGCACCCGGTGCACGTCGTCGTAGACGGCATCCAGCGATTGTAAATGTGCCAAATTTTTTTCTAATATTTTTATAAAAAATTATAAAACTATAAATTTATATAAAAATAATAAAATCTAAAATATTTTTTATTTTTTAATATTTTATTTTTATTAGAAAATAAAGATATTTATAATAAATTTTTAAAATATTTTTTATCAAAATATAAAATTATATATTTTAACAAACTTAATCAATTTTATGATTTGATCTCTCTAGATTCAGATATGCTATGTTGGAATATAGCCAATTCTAACTATACACGATTATTTATAAATACTCTTTCTTCGACAAATTAATTATTATTAAAATATAAAATATTATTTTGCACCATATTATCTTTATATGAATATATATTATTATTTATAAATATTTATATTTTTAATCCCTCGGAGGAAGGAGAGAAAGATGAGGACCATCGAGGCATAGGTAAAGGAGAGGCCTACAGTTGCAAGGAGGAGACACGGTCCTCAGGTGGAGAAGCGAACGACGAGAAAGGGGAGGAAGCCATGGAGGAAAGAAAAGGGTCTGGAGGACTGACTTGGGCGAAGGTAGGATAGCAGCAAGGCCCAGAGAAGGAAGACTCGGATGAGGTTCAAGCTCGGGGGAAGAAGAAAGTCTGAGAGATGTAATGAGTCAGGTCCGGGGCAACCCTCCTTTACCCTTTTTCAAATCATCCCGCCTAGTTCGGTCAGCCACGTGTACACCTGCTACTAGAGGGGATGCCTCGGTAATCGCTCAGCGCACGAAATGCAAGATCTGCAACCAATGTCGTCTGAAAGGATTTTTCCTTTTCAAAAAGGATCCCCTCAGATCCGACGGGGAAGGTTAACAGGAGCGGTGGCGTTATAATGCCCCATACTACCGGCATTGAAGAGTCTTCGTCCCCAGAGGACATTCACCTCTCTACGACTGATGGCGCACCAGGATCAGCCACCTGATGATTTTATACCCCTTTCGCCGGGCAAGAAATGAACCTGCATCTTAGGAGCGAAGGGCATCTAATGTGGCTGATCAAGCCACGTTAGGGCTAATGGATTAAGCAACCAGCATCCCCCTCGGCCTCGGACTCTAGGGTCCCCCTCAGCCTCAGACTCTAGGGTCCCACACGACCAGGGTCAACCTCAGCCTCGAACTCTAGCATCCCTTGCGGCCTCGGACTCCAGCATCCCCCTCAGCCTCAGACTCCAAGGTCCCCCTCGGCCTCAAACTCCAGCATTCCCCTCGGTCTCAAACCTCGGAGCCCCCTTTGGCCTCAGCTCTAGAGTCTTTCACAGCCTCGGCACTTGCAACCGTCATATGGCCCACCATCGCATGTCACCGCTACGTGGCCACTAACCACTTGCGATCGCATGTGGACACTACAAGTTATGACACGCCTGACATGATTAGGCCCATCTATCACCTGTGGCACCATGCTAGACAGAAGGCTAGCAGATATGGCCACCTCTGACATACTCAGGGATGGTTGCGACCTGTCCCTGTCAACCTGGCTGGTAACGTCTCAGTTACAACAACTTTTCAAAAGCAGATAAGGGACTCCGGATAGGTATAAGAACCTTCGCCCATAACAAAAGAAGAGATCTGAACTCTAAGTGACTTGACTAAGTCTTTAAGTCCTTCATTCATTACTGTTTCCACCGAAACAACCGGTCCCCAAAGGCTTTTTTGCAGGATTTCATTCAAGGAAGAGACACAAGAGATTCCTGAACCCTTGTTCATCGTCCTCCAGATCCTCTTCGTTACTCGATGTTCGAGAAACGTGATTTGGCGATAACACTATTCATTGTAATTTTTACTATTCATCATCATTATCACTATACCTTTTCTTCAATCCTTTGTTATCATATTCTCTATTCTTTTTTTTCCACCATTCCTTATCATTACCATCACACAACAATAACATGGATAGGCTATCTCAGAGGAGAAGATTCGATCGACTTTATGGGATCTAGAGTCAGATAAAGCCCTTGGGCCAGATGGTTTTCCATCCTTTTTCTTTCAGACTTATTGGAGCATTATGGGTCATGATGTTCAACAGGCTATCCTGCTAAGTGGAATCAAACTCTTATCACCTTGGTGCCCAAACGCTCCGATGCTTCCTCTCCCCTTCACTATAGGCCCCATCAACCTATGTTATCCTGTATAAGGTATATTCCCGGATCTTAGCTAATAGATTGAGGATAGCCCAGCTGTTTATGCTTGACTTTCACAGATCTTCTGGCCGACAGTCTTATGGCCGTTAAGCTTGATATGGAAACGAACTTATGATAGACTGAGCTGGGATTTTCTGCATAAGACCTTTCTATAGTTTGGGTTTGATAAACTTTTTATAGACTGGATTGTGGCATGCATCGATAGTCCTTTCTCGCTCGTTATTAATGGCTACCAGACAGAGTTCTTCCATTCGACTATGGGCCTACGCCAAAGCTGTCCGCTTTCTTCATTATTGTTCATCCTTATCGCTGATGATTTATCGCGTGCACTCCACCGGCACAGCATAATTTCTGTATTGCACCCTTTTGAGCTAGACCAGATGGCCTTAAATCTATCACCTTTTTTTTGCTAATGACTGTATCCTAGGGAAAAGGCTAATATCTGTAATGCGAGTGCTTATGCCACCATTTGCAGGAGTATTTCAGACCTCGAGGCAGAAGGTCAATCTTCACAAATCTTTGATTTGTTTTAGTTCGAAGAACTCTTCGAGAAAAGCCATTCTTTAGAGGCTGGCCATCTTATGTATTTAGGGATTTCTATCACTAGTAGGCAGCAACAATGCTTCAAGTTTAGTGAGCTTGAGCGCCAGTTCAAGAACGTGACTGGCAGGTTACAGGGTTATCTATGATGGCCCAAATTACCCTTTTGCGTTCAATTCTATCGTCCCTCCATCTTCATTTACTAATATTGCTTAACTCAATTGCTTGTCTTGAAAGGATAGAGCGATGTTTTAGAGACTTCATTTAGGCTCCGATGTAGGATGATCATGGCATGCATTTGCTGACTTGGGACACTATCTGATGCCTATCATTGAAGGTCTTGGTATTCAATCGTTAGTGGTGCAGAGGGAAGCTATGCTTGCTAGCAAAACATGCTTCACGACCCACATTACTTTAGGAGAGTGGACTCCTGATATATGACTATTCATTCCTCCCGTCATTTCTTCTTGAAGGAGGTTTGCAGTCGTACGCCAGTTGTCATGCACAACATCACATGAATGATTGGAGATGACTCTTCGATGAGAGTAGTCTAAAACATTTGGCTTTCAGAGATCTTACTCTCTTTAGTACTGAAGTCCCTTGGCATATGTGTTAGATTTGATATCTTAGGATCTCTGGGCATATACCACCCCACCTGAGGATACTAGATTATAAAAGATTTGTCTCTCTAGGACTCTGACTAAGGATCTTGTGAAGATTTATAAACTGCAACCTCAGGACACAAGGGATGCTTCTTGGATATAGAAGTTTCTCATACACCCATGCTTAAACTCTTTCTTTGAAAGCTTGAGTAAAACAGGCCTCTCTACTGAATGATATAAGAGCGAACTTGGACTGTCACAGCGTACCAAATATGGTTATCTCGAAATCAACTGATCTTCACCGAACTTTACCGAAGACTCTGTCTCCCTCAACGGACTATCCAAAAAGCTATATTTTAACAACTCTAATCTCTTGGGTTCCCTGCTACATTGATAGCGAACCGACATCCGATTTTTCTCTCTTCGGAGCCCCCCACCAGGTATGTTAAAATCAATTTTGGTGGAAGTACGCAAAGCTCTCTACTTTTATTATCAAAGGGATGGATGAAGTTATGCTAGTGGCTAAGGGATTTGATCACCTTGACTCCTCCATTCTTATGATACTCTACAAAAGATCTCCTAATTTTGAATTTCGAATGACCTAAACAGGATTATACTCAAAACAACTTCTATTTTAGACTAACTTACGATTGATTTAATCACCCGTCTTTTCAAAATAATAATAATAATAATAAGGTAATCCTAATTTGATCCAATTAATACCGAAAGCTCCTTGAATTTAATTGAAAGAAGAAGAATTAAAGAACAATTTAAAATTAATTATGAAGCATACCCAAAATATTAATACATAAAAATAAATAAATTTAAATTTTAAACCTAAAAGGAAAAACATAAGTTGTATATTTTTGTAACGAAGTTTTAAAAGCAAGCTGGATCCCGACGGATTCGATCCACCAATGTCTCAAGCATTTGAAAGCGCCACAGCACCTTCAAAGCCCAAGCGCTCTCGCCATTTATAGAGCTTAGAGATCCAAAATACAACAGGGCGAACACATATCACTATTAAATAAAAATATCCTTTAGCCCCATCCTCTAAACCAACCAAATTTTAAATTTTCAAATATGGATCATATTATTAGGCCAAAACACAATATTTCTATCATTTATTTTTTTAATAGCAATTAAAAATAATATAATATAAAAATCGTATGCCATAAAAGTCATAACCCCATCACGAAACAGCACCACCAAGCTATTAAAACGAAAATTTTGGCAAAAATAAATGATAATTTCAAATAAAACATAAAAACCACACACCAACCAAGCCATAACGACTACAGGAAACAACTCTATAAACGACTAAACCAAAACGACTAAATCCAAAATCAAAATGTATACCTGCATAAATAGTGAAAAAAGGTGATTGCGTTATGACATGCAAAATTAAAACTTGAGAGCAAAAATAAATTTTAAGCCTAGTACACCAATATTTTATTAAAAAATTATGTCCAAGCAAATTAATCATATACCCTTTAAAAAAATCGTTGATGCAAAGTCTAAAAGAACAAATCTAAAACTTATCGAGCGGGCAATTAAATTTAAGCCTAGACCAAAAAGCAGCGCACAAGTGCCTAGAAAAGCTGCATAATACAAGGGAAAAAAAGTACAAAAAGCCAAAAAAACTTCACAAAACAAAGAACCAAAAAATAAAAAACCAACACGATGCGCTTAGCAAAGCTGAATGAGCTCAGACTTCCAAAAAAAATATTTGTATGATAAAACAATACACCAAAACTTGAAAACTTGCAGCATAAAAATTCGATCCACTTAAAAATCACAAGCAGACTCAACTTTACACAAATTTCAAATTACCAACCAATCATAATCATTTTTCCTAAAGATGATTTATCAAATAACACAGCAAAAGACATACAAATCAACTAGAACCAACCATAGGTAAACAACATACCATTCAAATTCAAATTCAAATTCAGAGAAAACAATCCAAATACAAACAACAATCCAAAAGCGCACAACGCAGATGATTTAGCCTCATCCAAAAGCTACAATGCTGCCATCGGTGCCCATGCAATCCCACAATCCAAAAGCTACAACTCCGCCAACAGTTTTATTGAGCCCGTTCATACAATGCAACCGGACGAAAAACAAAAGATACGGTATTTAAAACCATCAATTAAGACTTAGTGTTAAGTTACCGACAATCACATCCATAACATTGTCCACTGGAAAAACACTTTCCAAAGGTTAGGAGGCAAAGATAAAAGACGCAATAAATACACAATACACCACCTCGGCAAAATAAAGGTTGCACTAACTAGAAACATAAAAAGATTTAATCCACTAAAATAAAATCAGTGCATCAGTTTAAAAAAAAAAAAAATAACAGCCACGTTCCCAAATTATAGGAACGCTTCAATCCTAGTCGAAGAAATGATTACCATACATATGCTTGCCATGCAAATGCAATCAGAGTGTTGAAAATAATTACACACACCAAACAGAATAATAAACACTGCTAGGACAACGCAGTTGAGGTTTGAATAGAAGCCTCGACGTACGCAGTCCCAATAAAATTGCTACGAGAATGCATGCACGGTTAGTGTCTAGCTACAAGCAGGATTGGACCAACTTCGCCCCCTCACGTCCAGCGTTCCATTTGCAGCTTCAATCAATTCTTTTTAATTCAGCGTTCCAAAAAGCAGGATTCCTTTTTGGTACAACCAGTCCTAGTTAAAAGTAATTCAACAAAGTTACAATGATCGTTGACAAACTTCTATTTCAAAATAACCATACAGCTCAACAGCTGAGAATCATCTTAAATACAATGCAGCGACATCCAGAAAAACAATTTCTCATAAAGATCCAGAGCAGAGAATCGTCTTAAATCCAACGCAGCGACATCAAGGCAAGGCAATGGTGTTCCCAGAATCGTTTTGAATCCAATGACTACAACGAAGCAAACTCCAAGAAACGCGAGCCACAAGTCCCCAAACAACAAGAAACTAACATTAAATCAATCTCCCTTCTACAAAGTCAATTTCAGACAACACAACAAGTCCACCATTTATTTCAAAACTAACAAGTAACGTGAAAAATAATGCAAAATTTTTCAGCAGAGTTCATTGGCCGATAAAAATAATGCAACGCTAGAAATTTAACTGCAGTCATAATAATCATGCAAAGAAGCGAAACCTGGGGGTTGCCATTATGGAAGATAAGCATCCGGAAAGGATGGTAACACATGACCTTATCGCAACATTAGAATAAATGGATGGCAACGGTTATCGCAACATTAGAATAAATTGGATGGCAACGGTTGCTCGCCCTTCAATGATTGCAGGATATAGCGATCGACTCGTAGAACTAACAAAAAAAAAAAAGAGAAGACACCAGAGGGAGAACCCGGGAAAAAAAAACCCGTGCGATCTCCCCCAACACAAAAAAATAAATATTTTATTAGGATATGGTGACCTGCCATGCGAGCGCACCCAACATGGCAAAGGTCGATGAGACAACATGGATCCGAAAGTAACTACCGTCATGATACCAATTTCCCCTCCCTTAACTTCCATTCCATGGAGCTCCCTGTATTCTACATCATGGAACACAGAAACCCACCCCTCAACATCAACTCTATTTCACAAACTAGAGATATCAGAACTCGTTTTTCAAGATGTCCATCACGTTTCCAACGGACCGAACCGTTTCAAGATCCCTATGTCCATCACGTTTCCAACGGACCGAACCGTACAGATCTGCAAGAAAAAAATATGGATCTGAGACAACTTTGGTCAACTTCTTCTTCCTCCAGATCCCAAGCTTTGTCAACAGGTGATGAACCATGAAAATCTGTTGAAAATAGAGCATCTACACCAAAACAAAATCGCACAAGCGTATAGATCGAACGCAGGAAGAAAAAAAACTTCACAGCCGATTAACAATAAAAAGAAAACCGATGAAGGAAACTTCACAGCCGATTAACAATAAAAAGAAACCGATGAAGAAAAGAACCCTCTGCGAAACAACCGAAAAGAAGACGCACGACGAAAACAAAAAGAAGACGGCAAGATATGTATTGACCGGGGGGGGGGCGCGCTAGGTATTTATTGATCGCTTTTAAAAGGATGGACGGCAAGATTAAAGCGGCAGAACTCTTGTCGCGCTTAGATGCCTCCACGTGTTTGGATGGTATTGGTCATGCTACGTATCCCTTGCTGGGACGTGACTTCGTTATCTTCTAAATTGGCATGGTATTAGCCTCACAAAAATTAACGTTTAGGATTAATTAATTAAAGAAATTGTTGTATCAAACCGCTGCTCAATTTTTATAATTTTTATTTTAATTTCTTAAACCTTTATCTTTGGCTATGTTCTTATTTTTATATCAAATTTTCCCTATAAATCGTATATCTTACGGAATAAGATTAGTTTAGGTTAATAAAATAATTGCTCATAATAAAATATTTTTGATGTATAAATTAATTATATTATTATTAAATAAAAAAATGCTTCAAAATATTGTATGATCGATCTTTCATTAAAATTATAAAAAAATTATAAAACCACTATTATTCCAGTTATACGACATGCAATACAGTATTGGACAATATTGAAATAATATATGAATAAATTAATATAACAGAAATGTGTATATGGTAAAACTTTAAAAATAAAATTTAGAAATGATAGAAGTAAACATAATTAAAGATAAAATAAGAGAAAATCGATTACGATAGTTTGGACATATACGACAAAAACCTTTAAATGTTTCGGTTAGAAAAAAAATGATCTTTTATCAATTCAGGATAAGAATAGAGATAGCGATAGACCTAAACTAAGATGAAGATAAATAATTAAAAATATAACTATTTGTAATTTGAATGCCGATTTAGCCCTAAACAGTGCAGAGTCGAGGAAGCATATTCATGTAACCGATCCCATGTAGATGGAAAAATGCTTAGATGAGTTGAGTTGAGTATTTATATTTATTAGCATAGAATTATTTATCTATCACATAATATTTTTTATTTTTTATTTTTATAACTTTTAAAATAATTAATATTATATTATATTTAAATAAATATTTTATTTATTATTTAAATATTTTAATAGCAATAGTAATAATAATTTAATCAAATATTTTATTAAAAAATAATTATTAGCTGACAGTAGTCAAATTGATCAATGAGCTGAACGCTTTTTCCTTATCTTTCGCTTTAATTTATGAAAAAAAAGGGTTAGAAAATAAAAGCAAATCCCAAGTTTGGCTTATATGAGGGGACCAAAATGATAACTATTATAATATTAAAAGGCTGCTTACAAATTAACAATGGTTGGAAAAGGTCATTATTAAGATTTTTAATTAATAAATAGTAGATTCTAATTATAATATGTTTGGTCATGTTGCCGTAGAAATTCGTTCTCCGACTCGGGTGCAGCCCACCTCTGGATCCAGACGCCTGTCTCTCGCATGGGTGGACCTCCAAGATAGTCCTCATGCAGAGAACATTGGGGGTGACCCTCTGCGGAAGACCCTCCGACTCCTAAGTCAGTGGAGATTCACAGCAAGCAGATATGAGGAGAAGGCTCTTGCAGAAGAGTCCCTCAAGAATCGCCTCTAAGGAGCCGTGAGCTCTGCTTGAGCTTCAATGGAGTTTTCAGTGAAAGAGTGAGCGTACCTAAAGAATTTTTGGACAGGTCTTTATAAGTTGCTGGCGTAATAGCAGGCAATTACCTGACTTCTTGGACGTGTCATAGGAAATCGAAAACCGTCATGACTCGAATCTGATTCGAATCAAATTTGTTATGAGACCGGTAGCACTCGAATCTGTTGTTAGAGGATCATTGGCTAGAGAGGCTAGCTGATGCTTTGAGATTCGGTGATTTATAGGCTCTAGGCCACGTTCGGCATTGTTGGCTTTATTCCCAACTTAGGATGGTTGGGGATCCACGTGGTTGGAATCTTGTCAGATTATCATAATTTGAATTTTTCCGCACTTGGCCCTTTATTTCTACTTTGGGGAAAACACTTTGGGAATCAAGTGATCAGGGCCATTCATCGTGATGATAGGTAACGAGCGCACTTGCGCTAGGTGTGGAGGTAGCTCGGTTCCGTAGAAGTTCAAGGATTCCTGGATTCTGCTGAGGCGTAAAAGCAACTCAATCTGACAGAAGCATGGAAATAGCTCGATCAGGC
>UESW01004048.1:71698-122264 GCA_900491605.1 Calamus simplicifolius
AAAAAAATTATTAAATTATAACATAGCCGGTAATATGAATAACCACTTTTCATGAGGTACCATAATAAGATAAATTGCTATTCAAAAAACGTACCAAACATGGTTATCCAATATGGCTCTATTAAATGACCGATGATCTGGATAGATTACTTGCTATCAAATGTCCCCTAAGGGTGGCCTATGATGTTTGAAGCTGAAAGCAGGGCGATCCATGCTCTTTTGTCCTTATTCAAATTTTGTAGTATGATACATCGGGTTCGATTCACCCTAAATTGATGTGATCATTTGTATATACCAAAAAAATAATAATAATACCGTTTAACTAAAATAACCTGTCTTGGATATAGCTAATTAACCAAGGTAGTGTTTGATAGAAAAAATATTATGTACGGGATGGAGTTTATTCCCTGGCTATCCCTAGGGATATCACTTGACTATCCCATTGATCATATCAAATGCAATAAGGTAATTCTATAGGATAACATTTTTTACTCTTATTTGGAAGGATAACTAGCTATTCCTGCATTTTATAGGAAATAAATTGAGGGGATAACCTATGGCTTTGGTTAACTTTATTCCCAGCTATCCCTTATAGTTATTGCTTTTGGGAATAAGAAGGGATATCTCTGGATATCCTCTCTTATTCTCTATTTCAAACACTACCTTAAGATATTATGAGATAATAAATAAATCTAGGGATGATGGAAAGAATTTTGCTGGAATCATGTTACCAGAGATATCCTCTCTTATTCTCTATTTCAAACACTACCTAAGATATTATGAGATAATAAATAAATCTAGGGATGATGGAAAGAATTTTGCTGGAATCATGCTACTTGGCACACAACATACCACTTTCTTTCGAGGCCTTGTTGAGAAGCCGAATCGGATTCTCTGCTTCCTTTCCACTCTCCAGGATTCCTCGCCCATCTGATTTTTTTTCGTCAAAAAGAAGATAAAAAACCAAAACAAATTTATGGGAGCTTTCTTACTTTTTTTTTTTTTTTTTTCCTTCATAAGAAAAAATTTTTCAGGAAAAAATAGTATTTTCTTTTTCTCCATCTCCCTTCCATATTTTTTTTTTTTATTTCCCGCCGTGATACATGCGTACATAATACATGAACGCCGGTTGCTCCCAAACCCGTTCCGTTCCGTTGCGCTGTCGTTCTCAGTCCGGACAAAGGTGCTTTGTCCCTCTCGCAGTCTCCCCATTCTAAAGCTGATTCCCCTCCTTCCGTTTTACTTCTCTCTCGATCGATCGATTTGCCTTCTTGGAGGGTTTGGTCGGTGGGGCGTCTCTCTCTCTCTCTAGGTTTCCTCTTGCCCATGACGTGAAACACTAGCGGCCGGCTACCAGGGTTTACCGCCTCGGTTCCAGGAAGAGGAGGGGGTGGAACTCGCCGGATCGCCGCCGCGAGATGGGAAACTGCTGCCGTTCGCCGACCGCCGTCGCGCGGGAGGACGTCAAGGTCAACTCCTACTACCCTGCCGCCCAACGCGAACGCGCCTCCGGCTCCGCCGCCAAGAACCAATACCACCAGAACGGCTCCGCCAGCGGCCACCCCAAGCGGCCGACCGTCCTCACCGATGGCACCTGCGACGCCGTCGTCGCCGGTGGCTTCGAGGAGAAGTATCTTCTCCACCGCGAGGTCGGGCGGGGGGAGTTCGGGGTCACCTATCTCTGTATGAACCGGGATACCAAGGAGCTTCTTGCTTGCAAGTCGATCTCGAAGCGGAAGCTCCGGTCTGCCGTCGACGTCGACGACGTCCGGCGGGAGGTCGCGATAATGCGGCACCTCCCCAAAAGCCCCAGCATCGTGAGTTTGAGGGAGGTGTACGAGGACGAGAATGCGGTGCATTTGGTGATGGAGTTGTGCGAGGGCGGGGAACTCTTCGAGCGCATCGTGAAGCGGGGGCATTACAGCGAGCGGGCCGCCGCCTCTGTCATCCGGACCATCGTCGAGGTCGTCCAGCTCTGCCACCAGCACGGGGTAATCCACCGGGATCTTAATCCGGAGAACTTCTTTTTCGCCAACAAGAAGGAGAACTCGCCATTGAAGGCGATCGATTTTGGGTTGTCGATATTCTTCAAGCCTGGTGAGTTGGGCGTGTTTTCTTTCCGTGTTCCTTTTCCACTGTATCTCTTTGAGTTTGCTGCAGTTGTGACCTATCATGGCGATAATGTCTGCCTCATTAACCTCCTCCTGTTTGTGGGGCAACCTCTGCCCCGAAAAATTGTCAGAGAACCATAGAAGCTTCTGCAACCTTCTTTCTTCCTTTTTTTTCCTCAAGGACTTATGTAAATTTTCGAGTTTATTTATTTATTTGTTTGTATATATTTAGGGGATGGGGGAAGCAATTGCCACTACAATAATTCCTGCAAAGAGATTACATTTACTTAGCTGTGGTAATTGGACTCAGAGAGAAACAGAGATTGAAACATGATGTAGAATCGAATTTGCTATTTTGGTGAGTCTGGTGCATGATAAAGAGGGCGAAGATGAAAGGGGAAATAGAAAGAAGATTGATTTGCCTGGCATTGGCTGCTTGTGAATTGTAAAGTTCACAAAGAGTTGAAGCTGAACACATTGTCTTGTTTGTCCTTTTCTTTTCCTTTCTTTTACCCAACTTATGTTGACAAGGCTTCGTTATTAAGAAGAAGAAATTGGTTTGGTAAAGTGACACTATGGTTTAACTTAGTCAATATTTGATGTTGATGGCTTAATGCCAATAGTTGCTCTATTTTTATTTTTCAAAAAAAAAAAATCTATTTTAATTCAAATAAGAGTTTTTTTAAGCCCGACAAAATAATGTACACCTATAACCATGGGCAGTGAAGCCCATCGCATTGCTGCTTACTTATTTATCTTTATCTGCATTGCTGCTTACTTATTTATCTTTATCTGTTATTGTATCTTTAGATAACTCTTTACCTCAGTTATGTATAAGGATGGATTTGCAAAATTCAGGAATCGATGTTGAAATCTTTAAAGTTCATTAGTGAAATATTTACGCATTAACTGATTTATATTTTAAACTAGTAAATTGCCAGATATTAGGGACCTGTCTGCTAATTTTCTTGATTTTAAAGATTTGTTCTGTTATGGCTGCTGATATTAACTTTTTGGCGTTCTTCTAGGAGAGAGATTCTCCGAGATTGTAGGGAGTCCATACTACATGGCTCCTGAAGTTCTGAAGCGCAGTTATGGTCCAGAGATAGATATATGGAGTGCAGGAGTAATTCTCTACATTCTATTATGTGGAGTTCTCCCATTTTGGGCCGGTGAGTTCACACACACACACACATATATATTGCTAATGGAAGCTATTGTTCTATGTCTTGAAACCCAGTTATTCATTCCTGCTATTCTGCTGGAAAGGGATATCCCTCCTGCCCTGTTCAAATAAGCTCTTCTTTACTAGGGTTTATTAAGTTTGGATTATTTTTGATATAATTTTGTGAATAAGACAACCATTTTCTGATGAAAAATGTAATATGTTTAAATTACAGAAACTGAACAAGGGGTTGCGCAAGCAATTCTTCGAGGGAATATAGATTTTAATCGTGAACCATGGCCAAGTGTTTCAGAAAATGCTAAGAATCTGGTCCGACAGATGTTGGAGCCTGATGCGAAACTTAGACTAACAGCAAAGCAGGTTCTAGGTATGTTATATCTTGTTCTTTTGCTGGCTTATGAACTGAAATTATCTTTCTTGTTTTCTAAATGAAATTTATAAGTAGATTTCATGGCTTATTAGTCTGATTTGGTTGCTTTTTTCCTGTTGATGGTTTAATTCCTGGTAATTCTGGTACATCTTGTTACACATTTTAATATTCAAATGCTCAGCATCTGTTCATCTTGTAACCCCACTTGGAATTCACTTGAACCATTGGAATGTAGTGCCTTATATTTCCCTAGTGACTAATTTAGGGAAGTCAGAATGAAGTTAGTATGTATAATATCATTGTTCTGAAGTTCCAAAATTAATATGAATTTTCTTTCATTATCTTAATAAATGGTTTGGCTCGGTCCCTTTTTGTCCAAAAAAAAAAATCATGAATATTCTACTAGTTCCAAGGCTCCATAATCTACCAACATATCTGTCCTCTCAGTTTTCTCTCTTAATCTTAATTAAACAATGTCAAACTGATGTTGCTAAATAATGATTCTTATTTGTTGAAGATCAACAAATGGTGGACAAATTTTATCCTCTAGATTCAGTATAGCTATTTTACTTCTAGTTGTTATCCAACATTCCCATCCAAAAAATTCTGGTAGGGATTCACCATAGAACTAGAAATGCCTCTTGGATCCAATATCAGCAGTTCTTAAACAACCAACAGTCATTGAGATTTGTGCTTATATGTGATATGAATATTGTCTTGATTATCCTCATGATCCTCCCAGATCTCTAGTAACTAATTTACTACTGGTTTTGGGCATGTCCATTGTGCACTGCACTGCACGGGAGACAAGGATGGATGACTGTGATTAATGATTTTTTTTTTTTTGTGGTAAAGAATGAGAAGAGAGATGGGGGCATATGGACAGGTATAGGAAGCATGCTCCAAATATTTATGTAGCCAGCATATGCTTATGTTGTTTTAATATCAAATGGGCAGGTTAGGGTATTAGGTGGAGAATGCATTGTCCTCCCCTCAACCCCACATTTCTTAAGCTTTGGTGCTTGTCCACCTCAACTAGTTGTAACTTAAAAGTTTCAGTAATCTTGATTAGTTATGCATGTTCCAACTTTGCATTGATTCTTCATCAGAGTTGCCCTGTTGCTTTACATGACCTCATTTGTTAAGCATGTTCTTTTGAACACATAATTTATTTTATCACAAAATTTGTCATAAGATTTGTTATCTTGCTAGCTAATATGCAGTGCGTTAAGACAAGCCCCAAGCAAATGCAATAATGTTCCCTTGATTTACCCTTTTCCTTTATCTTGTTATGATTTATTTTTAGATTCTTTTATATGTTTATAAACCTTATAGTTTTCTGAATGCCACCTGCATGAGCATTAGCCTAACTGCTTCAGTGCAATGCAGTTTTTCGCCTGCCTATGTACCATAAGTGATTTTTAAGTCTGCACCCAAGGAAAATGAGGATTCAAAATGAGAGCTTTGTAGGCCTGTGTCCTCTTGATTACTTGGGTCTCTGCATTGAATGCTTGAGCCAGTTGGTGCTGTGACATTAGATTGATTTTGCTAAACTTTTCTAGATCCTATTTCTCTGTAAATTCTGTCTAATGATTTAAGCTGGACTGGTCTCATAGTTATGGGACTGGATTGAATATGTATGGTGGTAGATGGCTTCAAATGGGTGGATGTTACAATCAGTTCTCTATTATAGAGCGGATGGAACCTTTTTAAGAGTTCACTTGTGCTTGCTAGTGTATGTTTTAACGAGATTTAGAAATATTATAGGCCTTATGCATATCTAAAATTCATTTATTGGAGATAGAGATAGATTTTATGAGCTAGAGGTCAGACAATGGTTTTGTTAAACATTTCATCAGACTATTCTACCAGGAATCAAATTCTTGTTGCAACCTTTTCAAGTTGTAAATTTTGTTACCTAAGTTTTCATAATCCATTTGAAAAAACTGCGACTCACTGTTCATATGTATAACTTCATGATTATTTTATTACCTGCCATATTATATGCTAGATATTGGGATAGTGCAAAGGTTACTTTCACTTTATATGTTGGATTTTGTTATAGCAAGTTGGAGGAGAAGTGTTAATTTCTAAGAAGGTGTTCCTCGTATCTGAAAATTATCAAGTGCATACCATGCTTTTTTTTTTCTAAAAAAGTGGAATTATGACCAGAGGTTTCCACCATTAAATCAACTCATGCTTTTCTGCTTAAGTGGAAACACAAGATCATCCACTCAAGCTTTTCATAATTTATTTATACAGAAGTTATACCATACTTATGAACAAGACCTAAGTATTCCCATCTCTGTTTTTTCTTTCTTGGTGATTTAGTTGGATATACCAAGATTCTTGACTACTATGTTCTTTTTTGTCTTCTGTATTTAGTGTTTCCATTTGAAACTGCTTCATTTGATCAATATTTTTTAATTATGATGATCTGAAAAGGTTGATTTTGAAAAAATTACATGGTTGATGCCAGATTTTTAACTTTTTACAGCCATATGAATGTATTGGCATTTTGACTATTATACTCTTTTCTTTTCCCCTGTTTTTATGCAATGCTTCTATCAAAAATGATTTCCATAGTGAAATGGGTTCGATCTTGGCCCATCTCCTTGGAATGGGTGATGGATGCTGATCATATTGCATTGTTTTCCACCTCCTAGGAATGTCTTGTTGAATGATATTATTATTCAATCAACAATTAAATTTAAAACAACTGATTGTCTTGGACCTCCATGATTCATGTTTACATGACTTTTCATTGTCTGATATCTATTTAGATCTGGTTATTTGGATAAATGTCTTGATCATGTACCACTGCCACTGCTGCTATATGCTTAGTATCCCAGGATTGAATGATCAAAATAGGAGTTTCATTTTCACCCTGTGCCACTACTTGATTTAACTTAGTGAAATTGCTATAACCAAATATTTGACTGAACCTAGCCAAGTTCATGTCTACTATAAATGGTCAATATTTTTTTTTAACTAACCTGTAGTTCTGGATTGATTGATAAAAGCATGATTATTTGGATTTCTTGTTGCATACAGGCACTGGATAGTTTGGTGTCTGTAGTTTTTGTAATTGTAATAATTGCAGAAACTCATCTTTAGTTTGTTGCCCACCCTGCATTCTTGATCTTGTTCTTATAAATGCTTGTTCAATTTTCCCTTGAACATCAGAAATTTTACATGTTCTTACCCCATGCTAAGAGGTTTAAGTTAATAAAAATCCTTCTGCTAGTTGTCTTCAGATTTATGACATGTTTTGATCATCAAAAGTATTTATATTAAGGAATTTCTTTTCCTAGATCTACTTTTGCTACATTTTGTTAGCTAAAATCTGCAATAATTTTCTTTAACTTATTTGTTCATATTTGGTCATGTTGTTGTCTCCAAGGATGGTCAGCAAGTGCAGATTCCGACTCGTGACAGTTACTGAAATTATTGGATATGTCCTGTAGCAAAGGCTTTTTTCTATAACTTACAAACTGAAAATGGGCTGCCATATAGGATGGCTAACCTGAAAATTTTAAGTATTACTCGTAAAACATACAGATAATAAATTACATTAAGAAAAACTATATAGACTCAGAGTCTTATATCATGATGCTAGATTTCCGATAATTATCCCATCTAGGGAAAACAATCTCTCTGTTTGCATGCTGTATGCAGATGTCTGATCGTGCAAAACTACCTGAGGATGGGAAAAAAGGTTACTAGGGAAAGAGCGGCAGGACAAGACAGAGAGGAGAAGAGGGACATACCTTGGTTTTTATAACATGGGGTGTTAGGATATAGTAGGCATATGACCAAGCACATAGCTATAATATAAAAAAAGAAGTTTAGATTGCATTTGATTTTTGAAAACGTATTCCATCTTTATTTTTCTTTTTCTTTTTCTAAAAATATTTTTTTAATGTTTTCTAATTTCTAAGACACGTTTGATAAGTGAGAACAAAAACTAATTTTTTGGAAAGAGAGGCGCAAAAACAAACAAATATGTATGTAAAAGGGTACTGCTCACTTTCATATTGTTAGGTTCTCTAACTTTTATTTTTTATTCTCTTCTTTGTTTTGATGGAAAATAGTAAAAGAAAATTTAAGTCATTTTTAGTTTTCTACTAATTATGAGTTGTATTTTACAAAAAAGTTGTTTTTTTTTTCAATCATCAAATGCATTTTGTCAAGAGTTTTCTATTTTTTATGAAAATAAAAATGAAAAATGGGACTATTCTCGAGAACCAAACAAACCTTTACGTTTAGTGAATGCATATCAGATGAAGATTTTATGGACTATTAGAGATCACCTTCTTTTTTCCTTTTCATACTAATAATCAATTGCCTTCTTTTCTGTTGCAGAACATCCATGGCTTCAAAATGCTAAAAAAGCTCCAGATGTTCCTCTTGGAGATGCTGTCAAGTCAAGGCTTAAACAGTTTTCAAGGATGAATAGATTCAAAAGGAGAGCTTTAAGGGTTAGTTGGCACTTTGACTATTAGCTCTGTTAGTGTATTCCTTCTCCACACCATTGTTGCCTGTTCTTAGATTGGTTTAAACATCTCTATGCCCTTAATAGATTTTTGTTGATTAGGTCATTGCGGATCATTTGTCTACTGAAGAAGTTGAAGACCTAAAAGATACGTTTAAGATGATGGACACTGATGACGATGGCCATGTTTCATATGAGAAACTGAAAAATGGACTTGCAAAATTCGGTTCTCACCTTGTAGAGTCTGAAGTGCAGATGCTTGTTGAAGCTGTAAGTGTACTTCATTTGCATGTGTTGCTAAATTTTAATTTAAATATTTATATCAAATGCAAAAAAAAAAAAAGATTTTTTTTGGTTGGGAGAAGAGGGTTGGGGGGGGGGTGTTGGCTGTTGGCAGGCTGGGTGAGGAATGTCTATCAAGGAGGGAGGCCTTCTCTTTTCTGTTAGTAGAATTGCCTTCTGTATATTAAGATAGCATATATTTTAAGGTTTAAGTAGAATGGAGCAGATCAGACAAATTTTTTTGTCTTATAGGAAAACACTCTTGCATTGTTATTGCAAAATGAGGAAAATGACTTATGACTTAAAGAGTAAAAAATCTAAGTGAAGTTTTATTGCAAATCATGAGCGAAATATTTTTATTGCCTTGTCAATAAAAGTATATTTTATTGCAAAACATTAAGTGAGATTTCAAAAATGAGGAAATTGTAAGATGGAGGGAGATTTGAATTTGAAAAATTCTCCTTCAAATGAAGTTCTCAAAATCATGATTTATGACTTTAATAGTAAACGATTTAATTGCACAATCAAACACATAGTGTTATCAAATCATGACTTGTAATTTTAAAAAATCATGTGAAGTCATGATATATCATGATTTATCTGTGCTTCCAAGCGCACCTCAATATAAATAAAAAATGCTTCTTGCTAGGCCAAGAATGGTAAATTACAGATTCTGATTACCAGTTTGCTGATATTTATTGATGTCTATCCTCTTATGTATCTAAGACATGCTTACAAACAGAAAATAACCGCAGCTTCTGACTGATGGAGTTTGTGTAAATAGGTAGATACCAATGGAAAGGGAAAGCTAGACTATGGGGAGTTTGTTGCAGTGTCTCTTGATTTACAGAAGATGGCAAATGATGAGCATCTCCGCAGAGCCTTCTCATACTTTGATAAGGATGGGAATGGCTACATTGAGCCAGAGGAGCTTCGGGAGGCCCTACTAGAAGATGGAGCTGGAGCTGCTGATATCACAGATGTGGCAAATGATATCTTACAAGAAGTTGACACTGACAAGGTAATTCTTGACTAGTTGCTGAAACCACTGTCTTCTTTATTCATTGCTCGTCAGCGCCAATTGCTTGTACGTTTGCAGGATGGACGAATCAGCTATGAAGAATTCGTGGCAATGATGAAAACTGGAACAGATTGGAGGAAGGCATCGCGGCACTACTCAAGAGGAAGATTCAACAGTCTCAGTGTCAGACTAATGAAGGATGGCTCTCTAAACCTTGGGGGGCGAGTGAGTGAGTTACAGGAAGATTCAAAAATTTCAGCATCAGACTGATGTAGGATGGTTCTCTAAACCTGGGTGGTGAGTGAAGTGACAGCAAAAGGTTTGTTTGTTGTTGAAAGCTGATTTTTTCCAACTTTGAACTTTTATTCTCCCCCCTCATCATTTTGGGTGGGGTTAGTTAAGTGGCGGCCCTTGATTGGCTTACCCTGTAATAATTAGTTCTTCAGATAGGAGGATGAACCTTTGCGATGCTATGTTTGTTTGCATGTGACAATGGCGCTGTCTGATGCGTTGATGCTGCATTCAGTTTGCTGTGCAATGTTGGGGGTTGGCTGTAATTTACAGAAGCACATTACTGGTTTTTAATAGCCAGTGTAGATTGATATAAAAGTTATGAACAGATTTGCTCTAAGCATATTTCTTTTTGGGATAATATTAGTATGACAGCTGATGTGATGATGCCTTTCATTAACATCATCTTAGCTGGTTTCAGAAAAGTAATGTTTTAAGTTCAGTGCTTCATCGGCTGTCCTACCGGAGCTCCTTTTGCTGCAGCGCAGCAGCATCAGACCATCAGTGCGGCTGAGTTTATCCTCCCATGTCAACGTCTCTACAAGGCTATTTCTCCATTTGGTTTATTGTGGGCTCCTCTCCTCTAGAAAGCATCAAGCGGTCAAAGACGTGAAGGTCAATTTGGTGGAGGAAATTGAGCTATAATGTTTATAATTGTAGCGCATGCAAAGTGATTTGCAAACACAATTGACCCGTTTGGAGCTGCTGGTTGCTCCATCCTGCTTGGCGGCTCCCTTCCAATGAAGTAGGTATACTTAATTAAATTTAAATTCAATCAAAACTGGACATGAAGTTCACTCATCGGTTTTGGCATCCTCCTTGCTAGGCCGAGCCGAGAGGTTCGAATTGAAATCTAATTAAAGTTAATGATAAACATCAAGATGAGTCCATTGCTAGTCTCAAAAGGATTCGTTTATAATGTTTCCTAACCAAAAAACAAGATGTTATTAGGATTCTCTAAGATTTATTATTATATATATATATATATACACAACAAATATGGAATTAAGCATAGCCGATGACTCTTACATACATAAATAATGAAAGGGGGGGTCTTTTGAAAGTGAAATTCAATTGCATAGGTAGATATTTTATGCGTATTATATTTTTAAACTACAATTTCGATTGTTTGGTTAATTTGCCTCCTTTTCATTCATTCAATCCAATCTTCAGAACGACGTGTACCATTTTAATGTCATGAATTTTCAATAAGATTAAGAAGCGACAACAGCTCCAAAGAAAGCCGTCGATCACCATGGCGCACTCCAAAATCAAATGGGAGCGCGCGCGCGCAAGAAAGCCGTCGATCACCATGGCGCACTCCAAAATCAAATGGGAGCGCGCGCGCACACGCATATTGGTGACTAGCTCGAAAACAGTCAACAGTTTAATCGAGTATGTATTGCACCCTAAAGTAAAGAAACAGCACTTCCTCGTGCGACGATTTGAGCCTTGCAAGGATCCATCCGTAGGTGAATGATAGCTGAGAGACCGACGTGATCCACACCCCGTTCCAGAGATGGCAAGCGCCCGGCCAGAGTTCTCTGGTAGCCTTGTCTGTGATGTTATTGTGGACCAGGTCCAGGAGGCGATGCCCCACGACAGGACAAAGCCAGGGGGGGCCGGCTTCCGAGTCCCGACACAGCCGCAATTTGGCTTATTAAACTTAGAGGCCAAAAGCAAGATGGAAAGGAAATTGCGGTGATACACTTATCGGCGCAGCAAAGCAATTGAAGCAACCCGCATGCTTGGAAGCGGCTGCGCGTCCGTTCACACGACGTGGGATGATATAAAGTTGATGGATACGGGATGTATCGTGGCCACTACATCTTTAGATACCGTAAGTTTACCAGCAATAATAATAATAGGATTCTCGAATGCTGCCTAAGGCAAGGCGCCAGGTACTTCCAACGTCCGGCTTTACTACTAGTTTTAATATAATTTGGTTGGAGAATGGAGATGGTGGGAACTCAGTCGGCTAAAGAGGCTTTTTGGAGCACTTAGCAGCCACCTGCAGTCAAACTAAACGGGGGATGTCATGTCAGATTCATGATACTGATGCAATATAGCTGTGACGCATGCTTGTCTTACGACTAAAGAAGCAAAATATTACTTGAATATGTCTTGGAGCTCAAGTGGTGACTACAACCCAGCCCCATTGGATTGGATTTTATGGGAGCAAGTCTTCCCTACTTCGAAATGCTTGCTTTCAGACCCAATCCTAAAGGGAAATCGAGACCCAGTGCGCAGATTAGGTCCAGCGAAAGCCAAAGACAAATTGCCCACGGGACTCTCTTCCTGCTGGTTGGCTGGCTCCCCTCTAATTGGCAGATGTTTCATGTTCGATTTTGGTGGGTGGCCTTTTTTCCTGCGCTGTTATTTTCGAAAAGTTAACTTACTTAGATACAAAATTATAGATGGATCAAATTGTAGCTAAACTTAGACCAGCAATTGTCATCAAGTTTCACTTTTATCAGGGTGGTGAAATATATATAAGAATTAGCTCCAACAAAAGCATGCCAATCCTCCTAAATGGGGGCAATATTGGCAGTGGTATTAGATATTTCAGCAATTTCCAGGGGACATATTGTTGCACCAACCACCCCAAAACGAAAACGCTTTAGTAATTCAAAAATATAACTCAAAAGGCCCACTCGATATCTGCTGGTGTGTTATCTTCTTGTTGCTATGTTGCCTGCCACTCGTTTTGTGGAGAGAACTCTAGCTAGTTGCTTAGTTTACTTCCCCATACTTACCATTGCCCAATTCTCTCTCTTTTCAAGCTCTAGCCATTGAGTTGTTCATAGAGTTGATAAGTTCGAATCTTTTTGTTTCTAGCTAGATGCGTGCGCTTGTATGTTCCCCATACTTATGGGCTTGGAAAATCATTCAAACACATGCAACAAAGTTAAAGGACTGAAAAGAATCATGAACGAGGCTGAGATAAATCCGTTCCATGATGCATGGTTCCTGAGTCATCATCTTAGTCAAACATGTAGTACTGAAACGGTGGTGGAGGCATGCAGCAGCGGGATGTAATTGTTTGACTGCTGATTTAATTCATGGAAAGCCTTTTCCTAGTTTATTATCACGGACATATGTTAGCCTTCTTTTTTTTTTTTTTTTTGCTCCACTAATCTCTTTTACTCCAGTGCCTATTGGATGTGGGAGTGACCGCAGAAAGTGGGCACAGAGCGTGGATTATTTCTTTATGAGGTGGCAGTGGGCAGAAGAAAAATAGGCCAAACCCACAAGTGGAACATGAGTTCAGATATCCTTGGTGGAAGACCCCCTTTGAATGAAGCCAGTTGAGCAAATACTTGGACCAGCTAAGTTCTCACGTTTTTACTCATCATTGTCGGCCAATAATAGCGGCATTTCATCCCCTGGCCTTGAGTGGCGCCAACTGAGACAGCACTGCTGTAGGCCAAATTAAAGCATGGACTCACACAAAGGAGTAGTATATTAAAGATAAGAGAGCTGTATATGTGTCATGATTGTGTCTTGTGGGGGCTGACCAACCCACTATTTGGTCATCCAACATGCTAATTAACCATCATCCATCCAATTTGGATCCTAGTGAACGTATTTGTTCACTTATCATTACGTTATTGCCAGGAGAGAGCCATTATCTTATCTCTCTCTCTCTCTCTCTATATATATATATATAGCGTGCACTGTTGCATGTGGTCTTTTGTGTTTTTGAGTGCAATGTGTTTGGTGGACCGCATGGTGTGGGCGAGACCAATGTAATTAAGAACCATGGAGGTCATCATGAGGCTCTCATTTTGGCATGCCATGCTGAGTGGACCGATCACTAGATCGCTGATTAATGATCTCCGTTGCGTTGGAGGCCTGGATCACTGTGTGCTTTCTCTCGATCTGATGCAGTATCGTTGATAACTAATGATGACTCCGTTGCGTTGGAGGCCTGGATCACTGTGTGCTTTCTCTCGATCTGATGCAGTATCAGAACGTTGAACGATAACTATATAAGAAAGGACTCATTAATCGATTAGAGCAGTTTTTAAACAGTTTAGGTATAAAATTTATTATTATTTCCAACACATCCAGATACATCCAGAAGGAGAGTGATTTCGATATCTCCGTTCCCAGCTCTTTCAACAATGTGTGTCCCAGGCTAGTCATCATGTTCTTCCATTGCTGCACACTGTGCAGGCCAATGACCACCTGGCCCTGGAGGAAGCCAAACGGTAGTGATCATGGAGGACCCATATATGCACCTAGTAGGATATGCATCATTTCATGTCGAGGTGGTATATATGAGTTGCAATGAGTACATCATTTTGGGCCCATGATCAGTAGTCCAATGTTCAACCGTTCGTCCCTCAACATCAGCTAATGAAACATCATTTGCACCACATGCACGCACCACCTCTTGCCATGGCACTGCACCTCACGTATGTGGCCCTAAGCCACCAGAATATATCGGGAATCTTGCGTTCAAAGACTGGTGGCATCACAGTGTTCACCTCAAGGGAATGTAGGGCACCAACCAACTCAAAATGTTAGCAAATGTGCTTGATGTAGTCAATGATCGATTTAGAGTATGATAGAGCTAAATTCTACTAGCATTTGATTAGGCAACATGTGGCTATTCATTCCATATCAATAAAGTTTTCATTGATGAACAACATTGCAAGGGATATTAAAATTTAATTCTTTATTATTATTGATTAGTATTTTATTAGTAAGTTTGGTAGTTTGTTGAGTCAAGTCAAATGTAGTTAGTTGTGTGTGGGTAACGTATGGTTGCATAGATAAGTATAATTTCAAAATAAAAATTAAAATTCTGACCTTTCACTTCTTTTCATTTTTTCTTTAGAAAAGCTTTAGGCTAAAACTACAGCAGTTAAACTGGTATCAGAGCATCGCCGGCGATCCTCCTCCGCTGAGATCGAATCCTCATTGCTCAAAATCTCTTCCTTATCTCTTCTTTCTCATAGCAACGCGGTGCTCCCCTTTCGTGTTTGACCAAAACTTCAAATGGATTGAGATAAAAGAAAGAGAAACGGAGAAGATTAAAGCCCAATTTAGTCTAAGCAGTCATCTCCTGCTCTCAAGGTGTTCGACGAAAGGCTTAAGTGAAGACGCTTTAAAGCAGTCTTCCCACACTCTCATGGTGTTCAACGAAAGGCTTGAGTAGGATAATGCCAAGCAATCTCAAGTTTTAGAGATGGCGAGTTTAAGCAATCAAACTATAAGTGCTCAACAATCACAAGTTTTCATTTTTTAAGGAGAAAACTGTGATTTTTGGTTTGTGAATATGAAAATTTTTTTTATTATATGATTTTTGAGAGTATGTGGAAGATGGGTATGAGGAACAGAAGGATACAGTTGCTTTCAGTAATGCCCAAAAATAATAATTGAAGGATCAAAGAAAGAAAGATGCAAAGGCTCTAGCTTTGATTCAATAAGGAGTTGCTGATACAATTTTTTAAGAACTATCAATGCAACAAGAGCAAAAGAGGCTTGAAATAATCTTCAAAAGGAGTATAGAGGTACTTCCAAGGTAAAAACCATAAAGCTTCAAACTTTGCAAAGACATTTTAAAAATTTAAAGATGAAAGAAATAGAGTTGTTGAAGGATTATTTTACCAGAGTCATGAAGGTTATGAATCAAAAAAAAATATATGGGGATACTATTTCTAATCAGAGAATTGTTAAAAAAATTCTTATCAGCTTGCATGAAAAATATGACCTCATTATTGCTGTCATTGAAAAAACTAAAGATCTTTAATCTTTTAGTATTGAAGAGTTGATGAGATCAATCAAACATTTGAGCAACGGTTGAATAGGCATTCTAAAAAATCAACCGAGAGTGCTTTTCAATCTAGGCTCAATGTTAATTTAAGACCTCATGATAAAGACTCTAAGAAAAAATCTTCAAAAGATGGAAGACATACGAGAGGAAAAGATAGAAGAAATTCAAGAGAAAGAGGAAGAAGCAACTTTATAATACAAATTAATGAGGAGTTAACTCAAGAAAAATATAGAATCTTTCAAAGAAGAAGCCATATAGAGAAAGATTGTTGGTTTCAAGGAAAGCCTCAATGTCACAATTATAGAAAGTTTGGTCATGTCCAAAAAGATTGTTACTTGAAGAAAGATCATCAAGTAGATTTCATTGAAGAAAAAGAAGGTGAAGCCAATTTGTTCTATACTTGTCAAGTAGCTACAGAGCGAAAGCATGATGAATGTAGTAATTATATGATCAGCAATGAAAGAATTTTTATGAAGATTGATTCAACTTTCAATTCTCAAGTAAAGATGGGCAATGGTGCCTTAGTTCAAGCAAAAGGAAAATGTATAATTGCCATAAAAATAAAGAAGAGAAAAAGATACATCCATGATGCATTGCTAGTTCTAGAACTAGAGCAAAACTTGCAAGTGTTGGGCAACTTGTAGACCATGGATACTCAATTCACTTTGAAGAAAATTCTTGCAGAATTTTTGATAAAAGAAATCAAGCTGTAGCAAAGATCAAGATGAGAAAAAATAAAAGTTTTCTCTCACTTTCTCTTACAAGAATGATGTGGCTTTGAAGATGGATATGGTTAGTGACTCATGGTTATGGCAATGAAAACTTGGGCATTTGAATTTTCAAAGCTTGAAGAATCTTCAGCAAAAGAATATGGTGTATGAGCTGCCATTTATATAAGAATTAAAAGAAGTTTGTGAAGGTTGTGCAAACGAAAAGCATTTTCAAAAGAGAAGGCATGAAGAGCTAGAACACCATTGGAGCTTGTTCACACTAATGTATGTGGTCTTATGTCAACTCCATCTCATGGAGGTAACAAATACTTCGTAACTTTCATTTACGACTTCTCTAGAATGACATGGGTATATTTTATGAGGCAAAAATCAGTTGTGTTTAGTATCTTTAAAAAATTTTAGCATTTTATTGAGAGGCAAAAAGTGGATATTTGATTAAAGTATTGAGAAGTGATAGAGGTAGTGAGTATAACTCAAATGAATTTGATAATTTTTGTGAAGATATTGTCTTAAACAGATAGGTAACAGTTAGATACAATCCGCAATAAAATAGAGTGGCGGAAAGAAAGAATAGAACTATTATGGAGATGTCAAAAGCAATGCTTCATGAGAATAGGCTGCCTTTGTCTTTTTGAGGTGAAGCGATTTCTACTACAGTTTATTTGTTGAATAGATGCTTAACAAATGTAGTGATTAATCAAACTCCAATTGAAGCTTGGAGTGGAAAGAAGATATTAGTGAATCACTTAAAGGTTTTTGGATGTATGTTTTGCTTATGTTCTAAAGAATGTGTTGACCTCATATTGATTTTAATGACTACAAAATAATTAAGTATAGTACTAATAACTTTATTGTCAAGATAAATTGATTTAGGTGAAGCATCAAGAAGAAGGTATTACTCTAAATTAAAAATGTTCTTCAAGTCAAGAGAAAGGTAACATAAAGGTAAAATGAGACTAATATGGTTTTGATTTCTAAGTGAAAAATATTTTCAAAAGGGCTAATGAACTCATGTTTCAAAAGAGCATCTATCTTTCAAGTAACTAGAACTATCTTTGGATGAATTCTTATATCAAAATTATTTTCCAAAGCACCCCTTTTCTCCTTGAAATGGCTCAAAATTTGTTTTGCTTTTGATCTTTGCTTTACCGTGAGATTAAGCAAACAAGGTGCCTATATAGCATGCTCCATGGCATTTTTGTAAATCCCATTTCAAGTGCTAAGGCCATCGCACGATGGTTTGCCATGTTTTTGAAACAAGGCGCCTATATAGGCGACTTGTTGCAAACAAGACGCCTATCCTTAGGATAATGCCAAACAAGGCACCTATATAGGTGCCTATCCTTAGGAAATTGCTTTGTCTTGCCTTGGCTTGCCCATTTTCTTACATTGCTTCATAGGAAAATCTTTGGAGGAAATAAGGCATCTTGCAAGGCCTTTGTGGTAAGACAGAGAGCTAACCAAATTTAGATGCCTATATAGGCGACTATATGCTTGAAAAAAATTCTATAACGGATATATTGCAATGTTTCAATACTTCCTATTCTCATCCTATCTTTTCCCAATGGTTGTAAATGGCTAGATTTTTGAAATGGATGTATAAATACCACATTAAACAGTGATTGAGGACAAGAAAAAAGAGAGAGAAAGTGTGGAAAATAGTGAAGAAAATCATGTGAAAAATCGGTAAAAAATAGGGGAGATATTGAAAATTAGTGAGAGCTTGTTGTACAAGAAAAAGAGATTTGGTGAAGCATTTATTCTGTGATATTTATAGATTTATTGGTGTATTTATTGACATCCTCTCAAAATGGTTAAGAGCATTCAAAGAAGATATGGTGTATTCAAGAAGCTTTCAAGGAGAAGTTCAAATTTATTGAAGGCATCATTCAAAGCTCCAACAACCACAAGAAGGCTTCATTTATTCCTCAAAGTTCATCCTAAGGAAGAAGCCAAAATCTCCAAAAATCTGTAATGTGATATTTCACTGCTTTATCTGCTCATTTTAGGAGCTTCTTGTACTTAAATCTTGATACTCTTGTGATTGATTGAAAGTTTCCCTTGTGCCTGTGAAACAAGAAGCTAGCCTGGAAGGCTAGGTTATGAATGGCCCTTTGTGCCCATAAAAAAAGAAGCTAGCTCAGAAGGCTGGGTTGTAAGGTTTCCTTATGCTTGTGAAACAAGAAGCTAGCCAGGTTGGCTAGGGTTGATAGTGAAAATTCTCAAGGAATTCTTGGGAGTGGATGTAGATGCTGAGTTTGGCACCGAATCACTATATATTTTGTTTGTTATGCGATTTGATTTATGTGGTGCTTGTTTATTGTCTCTTCACTTCTCTACACAACACTTTGATTAAACTTTAAAAATTTTCTAAGTGCATATACTTGCCAAATTATTTTTTAAAAATCCAATTCACCCTCCCTCTTGGGTTGCATTATCTGGGCAACAAGTGGTATAGAGTAGGTGCTCTAGATTTTATTTGCTTCAACAAGCTTAGAGCCAAAGATTATAACAACCCAAATGGGATCTCTATTGAGTGAGGGGCAATCACTAATAGACCACTACTTTTTAATGGCACAAATTACACATATTGGAAAGCACGAATAAAAATCTCATTCAAGTACTTGACTATGATTTATGGAGTATTATAGTAAATGGACATCATACACCCACTATTAGATCTAATGGCATTGATATTTTTAAACCAAAAATGAAATGGATGATCATGATAAGAAAATGGTATAGCTCAATGCTAAAGCCATAAATATTTTTTATTGCTCTTTTGATGCCAATGAATTTAACTGAATTTTCACATGTATTTTTGCCAAGAAAATTTGGTATAACTTGAGGTTATCCATGAGGGGACAAATCAAGTTAAAGAATCCAAAATAAATATGCTTGTTCATAATATAAATTTTTCAAAATAGATTTGCTGAAAGTATCATTGATATATTTATAAGGTTTATCGATATTATTAATGGACTGAAAAGCCTAGAAAAATCATAGCTAATGTTGACCTTATTAGAAAAAATTGAAATTCTTACCTAGATTTTGGGAGGCCAAAATCACCGTAATACAAGAAGGCAAGGACCTCAACACTCTATCACTTGAAGAATTGGTCAGTTCGTTGATGACTCATGAGCTGCAACAGCAACAACATCTTGATGAAGATGAGTCAAAGAAGAAAAGGATGATGACACTAAAGAGTGACGCACAAAATGATGAGAGTGAGGAGATCACTAGTGATAGTGAGGAGGATGATAAGATGGCACCCATCACCCAAAAATTTAAGAAATTTATGAGAAGAAGAGATTTGAAGGAAGAAAGAAATAATTCATGAAAGAGAGCATAGTAAAGAGAAGGATAAAGATGCCCTTATATGTTATAAGTATAAGAAGTCGGAACATATTAGATCAAAGTGTTCCCAATTGAAGAAAGGTCCCAAGAAGATAAAAAAGAAGGCTATATTAGCAACTTAGAGCGATAGTGATGTATCAAGCTCCGAAGAAGAAGAAGAAATGAATGATGTTGCAAATATATATTTCATGGCCCATGATGAAGAGGTAAGTTCAAACTTTTTAGATGATTTCACATTTGAAGAATTGTATGGTGAATTTTATGAGTTACTTTGATTTTTTAAAATTAAGTTCAAAGAATAAAGATATGAAAAACCACATTAAAAACTTAACTCTAAAAAAAATATTTTGAAAGAAAATGATTCTTTGCTCCAAGAAAATAAGGCTTTGAAAAATGAAGTTAAAAGCTTAAACCCATTGTTGACAAATTTATCTTAAGCTCTACTAAACTCAATATAATTTTTGATAATCAAAGAGCTATTTTCAATAAGGTTGGTCTTGGTTATAATCGTCTAAAGAAGCAAAAATTCTTAAAAATATTTTTGTTCCACAAAGTGAATTTTTAAATGTTACATGCGTTAAATGTGGTTTGAAAGTCACAAAGCTTATTTATATCATTCACATTCTAGCAATAATATTATAAAGATATGGGTTCCAAAAGGAACCATTTTAGCTAACCCCAAAGGACTCAAGAAAGCTTGGGTACTTAAAAGCAAGACCTAAATTTACGTATATAGGTGTGTCTTATAACCCGAGAAGCAAAAAAAATAAAATGATACTTGGATAGCGGGTGCTCAAAACACATGATGGATGATAAATCTTAATTCATCACTTTGAAAGCAAAAGAAGGAGAGTGGTTACCTTTGGAGATAATAGCCAAGGTAAAATTCAATGCATTGGTAAAATAGGCATCACTCCTCATATATTTATTGACAATGTCTTGCTTGTAAATAGATTGAAACATAATTTACTTAGTATTAGCCAACTTTATGATAAAGGTTTCAAAATTATTTTTAAATTATCTTTTTGCATGGTTACCAATCCTGCTAACAATTGTATGAAATTTATTAATCAAAGGCATGATAATGTTTACATTATTGATTTGAATGATTTGAATGACCAAAGTGTTGATTGTCTGGTTGCCATGAATGCTAAAATTGATAGATCTAGTTGGTTATGGCATCGTAGCTTGTTCATGTCAGCATGGATTTGCTTTCTAATTATTCAAAAAGGATTTGGTTAAAGGTTTGCCAAAATTAAATTTAAAAAAAAAAGATTTATGATGCATGTTAATTTGAAAAACAATCTAAAGTTTCTTTCAAGTCTAAAAATATGATTTCAACTTCTAGACCTTTAGAACTTTTGCATATAGATTTGTTTGGACCAACTAGGATCACAAGTTTAGGCGGTAAACATTATGGATTCATGATTATCGATGATTTTTTATGATTTACATGGATTTTATTTTTGGCTAGTAAGATGAAGCTTTTTCTGCATTTCAAAAACTTTTTAAAAAAATCTTAAATAAAAAAGGTTTTCCTATTTTATCCATTAGAAGTGATCATAGAAAGAAATTTGAAAATTAATACTTTAAAATTTTTTATAATGAGCATGACATTGATCATAACTTTTGTGCACATAGGACACCCCAGCAAAATGGGATAGTAGAAAGAAAAAAAAGGACTTTAGAAGAAATGGCCAGTACCATATTGTATAAAAGCAACCTTCCAAAATACTTTTGGGCTGAAGCAATCAATACAACATGTTACATCTTAAATAGAGCATTAATTAGACCTATCTTGAAAAAGACCTCTTATAAACTTTCGAAAGGTAAAAAACTTAACCTTGGCTATTTTTATATTTTTGTTGTCGATGTTTTATCTTGAACAATGAAAAATCCAATTTTGATAAGTTTGATGCTAAATCTGATGAAGAAATTTTTTTTGGTTATTCATCTTCTAGTAGAGCTTATAGAGTCTTTAATAAGAAAACCTTAGTAGTAGAAGAATCTATTCATGTTATTTTTGATGAAGCTAATGATCTTTCATCAAGGAAGATAAAGATTTTGAATGATGTAGGTGAAATTAAAGATCAAATTAAGAAGCTCACCTTGTAAGAGAAAGAAGATTCAACAACACAAGCTGAACATGAAGAGGTGAATGACTTAATCCAACTCGAAGAACCTCAAAGTAATCTTGAATTGAAAAAAAGAATGGAGATATGCTCATAGTCATCCTAAAGAATTTATTCTTGGTGATCCATCTCATAGTGTTAGAACTAGGTCATCATTTAGGGATGCATGCAATAATTTCTTTTGTTTTACAAATATAATTTAAGTGCTATGATGATGCTAAAAATGATGTAGATTGGATTAATGTTATGCATGAGAAATTTAATCAATTTAAAAGAAATAATGTTTAGATATTAGTTAATAGACCACATGATCATCTAATTATTGAGACTAAATGGGTATTTAGAAATAAATTGGATGCGTATGGTAATAGCATTAGAAATAAAGTAAGATTGGTAGCTAAAGGATATAATTAGAAGAAAGATTTTGATGAAACTTTTACTTCTATTGCTAGATTAGAAGCAATAAGATTACTACTTGCATTTGCATGTTATATGAATTTTAAACTATATCAAATGGATGTAAAGAGTACATTTCTCAATGAATATATTGCTGAACAAGTATATGTTGAGCAACCACCCAGTTTTGAAAATTTTAAATTTTTAAACCATATTTTTAAATTGAACAAAGCTTTATATAGTTTGAAATAAGCACCACGAGCTTGGTATGATAGATTAAGCAAATTCTTGATTAGCAATAAATTCATTAGAGAAAATGTGAATACAACTTTATTCATCAAAAAGAATGATAATATGCTGATGTTCAAATCTATGTTGATGATATAATATTTGGTGCTACTAATGATTCTTTGTACCAAGATTTTGCTATGCTCATGCAGAGGAGTTCGAGACGAGCATGATGGATGAACTTAACTACTTTCTTGGACTTCAAATCAAGCAATCCAAAGAGGGGACCTTTATAAGCCAAAGCAAGTATATTAAGAAAATATTGAAGAAATTTGGCATGTAGAACTCCAAAAGTATCGGTATCCCTATGAGCTCATCTTATAGATTAAAACCTAATGAAAATGATAAAAATGTTGATTTGAAACTATATAGAGGCATGATAGGATTTTGCTATATTTGATTGCTAGTAGGCCTGATATTTTATTTAGTATTTGCATATGTGCTAGGTATAAAGCAAACCCTAAGGAAACTCATTTATATGTTGTTAAAAAAATTCTTAAATATTTAAATGAAACTAGAAATCTAGGACTTTGATATGACAAGCAATCTAGCATTGACTTAATATGATACACTGACTTAGATTTTGTAGGATGTAAAATTAATAGAAAATCAACTAGTAAAACTTGCCAATTTCTAGGAGTTAACTTAATCTCTTGGTTTAGCAAGAAGTAAACTTCAGTGGTACTATCTACAGCTGAGGCTAAGTACATTGTAGTTGAAAGTTGTTGTGCTCAAATCTTATGGATTAAGCAGTAACTAAAAGATTATGACATTAAACTTAATGACATTCCTATAAGATGTGATAACTAATGCAATCAATTTAATAAAAAATTATATTCAGCATTTTAGAACAAAATATATAGAAATTAACATCATTTTATTAGAGATCATTTAGTAATAGTGATATAATGCTTGAATTTGTTTGTACTGAAAAGAAACTCGCTAATATTTTACAAAACCGCTTAATGAAGTTAAGTTTTGTAAAATTAGAAGGAAGCTTGGTATGCTCAACCCTTCACTTTAGTGAGTTTGTATGATTGTTTGATTTTTATACTCCTTATTTGTTATGATTTGGATATGAAATTTGATTCATATGAAGCCTAGCTGACCCATCTACATGATCCTAGCATCTGAAAATTTTTTCTAGACCCTTTCTGCATTGAAATCCATTGATCCTTGAGCATTTAGACCTATCTTTGCATTTTTATCCTGACTCTTTCATTTTTGGAAATGAAAATCCCTTCATGGCCAATTATATAGCCGACCATTTTAGGAGAGAGTTGCCTATATAGGCAACTTGATTGGGAGAAAGTCGCCCATGTAGGTGACTTGCTTTGGAAAGAGTCGCCTATGTAGGCGACTTGTTTAGAAACTCTCTTTGTTTCTCAATCCTCTTCTCCCATTTCTCCTTCCCTTTTCACCTTACAAAGCTTCCAAGATCTGTTTCCTTTGGGAAGGTTAGTAGACTTTGCATATGACATTGGTAGATTGTTAGAACTCCAAGAATGTTCATATATATGTAAAACAGAGCTAGCCTTCTACCCCAAACTAGTTAGAGAATTCTATCAAAATCAGAGTATCGATCTTGTCTTAGCCTCCTCAGTAGTAAAAAGGGATGAGAAGTCATCTAGTCCGAGCAACCTTGAGAAATATATTGAAAGTGTCTAGATGGTATGCTTATGGACTTTCCAAAGATTAGAGCCCACAGAATTGAGACAGTGCTTGATGTGAAAGATGGTAATGGAGTAGATCATAAGGAAGCAAGTTCTTTAAATATTGTAATGAGGTTATTCCATCACATGATTTTTTAGCATTGGTAGCTTTCATTTGATCATATAGAGGGATTTAAGTATAATGTACCATATAGTTACTGAAACCCCTCTAGACTTTTTCTGAATTTATGTTGTCTATGATGAAGGAAGTAGCTAATTGACCCAAGGCCGTCCTGATGAGGAATAGGTTATTATTCTTGTATCTTTTGATGAGGAATAGACTATTTATCTTGTATTATTTTGATAGTGTTTTGTAGTAAACTATTTATGTGAGTAATAAAATTGACTTGATAGAGGTGATGTACATCTTAGTGTAATATCTTATTTGTATGTCACTAATGCTAACTTATGACATGTATATTTGAAATGTGATGATTTTTATGGAATGTTTATGTGTTTGCTATATTTACATTGAGCTTTAGCATGATATATTTATAAAATGCTTGGATTATGTGGTATCTAATCTTGTCATGTTCTTTAAACTAGTAAGGGGGAGAAGATACGTATTTGATTATGTTGTTTGTATTTGCTTATGATGTGTGGATTTTCTTTTATATAAACTTGCTTCTATATAAGTTTGATGGATGTATTAAGTACTGTGATGCATTAAGTTTTAAATGTTTCATTGTATTAAGTGCTTTGATGTATGAAACACTTATATGTTTTAATGACATGATTAGATTTTCTTATCAATTCAAGCTATAGAACCTGCAACCTCGCTCTAATATGAAAAAAGTGGTATCTTGATCTTATTAAAGTGGTATCTTGATCTTAAATTCAAAACTTTAAAGTGGTATCAATTTGAGCTATGAATGATGAATATTATTGAATGCTTGATTATTTTGTGCTTTATTTATGCTACTTTTTGTTACTTTCTTGAAGAAAAGACAAACAGAGAAATTATGCAAATTTTTTCAATTTTTTTGATTGATGACAAAAAGGGAGAGAAAAAACATACATTCTAAATATGGGAGAGAAGAGCATGCATTCCAATCATGAGAAAGAAGAGCATACTTGATGGGAGAGAAAAGTATACATTTTTTTTGCATATAAAATTTTAATGAAAGTTTCAAGTGGTATTAACAAGTTTTGATTTTCAAGTGGTATCGACAAGCATTGCATAATTTTTTTTTTTGATATACATTTCTTTTTAATGGTATCAACAAGCATTGCATATATTAAAAGTGGTATTTCAAAACAATGCATATATTCAAAATTAAAGGGGAGACAAACATTGCATTTATTCTCTTTGAAATAGTGTTTCAAGTGTTTTGAAACATTTCTAATCCAAAATTTAGAGTTTCGGCATGAAACACTGAATTTTGGGATGCTTTCGTCATGCTTCTTATGTTCAAACTTAAAGCTCTATTTGATTTGAAACTCCTTGAATTTAAATCACTCAAAGGCAGTTTTAACATGAACTTTTACTCTTATGGCATAAAATTCATCTTTGGCACTAAACTTCTATTTTTCAACTCAAAAAGTTAAATTTTCTAAACTTTTCAAAACTATTCTGAACTTTGATGCTTGGTTTACAAAAACTTTATTTTGGCATTCAGCTTGGCACCAATATTGAATCCTTATTTAGAATTGTCTTTGACTTCAAATGATCAAGGATTGCAATATTAGAGATATCCTATTATAATTCATTCATTCTTTCTTTCATGTATACTTAATGGTTTTGTCATTATCAAAAAGGAGAAGATTGTTGACCTCATATTGATTTTGGTGACTACAAAATAATTAAGTAGAGTACTAATAACTTTGTTGTTAAGATAAATTGATTTTAGTGAAACGTCAAGATGAAGGTGTTACTCTAAACCAAAATTATTCAAGTCAAGAGAAAGGTAACACAAAGGTAAAATGAGATTAAAATGGTTTTGATTTCTAAGTGAAAAATATTTTCAAAAGGCTAACAAACTCTTATTTCAAAAGAGCATCTATCTTTCAAGTAACTAGAACTACCTTGGATGAATTCTTATATCAAAATTGCTTTCCAATGCACCCTTTTTCTCCTTAAAATGGTTCAAACCTTGTTTTGCTTTTGATCTTTACTTTTACCATGAGATTAAGCAAACAAGGCGCCTATATAGCATGCTCCATGGCATTTTTGTAAATCCATTTCAAGTGCTAAGGCCATCGCACGATGATTTGCCATGTTTTCGAAACAAGGCGCCTATATAGACGCCCATCCTTGGAAAATTGCTTTATCTTGCCTTGGCTTGCCCGTTTTCTCATATTGCCTCCCAAAAAAATCTTTGAAGAAAACAAGACATCTTGCAAGGCACCTTCTGTGGTTAAGACAAAGAGCTAACCAAATCTAGACGCCTATTTGCTTGGAAAAAATTATGTAACAAAAATAGCAATGTTCCAATACTTCCTATTCTCATCGCATCTTTTTCCAACGGTTGTAAATGACTATATTTTTGAAATGGATGTATAAATACTACCTTAAATAGTGATTTGAGGACAAAAAGAGAGAGAGAGAGAAATAGTATGGAAAATAGTGAAAAATAGTGAAGAAAATCGTGCAAAAATCTATGTAAAATAGGAAAGATATTGAAAATCAGTAAGAGCTTTTGTTGTAAAAGAAAAGAAGATTTGGTGAAGCGTTTATTGTGTGATATTTAGAGAGTTATTGGTGTATTTATTGACATCCTCTCAAAGTGGTTAAGAGCATTCAAAGAAGATACTGTGTATTCAAGAAACTTTCAAGGAAAAGTTTAAATTTATTAAAGGCATCATTCAAAGCTCTAACAACTATAAGAAGGCTTCATTCATTCCTCAAAGCTCATCCTAAGAAAAAAGCTAGAATCTCTAAAAAATTGCAATGTGATATTTTACTGCTTTATCTGCTTATTTTAGGAGCTTTTTGTACTTAAATCTTGATACTCTTGTGATTGATTGAAAGGCCCCCTTGTGCCTGTGAAACAAGAAATTAGCCCGGAAGGCTAGGGTTGTGAAAGGCCTCCTTATGCCCATGAAATAAGAAGCTAGCCCGAAAGGCTAGGTTGTAAGGCTTTCTTGTGCCTGTAAAATAAGAAGCTAGCCAGGTTGGCTAGGGTTGATAGTAAAATTTTTTAAGGGATTCTTGGGGAGTGGTGTAGGTGCTGAGTTTGGCATCGAACTACTATATATTTTGTGTTTGTGTGATTTGATTTATGTGGTGCTTGTTTATTATCTCTTCACTTCTCTACACAACACTTCGATTAAACTCTGAAATTTGCTAAGTACACATACTTGCCAAATTATTTTTTAGAAACCCAATTTACCTCCTTTCTTGGGTTGCTTTATTTGGGCAATAGAATGTTAGACTCAAGCTTGATGAGACTAATGAGATATGCATTTTTGTGGGTTATAACTCAAAATCAAAGGGCTATAAACTTTTTAGCTTGAAGAGAAATAAGTTGATTATTAGTAGAGATGTTATTTTTAATGAGAAGGATACATAGGATTGAAAAGAGAAGAAAGTCCAAGGTCAAGCCATTATTCTCAATGAAACACCAAAAATTCAAAAATGTGAAGATGATATTCATAAAAATTCACCACTAATGTCTTCACAAACATGTTTAAGTTTATCATCAAGCTCTAGATATTCATCATCAAGTACACCTTCAAGAAAAATAAAAAAAGCCTTAGTGATATGTATGCCAGTTGCAAATTTTGTGTTGTTGAGCCAGAAAGTTTTGAAGAAGCAATCAAAGAAGAGACTTAAAAGAAAGCTATGGAAGAAGAAATTAATATGATTGAGAAGAACAAAATATGAGAGTTAGTTGAAAAACCAAAAGACAAAAAAAGTGATTGATGTGAAATGGATTTATAAATCCAAAAGAACAAAGTAAGGCTTATAGCTAAAGGGGCTTATAGCTAAAGGGTACTCTCAACAATCTGAAATTGACTTTGAAGAGACATTTGCTCCAGTGATTCGGCATGATACAATTAGAGTTCTCATTGCCTTGACAATTAAAAATGACTGATTATTGCATCAACTTGATGTAAATTCAGCGTTCTTAAATGATACTATAAAAGAGGAGGTTTATGTAGAGCAACCTTAAGGTTTGTGGTAAATGAAGAAGAAAAAAAAGCCTACAAGCTAAAAAAGGCTTTATATGGCCTCAAACAAGCATCCTGAACTTGATATAGTGAGATTGATGCCTACTTCAATAACAAAGGTTTTCAAAGAAGCAAGAATGAGCCAACATTATATATTAAGAAGCAAGGTATATTTGACATTCTTATTATTTCTCTCTATGCTGATGATATGATGATTACTGGTAATGATGAAGAATGATTGCTAACTTTAAAATGAAGATGAAGCAAAAATATGAAATGAGTGATTTGGGTTTATTACATCAATTCTTGGGCATTAAAATTTATCAAGAAAAAGAAGGAGTATTTATTTACCAAAAGAAGTATACAAAAATTCTTCTTAAAAAATTTTGAATAGTGAATTATAAATCAATTTATACTCCATTGGTTATGAATGAAAAGCTAAGCAAAGAAGATGGAAGCAAAGAAGTGAATGCATTACTCTATAAAAGCTTGATTGAAAGTTTATTATATTTGATAGCTACTAGACCCGATATTATGGATGCAACAAGCTTATTATCCAGGTTTATACATAAACTTACTCAAATTTATTTTGGTATTTAGTATGAGAAGAATGCTGATACAAAGTTATTGAAATTTTGTAATAGTGATATTGGGCTGGATGTATTGATGATAAAAGAAGCACTTTAGGGTATGTTTTTTCTCTTAGTTCGGGAGCAGTTGCTTGGGTTTCTAAGAAACAACAAACGATGGCATAATCATCAGCCAAGGCTAAATATATTTCAGCATCATTGGCAGTTTCACAAGCAATATGGTTAAGATGCATTTTGAAGGATGTTGGTGAGAAGCAAGGAGAAGCTGCTTCAATGTTGTATGATAATAAATTAGCAATTGCTATGACTAAGAATCCAATCTACCATAGCTGTACAAGATACATTACTATCAAGCTTCACTTCATTAGAGATGCAATGGAAAAGAAAAGGATTCAAATCAAATATTGTAGCTCCAATGATCAAGTTGCAGACACTTTTATTAAAGCACTTTTCAAGAGACAAGTTTCAGTATTTAGAGAATTATTGAACGTCACAACAAGATATTAAGGGGGAATATTAAAATTTAATTATTTATTTTTATCGATTAATATTTTATTAGTAAGTCCAATAGTTTGTTAAGTCAAGTCAAATATAGTTAGTTATGTATGGTAACGTATTGTTAGATAGATAAGTATGATTTCAAAATAAAAAAATAAAATTTTGATCTTTCACTTTTTTTTTTCTTTCTTTCTAAAAAAACTTTAGGCTAAAACTACAGCTTTTAGAGCATGATGGGCAAAGTTGTTTCACTTAATTGCAAGGTCCTTCTCTTTTGAACTTATTGCTATCTTTATTATAAGATCATCATAATTATCGTTGTCGTCATTATTATTAATGTATGGAATCCTATCGCAAAGTTTCAGCACCACTAGAGTACATAACGAAGAGTAGTCTTATTTACCATAAAAAGATGTGAATCAGATCTTTTGCCCAACTCATGGTACGTTAGGATGTTTCTCGAGACCAAAAGAACATACATCGCTTGAAGCTGTTCACCAAAAGATCCAATATAATCTTTCTTCTAAGTATATCTTTGGGTATCCATGAAATATTTGTTTTCAAAAGTAATTTACATATTTTTAGAATTTACCCCTTCTATTTTCTCAGGAGGATGTTGTTTTGTTCATTCCATTATCCTGAAAATTTTGCACTTAAAGGTATTAAATATATTCTAAATAATTTATAATAAATGCATTCATAAATAGTTATTATATGTTTCGACCCTAATTTATGACAACTCTATTGGTGTCAAATGATAGCCTTTTTTATTGTTTTAGCAAGCAAATGACTGTCGTGACCGATTTTAAAACACCACCATAATGGTCACGCCTCATGAGTTGCATGCGATGATGTATTTTATATATGTCCAAACTATGAAAGCGTCACATAACTTTTAGGCTAAAATAACTTTTGGTCCCCAAACTTTTGCTCAAAATTTATAAATCCTCATACTCAATTGTTATAGTTTAGCCCTAAAAACATTCCATATTTCAAATATTTTATTATATAAAATTAGTTAAAATTGATAAAATAATTAATATATCATCTTAACATGAACACATAAACTATGTGATAGAATGACATGATAACTATTCTATTAATTTTAATTGATCCTTTGTAACAAAATATTAGAAACGTAACATTTGTAAATAAAAAATTAAATGTAATGTTAAAAGTTGAAGGATCAAGCTAGATTTTGAGTAAAGACTCGAAAAGCAATGGTATATTTTTTACCAAAGATCTAGCTATTTGGCATGTTGTTGTAATAATGCTATTCAAATCATGTTCTAAAGCAAGATTTTAAAATTTTGGGCAATCTGATCACCGAAAGCAACTTAGGAAACTGAATTTCAAAGGGTTGTACCTATTTCACCAAGATAATAACTTTAATAAGGAATCCATTTCCAAGTTGATAAAGGATACTATTACTACGAAAATTCGTTCTTCGGCTTGGAAGTGATGCACATCAGGATCCAAATAGTGCTCTTTGTCCAGGTAAACCTCTAAGACAATTTTTGCGCAGGAAGCACGGGGGTGGTCCTTGCGAAAGACCCTTCGATGCTCAAATCAGTAAAAATCTTCAGCAATCATATGAGAGAAGAAGGCTCCAGCAGAAGGATCTTCATTCTTGAGATGATTTTGCATAAGCAATGGCCTTTGCTAGAGTTTTCTTTAGGCTTAGATTGCCTTCGAGAGCGTACCTGAAAGGGGGTCTTAGGACTTGATATTTGTATGTTGTCGAGGAGGTGAGCCGCTACCTAATTTTTTGGGCGCATTTTACAGGGATCGGCAGTTGATGAAGCTTATGGGCGCTTTATTGGAAATTTAGAATCCCGTTGATTGTGGACAGAGTACTGTATTTGGCTTTCATTTTCATTTTGAGAAGCTCATTCCGCGATTCTTGCGATCAGGGTGGTTCATCCTTCGAGATATCCGGCATGGTTTAAAGCAGAATTGATACTTACATTGAAGGGATGAGGATCGATCCCAGCGAGGTAATGTGATAGGTCGGCCCTACCGAGGTTTGAAGATACCTCGGTCTTTCCGAGGTACTGAGATAGCTCGGTCCTGTTAAGGTTCGGAGACCATCTCTGATGTTGGCATCAAGACCGATGATGGCGTCGGTACTAACTCTAGAGTCGGTGAGGAGATCGACTTCGGAATCGATGCTAGGGCTGACTATGGGGCCGAGTCGGTGCTGAGGCCGACTATGGGGCCGAATTGGTGCTAAGGATGACTCTAGAGGCCGAGGCCGAATGGGGCCAAATTTGAAGATGAGGCTGCCTTGGAAGCTGGGACCGAATCCGAAGATGAGACCGCCTTGGAAGCTGGGGCCGCTTTCGGAGATGATGCCGCCTTGTGGCCAAGTCGGTGCTAAGGTCAACTAGAGCCGATTTTGGAGTCTGGAACCGAGTCCGAAGATGAGGCCACCTTGGAAGTTGGGGCCACTTTCGAAGATGAGACTATCTTGGAGGCTGGGTCGGTGCTAAGGCCGACTAGAGCCGACTTTGAAATCTGGGGCCGAGTCCAGAAACGAGGCCGCCTTGGAAGCTGGGGCCATTTTTGAAGATGAGACTGTCTTGAAGGCTGGAGCTGCCTCAACTTTTTCTGTTAACTCACATGTGGCTTCATCAGCCATATCATATGGCAATTTATCTTTTTTCAAAATTATAATTAACGAGTCATGAACTGAAACTAACTTAGCCTTTTCATCATATATATGAATGCTAGTGCAATGATAATTTTACCATTCATCAGATACAATTTGAAAAGGTAAGACTTAAGTTCTAAACTGGACAGACACATGAATCATGTGATATTAATGTGGTGGCAGCTGGCGGTGGCAGCTGGACAGAACAGCATACATAACCTAATATCTCTTGGAAGTCAGTGGCAATGCACCGGCCCCTGAATCTTGTTTTCTTGAATGCGTATTGCCTAGCTAGCTAAGCCATAGGCATTCTACTTTTTATCCATCCATGAGAAGTTTCCAACTCCTGTGGCCTCAGAGAGTCAATTAGCCTTGCGCCGTGTCCCGTGGCCATTAGGAGACCTACTGCTGCCAACTTTGCTCATCCAACTTTGCTCATGATAAAGGTTTTGGCCTACTTTTTAAATGTTGATTGGTTAAATTTATTCTAACATTTTGAATTCTCATTTTGCTAATTAAACCGCTGACCATTCCCTACCAGCGTTCAAACAAGGCCTTATTAGAATTCATCATCTCAATAAATTAGATGGTCAGACTAGGCGCAGCCCCATTATCTAAAAATCAAATTAAACACATGGGTATATTGGCTATTATTTAGTGCCTTGATATTTCAATATTAATGCTTGTTAAATAACCTCTAACTAATATTATTATTATCATCATAATATTTTAACATAACATTATCATGGTGAATAAAATAAATATATCTTTACATAATATGCTTATTCTTTGAATTTTCCCTTACTATGGCGGATGACATCACACCATGCTATATCATCTAGCTAGGGACCAGACTTGATCACTTATGGCTCGAACAGTGCCCTGTGAATCAAATTAAGTGCAATTGATGAATCTCTGCTCTCCATCCCTCTACAATGTTAGTTGTTGCCTTCGTTCTCCATCAAATAACAAAGCCAATATCTTACATGCATTTTTCTATGAAATATTCTACGCGACCATCACTTCAATCACATGCACCACGTGCGGGTAATATATTGTTGAAAATTCTTTTGACTTCTGGGATTGTTTTGAAGTATACGCGTTACTTGCCCTCCACCTGTCCATTCAAAGTCAACTCCAACGTTATTAATTTTATCCCTCCTTAATTTGAGAACTTCCTAACCATTACCATGTTGAAACGAAGGCACGGAATCTCGGTTTTTTTTTTTTCCATCTTTTAAAAGGAAGTGTACCAACCACGATTCCTTAAGTCCTAATTATCTTTTAAAATTTTTTAAAATAAAATATATGTTTGATTATGATTTTGTAGATTAATTGGCAGTATATATGTCATGTCAGTTATTTTTATAATTTTAATTAATTAATTTTATAGAGCATAATAACGTTTAAAATATAATATTTTTAAATATAAAAAATTTAAATTGTAGTCCGTAGATAAAATTTTAAAATTAAAATAGATTTTCAGTAAATAAAATCTGAGGACTAAGAATATATTTGTGTGCAAATAAAAATAAAAACTAGTAACGCAACGTAGGAAGATACCCATTGATGCATTGGACGGCTGATGTCGGCAAAGTTGCGCCTGGAGCCGACCCGCCAACCCCACGAGCGCCCCACCGTCCGCGCCGCACATCCTCGCCCTCTCCCTCGCATCATCACCGGCACCAGAATGCGTTCTGAACCCATTTTTTTACACCCAAAAAAAAAAAAAAAAATCATCCTTTCCCACCCGGAGGCCAAAAAAAAAAAAAAGTCATTTGTAACACGTTTCCAATACCTCTCGCTGCAGCAGTGCAAGGCCAACATTGCACCACTTCCTCCTCGCGTCTTCGCTCTTTTGCTCTTCCCCACCACCAATCCCTCCTCTCTTCTCCTCTATCTCTCTCTCTCTCTTTCTCTCTAAATATATATATATACCCCAAGGCTATGGCTGGACTGGAAACGCAACAAGCTAGCCAGGCTTTTGTCATCACCTCACGACTCCAGACAAAGTATATAATTTAAGTTTTGGTTCCATGGATTGTTGCCTCCAAGACTGGCCCGAGCCGGTTGTTCCCGTCCAGTCCCTGTCGGAGAGCGGCGGCCTCGCCGTCCCCGACCGCTACGTCCAGCCGCCATCCGAGCGGCCCTCCCCGGACTCCACCGCGGATAAATATACCCTTGGCATCCCCGTCATCGACCTCGCCGGTTTGGCCGAGGGGGCCGACGAGTACCGCGCCACCATGCGGGCCCTCTCCGACGCATGCCGGAACTGGGGGTTCTTCCAGGTGGTCAACCATGGGGTCAGCCGCGAACTTATGGAGAGAATCGGGGAGGTCTGGAGGGGGTTCTTCCATCTCCCCATCGAGGCCAAGAAGGCCTACGCCAACTCCCCGAGGACCTACGAGGGCTACGGCAGCCGCGTCGGCGTCCAGAAGGATACCATTCTGGACTGGGGTGACTACTACTTCCTCCAGCTCCTTCCCGTGAAGAACCATGATAAATGGCCTAGCCTGCCACCTTCCATCAGGTGTCTATATATTAGTATCATAATTAACTGGACCTAGTAAGTATATCTAACGACGTTATATATTAATTGATGAGAGCTTTGGTTTCTGATTCGTTTCAGGGATACTATAGAAGAGTATGGCAGCGAGATGGCGAAGTTGTGTGGGATGTTGATAAGAGTTCTATCAGTTAGTTTGGGTTTCGATGCGGAGTGTCTCTTCGAGGCTTTTGGAGGACATGAAGTGGGGGCGAACTTGAGGGCGAATTATTACCCAAAGTGCCCGCAGCCGGACCTCACCCTCGGCCTCTCGGCGCACTCCGACCCTGGAGGTCTGACGGTGCTGCTCGCCGACGAGCGGGTCAAGGGCCTCCAGGTCCGAAAGGGAGGCGCATGGGTCACCGTCCAGCCCGTGCCCCATGCGCTTATCATCAACGTTGGCGATCAAATTGAGGTGATTTTCTCTCTCTCTCTCTCTCTCTCTCTCTCTCGCTGTTCCTTGAGGGTTTCATGGCTTTTAAAGTTGATCAAGCTCTATTAATTCTTGAATGAGCTCAGTACGTCGTTTTTGCCCCAGTTTGAAATTAGTTTTCAGCTTATTTTCCTAGTTTAAAATAGGTTAATTTGTTTAGCTTCAAACCAATCTTAAATCGAGCTTATATCTCAAGCTGAGACGGAACTGTTCGATTCGCTTGACTCTCCTATATACGTCACAACGAAAATAATATGCAAGGTTTTCAAAGACACCTTTAGGAGACAAATATTGGCCACTATAACAGATTCTAAATAAACTTAACATGTTGTTTGTTTATTTATTTTGTGTCATATAAGTTTATAGTTGATTTGGTTGGATAGATACAAGTCACTACATGACTCTAATTAATCCGAGACCTAATGAAGAATAACATATATACGACAATAATTAATAAATTTGTAGTGTTATTCGGTATATGAAATGAATTTTTAATATTGCATTTTTCGACAGCTTTTTGTTATGTAATTTTGCATTTGGAAAACAACGAATCAATATATGAACAGTAAAAAAAAGTTTGAAAAGTAATCTTTACGTACGTGTCCATGTGCATGAAAGCTGCTTTGGCGTTAATTATTTATGCTAAGTTTGATGCAACAAATTAAAATGTACTCAAACCTTCGTGGAGTCTGTCAACAATGATATATAGCAAGACACTGAGAATTAATCATGTTGCTAGAAAACTCTGCTCCTCGTCGGCTTCGGCTTCAATGTGACTCTTGCTTCATCCTATATATATATATCATTTGGTTAATAATTACCATCATCTTTTTTTATCCCATGCTTTAATTCCTCGTCAATTACATACGTACAAGCTATCTTATATATATACACCACGTTTTTAGTTTAATGGTTAATTTAATCGGAAGGGCCGCGCTTTCCACTGGAGAAGTACAACTCGAAATCAAAGTCTCTTCATCTCTTTTACCGGTGGTCTATGAACATTTAATTAATTAATGTCGATGTGAAAGAATACTTGGAAGAGTAGCCCACTGCAATCTTGGTCAAGTCAGGCAACGCATGGACCCCATTTAAAAGTTTTGTCCCATATATCCAATTTCAACTCACGTGCTCTTTTTGTCCTTTCCATCATTTTGTGCAAGGCTTGAAGTTGAACTCAAACCAAACACATGGCGGCATGCTAACTTTAATTTTCTTCGCGATTGCTGATCGCATGGCGTTGACCATAGCATAATTAGCTAGCGATGCGATCGAGCTTTAATTAATTAATTTCATCAGAGGCTCCTAATTATATTAATCAATTAATTATTCTGCCTTGCTGATAACTTGGAGGTTGATGGGATTGGATCAGGTGCTGACCAACGCTACGTACAAGAGCGTGGAACATCGGGTGGTGGCGAACGCGGCGGAGGAACGGCTGTCCGTTGCCTTCTTCTACAACCCCAAGAACGACCTGCCTCTGGGCCCGGTTCGCGAGCTCGTGACGCCGAACCGGCCTGCACTCTACCAACCCATGACGTACAACGAATACCGGCTTTATATGAGGAAGAATGGCCCCAGAGGAAGAAGGCAAGTTGAGTCATTGAAGGCCACGTAATCATGCATGCATGCCATCCTTTCCTATTCCTATATATATATATATATATATATACTCTCCGGGTTGTTGATGCTTTTCGTACGTCCCGTCTAGATCGAGTACTAGTAGTGGGTGCCGACTTAAAATTCCAACTATTTGATGTACATCTTGTCTCACATGCATCCACTCAGGATCATGCATGCATGGATTTTTAATTTATTGGATACGCATGCACTAGCCAAATTAAAGTGAAGTCAAAGAATATATATCTTGTAAGAAATAATTAAACGGTGAAATATAAATAAACGATATTGGGATTATGTTGTATTTGTTTGACCAACAACACACATGCTGTGGCCCATCATGGTCCAGTACGTAGTAAAGATCGACAGAGGACATGAGTCATGATAGAAGATGTTTGATGGGGGCCGAGCTTACAAAGAACTGGAGGACGATGGATTAATGGTGCGTCTCTCTCCATGTATCTAATTAACATGCAAGCCATGTGGTTGATGGTACCAATGGCATATTGCTGGAGCTTGGGTGTGGTGCATGGTGTGTATTTTTCTTTTCTTTTCCATCTCTCTCTCTCTCTCTTTGTGTGGATATGATGGTGACACAGTATGGTACGTTCATTAGCTCACGCTAAATGCATTGGATATTATCTTCTTAAAAGTATTTATAGCAACTGTTCCCTTCCCACCCAGCACTAGACGTTTCTCATGTCTGCTTTGGAGCTTCGTGTGATGCACGGGGTTGTTGGGGGAGCGAGCGTGTGAATTAGAGTAAAGCAATGCTCCTTTTCCAGCTCTAAACTCTCCATCTGAAAACAGAGAAGACGTTCACAAAAGAGAGATCGAGGCATGATGATCAAGTTGTTGATTGAAGATATATAATGATCACTGAGTTACAAACATGCGATAAATCACCTCTTGGGCATGAATACTTTTAATTAATTCAGCTGGTATAGAATATTAAGATGTAAAGATAACAACACTTTTCTTTCATGCAGTCTTTATAAATAATTAATTTCATTGAAAGATAGGGCAACCTTTTGCTTCAAAAAGTGTTGATTTGATAAGATGGCACGTTAATTATTTTATCAATTTTAATTAATTTTATATTATAAAATATCAAAAATATAATATTTTTTAAATATAAAGGATTAGATTATAATTAATAGTTTGAGTTCATTTTAAGAATCAAAAGTATACTTTAATAATAAAAAATGAGGTATGATGTGAGATTAGACGTATCTAAGCTTTATTATTTCCAAATTGTGCCACTCTCTTCCTGCAATAAGAATCATGTGTGACACATGAGGTGGCGTGGACTGCAAACATTGGATGCCTATATAAATTTCTTCATATGGACCATCTCAATATGACAAGTACCTAAGGTAGTGTTTAATAGAAAAATATTATCCATGGATAAGTGTATGGGATAGAGTTTATTTCCTAGTTATCCCTAGGGATATCCTTTGACTATCCCATTCATCATATCAAATGCAAAAAGATAAATCCATAGGATAACTTTTTTTTTTTTACTTTTATTTGAAGGGATAACCAGCTATTCCTGCATTCTCTAGGGAATAAATTGAGGGGATATCCCATGGTTAACCATGGTTAACCATGGATTATCTCTTTGGTTAACTTTATTCCCAGCTATCCCTTATAGTTATGGCTTTTGGGAATAAGATGGAATATCCTCTGGATATTCCCTCTTATCTCCTATTTCAAATACTACCTAAAGGTAAGAGAAAATATCTTTGTGCACCATTTTCGATGCACAAGAACACACATTGAGCACGCATTCAATGTATTTCTATGCAAGCGTATATGTCATGGCTCATTAAGCTGCACTGCACTCCATATGTGAATGCATATATGTAATATTTGATGTACGCCATTATGTATCGAAGATGGTGTATAAAAACTTTTTCAAAGGTGAGGTAAGATACAGGGAATATGGTCATTAAGGCCTGATGGTTTTTAGTGGCTTATTTTCCCAATTCGACGTCCAAATAACCTTCAATGGCATAAATTTAACAGTCAGGATAATGAGATTTGGACCATTATCTGTGAATTTGTCACAATGACGCATTTTTAAAGAGAATTAAATCGGCCTTATCCTGCTGCCAGCTGCTACTGAAAAGACCATGACAATTTGTTGTTGTAAACAAGTTAACAACATTGTCAAAGAAAACGGGGTGGCGGGGGTGGCGGGTGGAAATAAGGGAGAATAGTATGAAGTGTGGAAAGCATGGTTTGGTACTGGATTACTGGACAGCTACGTACAAACTTTTTTTTTTTTCTTTTTAATTTGTTATGAGTCAAGGAGTGAAATCTTTGTACTACAATCATCCAGAAGTGAGACTTAGAATTGCTTATGGCCAATCATGGAGGCATGACCGTTCGAACAAGTTCCAATTTCTTGGAATATGAAGATTTAGTCAAAAAATTTTAAATATATATTACTTTGAGAAAAGCACCATAGATGTAAACTATTACGTATATCTTTAGCCATAAGGTACTTTTTTTTTTTTTTTTTATCATGAAACTTTCATTCAAAATCCATTTTGGTTCATAAATTTTAGCTATTACAGTCTAATCTTTTATATTTTAAAAATATTACATTCCAAATGTTTCGTTATAAAAAGTTAAATAAAATTAATGAAATAATTGATATGTTATCTTGTTAATCAATTTTCATGTTCATGTTAGAATGTCATGAGTATGCGAACAATTTTAACTAATTTTATATAATAAAATTTTAAAAATATAATATTTTTAAAATATAAGTGTTTAAATCATAATAATTGAAAGTTTAAGGATCAAAATAAATTTTGAGTGAAATTTTGAGAGCCAAAGTATATTATAACCTACATCATTTTATTTTAGCAACCCATCATTTTATTCTGAAAAGGAATTTGATTAATGAATAATCATCAAAGAGTCATATGAATAACAAAAATAATAGTTGCAGCAAAAAGAAAAGAAAAAAATAAAAATGAAGCAAATTAAATTTTTCATCATTTATTATAGAGACTAAAATGTGTAACTTAGCTTCATTGTTATTTACAAATAAATTGGCTAATATTGCGCACAACTTGATAATTTTCTTATCTTTTACGCTTTCAGGTGTGTTCATCTTTTCAGCCAATCAATTATTCAAAAAAAAAAAAAAATACGGCACTTTTTTTTCCCCTTCAACGGACACTCCAAGTTTTCGCAATACCTTAATTAATATGTGGGTCCTTTAAATCCTAAATTTCAACATGGACGTCAACTTTCTTGGCTTGACACTCCTCTCATTTGGTAAGAGGCTTGAACCATGCGATGGTTTTCCCACCGTTTCCATTGGAAAGAAGTTTCTTTGAATTATTAATTCAAAAACAATTATGAGAATGAAGAGGATTAAGAATATGAAAAAGATTTAGATGCTTCGTATCCAAGATTTTCCTGTGAACTATTAGTACGTTTTATTGTTTACTTTCTTTCTCCTCTCTAGCTGAAATTTGTTAGTGATCAAGTGAATCCCTCTTGGTGATATTTGGGTGTCTAATCTCTTGCCATCTCTTCTTCATGCATGTTACAATTTCTCTTTGCATAATTGGTTTTTCTTCAATAAAATTAATGATGTTTTCCCTTCCTTTTGCCTTGAGCGAAAGGACTTCTCAAAGGGTCATCCACCTTAGCAATTCCCTTGCCCAAGCTCGCTTGGTTGAATTATTCTGGTTGGATCTTATCATCAAATATTGTATAAGTACACACAAAATTATGATGTATTTGATTTTTAATAATAGTTTCATTTTCATTTTTATTTTTATTTTTTAAATAAAAATACTTATAAAATTACTTTAGGTAATTAAAATAAATATATATATTTTTAAAAAATATATTCTAAATAATAAAAAAACTGAAATATAAAGATGTTTTCATTGCTTTTTTAATAAAAAAGAATAGAAAAGAGTAATAAAAATACTCTTTTATTTGAGATTAGAAAGTAAAGAGTAAAAATTATTTTTAAAAAATAAAAATAAAAATATTTTTAAAAATCAAATGTAGCTTTAGAACCTTACCCCTTTCCTCTCTCTCTCCATACCTACACCCACAAATATACACATGTATGCATGTATAAAGATCATCTTGAAAATTAGAAGATCATTATTAACAGAAAGCATTACAATCTCCTATATTTTTCTTTATGAAAGCATACCTTCTGACGTTTGGCTCTTTGTGAAGATTGCCTTATTACTTTTTCGTTCTTTCTTTCTTTCTCATCTCTCTGACCGATAATTGAAAAGATTGTCTTTTTCTAATGACCTGATTATGCCTTTGTTTTTGAAAAAACCAAACCCTCTTTTTAATTATTTTAATGCTAACTTTTCATCCGTCTCAATTTAAATAGACTAAAACCGACACTACTATGAAGCATCGGGACCAAAACATTTTTTAAGGCTTGAATACTCAACTCATCTAAGCCTTTTACCAACTACATGGGATCGGCTACATGAATCTGCTTTCTCCATTCTGCTCAACTAAATCGATACTCAAATTATAAATAGTTATATTTTTTTAATTATTTTTTTCATATTAGTTTAGGTTTAGTCTACCTAGCTTTATCATTACCATAAATTGTTAAAAGATCATTCTTTCTAATTGAAATATCTAAAGGTCCTTATTGTATATGTTCAAATCATCGTAATCGATTTTTTTTTATTTTATCTTCAATTATGCATGCAGATGCATGTATCTAGATTTTCTTCCCTTTTTAGCATAAAAAAACTTTAAAGCCTCATGGATTAATTGAGCCCTGCTCTTTATAAGGGATCATTTCCTATCAAAGCTTACATTATATCCTCATGATATATATATATATATATAGCTTACATTATATTATGCAGTCATCTATTAGTTGTCAATATATGCAACTCTTGTGAGTCACAGATATGGACTATGCTTCAGAACTTAGATTCTGCCCAGATGTCAATATATGCAACTCTTGTGAGTCACATATATATGGACTTTGCTTCAGAACTTGGATTCTGCCCAGATTTATCATATATTCCGTGAAGCCAACACGGTTGCTGACTGAGCAGCGACGGTCGTGGCTCAGCATATAGGATATAGGATATGGACAATGAGTGAACCATGTCCTCCTGTGTTATTTCAAATTCTGCAATCTGATGTATCTGGGCTGACTCATACTAGACTTGTATGATCGCCCGTCTTTATCAAAAAAAAAAAAAAACTCTTGTGAGTCATGGGAGAGTTCAGCAAGGAGAAATGCAAGATACGTGAGTTTATGATCATGATGGCCATAGGTACGCAGCATCATGATGATGCAAGTCAAGGCTCAACCTCACATTGAGAGGGTGGTCAGTTTTATAATACTTGGAAAGTTAGAAATGACACCTAAGGCTTTGGACTTTTTGAAACAAATCTTCTAGATGAAGGTAACGTACAGATGGATAGCTCTATACAGCATGTGCAGTTGGGCTAAACAACGTGGGATAATATCATGCAAGTGAAAGTTTGAATCTAGTCACGTAGACAAGACAAGCCATAGGATTTAATGGGAACAGGCTTCAATAGAAAGGGAGCTAGGCTTATTGGTAGATGAAAGTGATGATATATAGGGTGGGTGCATGTCTCTATAAAACAGGTGCCATTTAATTACCTAAACAAGAAGCCATAGTACCATGCACAACCCAAGTTGAAGACGGGGGCATTCTGCTTGCTGGAGTCTGGAAGAAGAGGTGTGATTAATATTCCAACTCGTAGTGTAGAAAGGAAAAGGGTGATGATCCATGGCTATTAATTAATTACTTGAATGACAAGTTCTCATTGTTAATTAGCATCATATCTTTCTTAGGCTACAAACGAGTTGAGTGCGTTTTTGTTTGAAAAAGAAAGTTTTGTAGTACCTTTTGTTGGAAAAAAAGTTTGAAATATAAAAAGTAACGCTCGCAAGCGTTCGTGAATTTTACGCTCGCATAGCGCGAACATTTGGCGAGCATTTACTCACCAACGGGAAACGTTTCAATCAATTAATTTATTAATTTATTTTTAATATTATTTGGAGCTAATGACTATCAGATCTTTCAGATTATTATGGATCAAGTTGTTGAAGCTTTTATGGGTTAAATTTTATAGGTTTAAAGATTCAGATTAAGAAATGAATCAATAAATTTTTATTCTTTTATTACACTATTTTTATTGTTACCGTTAACCATTTTTTGGGCATATAAAAGAATAGGTTGCATCATCATGCAATTATGCTTATGATGAAAGATTCGAATCGAGCCGAATCGTTATATCTTGATGAAAGATCGCCAACAACCTGCACGAATGGATAAAAACTACTTTATTCTTAGAGCAGTGTCTAATACGAATATTAATTTCTAGTAACTTTAGGAAAAAAAATTTACATAAATAAAAATTATTTTCCAACACCTTTGAATAAAAGCTTTTGGTCAAATGGACTACCTTATACATATGTAGCTATGAAAATTTATAGAATCTTTTGATCAATTCTTTTTTTTTTTTTGATTAAAAAAAAAAAAAAAGAGGAGACTTAGCATGGGGGTTTGGTGTTAAGTAGTATGTTATATTGATTAAACTAGATAAATATGGTTCTTACTTTAAGAAATATCTGGGATTTAAATCATGAACCTCTTCCAGAGTAATTAAGTTCTAATTATAACATAGTTTTAATCAAGTTAATGGTTGTTATTGATAGGTTAGAGCTATTAGAGAGGAGTTATATCAGAAAAGCTATAGTTGTTGATTCGTTATTGATGGAAATTTACTAAGAATTTTTATGAAGTTTAGAAACAGGTAATGAAATTATTTTGTAATTGGTTGGCATCTCCATATATATTTTGAAGGTGTTTGTCACATGCATGCGTACCACCTTTGCCTATCATGCTCATGTCCACACAAACAACATACATAGCATGGGTCACGCGCATGGATTCTGCAGCCATATGTGTTCAAACTCAAAGGTTATAATATACCAACTTGAGAGCAACAACTCGTAGAAGGTAAATTACCAAGGGAACGACTTTGGCCGCACCGCACGTGTCAAAGCTTAATGAGCCGTGGCGCGCTCTATATACACGCTGTGCGGCAATAAATACATTTGATGCATGCTTTCAATTACTAATTGAAAGCATCGAAAATAATGCTCATTAAGAGAGATTATTTCAATAAATGCTCTATATACATGCTTCTGCATCGAAAATAATGCAGAAAGACTTTCAATTACCAATTGCATAAAGCTCCTCCCTAGTAGGGAGACAGATTCCTTTTACTTTTTTAGTTTTGGTAAAAGGGGAGATTGTTGGAAGCTTTTAAAAAAAAAAAAAAAACACATCTTAGCAAATCATAAGAGAGTAGATAGAATAATACCTTTATATATTTAAATAATACTAAAGATCAGTTTCGACAAAAGATGAAAACATTATTTCGCCTTCAAGCTTTAACTCAAAATTTATTTTAATTTTTAAAATTTTTAGTTATTATAATTTAATTTATATATTTAAAAAATATTATATTTTTGCCATTCTGTTATATGAAGTCAATAAAAATTAATGAATAATTAATGTATTATTTTATCAACTAGTTCGTAAGCCCTGCATCAGGACACGTTAATTATTCTATCAATTTAACTAATTTTATTGTTAGGCTTGGTATGGTGCTATCAGGGCATAGGTTGAGCTAACTTGTATTGAACTGAGTGTGGGTTCAAGGATTAAGATTAAATCAAGTCATAGGTACATGAGCATTTTAATCTCATTGGATTAATTTGTGGGAGTTTTTGTTAAGTATGGGCCAAGCCATTTAGCCAACTATTTAAACCTTGGTTTCTAGGGTTTAATGAATGAAAAACAGATTCTTTTTTCTTAAGAAATTTTTCTTATTCTCTCATCCCCATCTTCCTCCTCATCTCTGGTAGCTCGTCCTGTGCATTCCAGTACCAAGGAGTTGAAGGACAGATGCCTTACCGTTGCATCAATCTGATCGTTGGTAAAGAAGGATGAAAGCTCAGGGTATTTTCTTCAACGATGAGATTCTATTATTCAACCTCAATACTTATGTGATCGTTTTCAAGAATATAATATTATTAGAATATGAGAGACTAACGTGTAACAACTAAAAATTTGAGAATCAATAAATTTTAAGTGAAAGTTTAAAGATCAAAAGTATATCTTGGCCTACATTCATACTCATATGTGTGTGTTACTATAGCAATAACATAGTAATTTTATTCGAGATGTCAACAAATCAAGTTTGGGTTGAATTTAACCCTAATTCTACCCATAATCAAAATATATTTGCTAAATCCAAATAATTCAACCCTAATTCTACCCATAATCAACATATATTTGCTAAATCCAAATTTGAATCTTAATTCAATTAAAACTGTGCTCATGTATCTAATATTGGATCTGTTGAGGGGTAAAATCGCTATGCATCAATAGCATGTTTATGGCTAAGGTTAGCCTTGATTCCTACCCGCTGTGCGACACCCGCCAGGATAAGTCAACCTCGGTAGGTCGGAGCACCCTAGCCCCCACCGAGCTAAGGGTTCCCAAGGCGCAGCCCCGAGCCGAGCTATCGTCTCGGCCCTCGAGCCGAGCTATCGTCTATCGTCTCTCGATCCCTCGATCCGAGCTATTATCTCGGCCCCTCAAGCCGAGCTATCGTCTATCATCTCTCGGCCTCTCGAGCCGAGCTATCGTATCGTCTCTCGGCCCCTCGAGCCGAGCTATCGTCTCTTGGCCCCTTCGGCCGAGCTATCATCTACCGTCTCTCGGCCCCTCGAGCCGAGCTAATCGTCTCTCAGCCTCTCGAGCCAAGCTATCGTCTCTTGGCCCTAAACCGAGCCATCCCATCACCCCTTTCTAGCCGATCTCTTCTATCACTCGGCCTAGCCCGAGCGATACCTACACCTCTATGAAATTCGGCGCGGGAAAGCTTAAAATAGTAAGATTTCAAATAGGAATCATATCTAAAAGTGGCCAAGAGCCCTGGAGCCTATGCCCCCACCAAATCTCGAGATGTCAACAAGCTCTCCCAGCCGTCGATTCTCTAACTAACCGATATGAATCCTACCGATCTCATAACAAACTGGATTCAAATCTCAACGGCCTTCGGACCCACGATGCTCCCAAGCAACCAGGTGATCCTCTATAAATACCACAGCCTCAGATCCCCTCAGGTACGCTATCTCTTATGTGCACACTCGCTCACTGATCCCCTTAGGTACGCCTTTGCTTCCACCATTACCGCTTTGCTCAGAGCCCTAGGAGAGACTCTTCAGCGAGAGCCTTCTTCTCATTTTTGTTGATTATCGATCTCCACTGACTTGAGCGTCGGAGGGTCTTCCGCAGAGGGCACCCCCAACGCCTCTCGCGTGAGGACTGTTTTGCAGGTCCGCCCAGGAGGAACCCCATCTCGAAGCCCGAACGCGCCCGAGTCGGAGGACAAGATTTCAGCAGCAACAAATTGGCGCTAGAGGAAGGGCCCTCAAGTCCTAAAAACTTGTGATCTGAGAGACAAGGATCTCAGTCTGTATGAAAATCCTCCCATGGCCAACCGGAAAAAGGCTACCTCCAAAGCCCGAGATCAGGTCGCCTCTCAAAGGCCTGATCCAGTGAGCAGTGTCGCACCGCCACCACCGCCAGTCGAGACTCCATCACCACCGGTGGCCCCGGTGACCAGGACTAGTTCGCCTTACTGGTCCAGCAAGTCCAGTCCCTGGTCCACCTGATTCAGGGGCGCTCCGAAGCCCCCATCCTGCTGCCTGCTCCTCACCCTTCTGAGGAGAATGCAGCCCCGCTCATCCAGCGATCTCTTCTTCCAGCCTGCATGGGGTTGCGGACCCCCCGTCGTCCCAGAGAAGCTGAGCTAGCTCCCCAATGAGCCCGTGTTAAAGATCTCCCTAGATCTCGATGGGCACGATCTCTCTCCCCGGTGTATTCTCGCCATGATTCTACACCATCTCAGTATTCTCCTCGCCCTGCACCTTCTGCTCTTCCTGACGAAGAGATCCACCGCCAGCTCCAAAAAATGCGTCAAGAGATTGATGCTGCCAAGCAAGCCCATCCGCTTCGAAATAAAGCGGAGCAGGGCATCCCCTTCTCTAAGAAGATCATGGAGGAAGTGATTCCCTCCCACGTCAAGCTGCTGCCATCGAGCCTTATCATGGCTCCTCCGACCCCGACGATCATCTCAGCAGCTTCCGATCAATAATGATGTTCCACGGGCATCAGATGCGGTCCTCTGCCGCGCCTTCCCTTCCACCCTCAGGGATCTGCCCGAACTTGGTTCAATGCTTTGAAGCCAGGTTCCGTTGATTCATTGCGAGCTAAGCCCCTTTCATCAGCCAGTTCGTCAGTAGCCGCCGCCACCGACGGAGATCCGACTCCCTCTCTGAGGTTAAGCAGAGAGAGTGGGAGTCATTGAAGAAGTATCTCGACCATTTCAACATGGCCACACTGGAGGTGGACCACCTTAATCATGAGGTGGCCATGTCTGCCCTAGCAAGCGGAGTATTGAAGGAGAGCGACTTTTACCTGCCTTGGAGGTTAGGTACCCTCCAAACCTCTCCGACATAATGGCCCTAGCAGACAAGTATGCCAGAGTTGAGAGTCGCGGAGAGCCGCCCGAGCCGAGCTGACAAAGAAGAAGGAGCCCAAGGGCTCGGATAAGCACCGACCTACCCTCGGCCAAGTCCCCTCGCCGCCAAAGGGTTCCCCAGCCGCCGCCAAGGAACTGCACTCGGAGCCCGCCTAGGAGGTTCCACCGGTTCACTCCGCTCACTGCCCCAAGAGCGGAGATCCTCATGGAAATCGAGCACCAACTCCCTCGACCTCCTCCTCTCAGAGGGAATGCGGCCGGAGAGATCCCGCAAAGTATTGCCGCTACCACCGCAACCATGGCCACAACACTGAAGAGTGCTGGCAACTAAAGAATGAGATTGAAAGGCTCATCCAGCGGGTAGACTGGATCGGTTCAGAGGAGCCGAGCCAAGAACGGGGGCGATCGCCGGCCTGAGCCCCAGCAGCAACCTCCTCCTCCTCCTCCAATCCTTCGGTCGCTGGCCACATTAACATGATTGAGGTGGTCGGTAGTCCTTCAGGCGGGAGGAACGATGAAGAAGGTCCGGCGCCGAAGAAAGCATGACCTGAGAGATCTCTTTCTCCAATGACGACTTCCAGGGGATACAGTTTCCGCACGATGATGCGCTAGTTGTATCTCTTAATTTGAACAACTATGATGTAAGCCGAATTCTAATTGATAGTGAAAGCTCCGTCAATGTTTTGTACCTTGTTGTGTTTGTGAAAATGAAGCTTCTCATGGAGAGTCTCCGAGCCGTAACTCCATCCTAATGGGGTTCATCGGCGATGTCATTATCCCGGAGGGGGTCGAACCTTGACGGTCCATGCAGGGACCTGCCCCGCGTAGCCACTGTGTATGCAGATTCCTGGTGACCAAGCTTCGGTCGCCCTACAACGCAATCTTGGGAAGACCCGCCCCTAATGTCTCTCAGAGCTACCGTCTCCATCCCCCATCTTGTTATGAAGTTCCCTACCGAGCGAGGGGTAGGGTATAGTTCGGGAAGCCAAGCCATAGCTTGGTAGTGTTTCATCACCAGCTGCAATTCAGACTGCCCAAGGTCGATGGACTAGACGCCGGGAGGATTTCGTCGAGCAGCGAGGAGAACTAGCCGAAGAGCTGGAGGAGGTACCACTGGACGAAGCTCCGCCTGACCGAACCATAAGGATCGGGTTGCTGCTGAAAGGGAAGCCTCGGCTGAAGCTGATCAACTTTCTTCGAAGGAATGCTGATGTCTTTGCCTGGTCAGCCTCAGATATGCCTGGGATTAGTCTGGACGTCCTTGTCCACCATCTTAATGTGGACGAGATATCTCGACCCGTGAAGCAGAAGAAGAGGAGCTGCCCCTGACCGGCAGAGAGCAATTGAAGAAGAGGTGGACAAGCTTATCAAGGCAAACTTCATTTGGGATGAATTATCCAAGTTGGCTGTCCAATGTTGTTATGGTGAAGAAGTCAACGGCAAATGCGAATCTGACTTCACCGATCTTAATAAAGCATGCCCGAAGGACAGCTTCCCTCTCCGGATCGACCAGCTCGTGGATGCCACTTCCGGCCATCAGATGCTGACCTTCATGACGCATATTCAGGCTATAACCAAATTCGGATGGCACCCGAGGATGAAGAAAAGACCGCCTTCATAACTGACCAAGGTACCTTTGTTACTGAGTCATGCCTTTCGGTCTGAAGAATGCAGGCGCCACCTACCAAAGGCTGGTAAACAAGGTCTTCAAGGAGCAAATCGGTCGGAACATGAAGGTATATGTTGATGACATGCTGGTCAAAAGCAAGGAAGCTTCCCAGCATATCGAAGACCTCTCAGAGAGCTTCGCGACACTCCGAAAGTATCGATGAGGCTCAATCCGACAAAGTGTGCTTTCGGCGTCACCTCGAGAAAGTTTCTGGGCTTTATGGTTTCTCAGCGAGGCATCGAAGCCAACCTGCAGAAGATTCAAGCCCTTCAAAAATGGCGCCCCGACATCTATCAAAGAAGTCCAGCGCCTGACCGAAGGATTGCGGCCCCTCAACCTTTCGTGGCTCGGTCAGCCGAGAGGAGCCTCCCGTTCTTCAAAGCTCTCCGATCCGCCAAAAACTTTCAATGGACTCCTGAATGCCAAAAATCATTTGAAGACCTCAAGAAGTATCTGGCTCACCGCCTCTCCTTAGCAGCCCAAATCGGGAGAGATGCTATTTTTGTACCTGGCAGTTTCAGAAGGCGCAATTAGCTCGGTCTTGGTCAGAGAAGAGAAGAGACCCAAAGCCGATCTACTATGTCAGCAAACTGCTCCGGGACCGAGACGAGGTACACCCGAATTGAGAAGCTAGTATTGGCCCTGATAACGTCGGTTCGAGGTTGCGACCATATTTCCAGGCATTCTGTGATAGTCCTCACGACCAGCCCATCAAGGCGGTGGTCCACCACCTCGAGACATCAGGAAGAATGGCTAAATGGGCCATCAATTGAGCGAGCATGATATCGATATCAGCCTCGTCCGGCCATCAAAGCGCAGGTTCTAGCTGACTTCCTCCTTGAATGCACTATCCTAGAAGATGGCTCTGCTCCTGACTCCTCCGAGCATCCAAGATCGAACACCTATGGTTGCTCCACGTGATGGATCCTCCAACGCCAATGGCTTCCGGTGCTGGTTTAGTCCTCACCAGCCAGAGGGGGTGACCTTCGAATATGGCGTTAGATTCTCCTCCCAGCCTCCAACAACGAGGCCGAATATGAAGCTCTGCTGACCGGACTCCGAATCGCCTGTGATTGAAAGTGAAGAAGCTAAATGCCTTCACCGACTCTCAGCTGGTAGCTGGTCACGTACGGGGCGAGTTGAGGCTCAAGAGCCAAATGATTCGGTATCTCAAGAGGTGCGGAACCTACTCTCACTTCTGAATTTGAAGTTATCCAGATCCCCAGATCCAAAAATGCTCGTGCCGACCTATTATCCCGCTAGCAACTACAGAGTCGATGGACTCCGAGCGGAAGTTCCCCTTGGAAATCCTGGAAAGGCCTAGCATTGCGGAGGCAGACCGAGTGATGCAGATTGAGGTTGAACCGTCTTGGTTCGACCCTATATTAAGTATCTTAAAAAGGGTCGCTCCCAGCCGACCGCAGGGAAGCAAGGAAGCTGAGACTGCAAGCTACCCACTATGTGATTGATGACCAGTTCTATAAGCGGTCTTTTTTCATGCCGCTGCTCAGATGCCTCCGCCCATCTAAGGCTGATTATGCTCTTGGGAGGTGCATGAAGGAATTTGCGGCAATCATCTAGGAAGTCGATCTCTATGCCACAAGGTGCTTCGCCAGGGATATTACTGGCCAACCATGCAAAAAGAGCCGATGATCTCGTCCG
>UESW01004048.1:122636-346114 GCA_900491605.1 Calamus simplicifolius
CCCTTCAACAAATGGCGCCCCCGACATCTGTTAAAGAAGTCCAGTGCCTGACCGGGAGGATTGCGGTCCTCAACCGCTTCGTGGCTCGGTCAGCCGAGAGGAGCCTCCCGTTCTTCAAAGCTCTCCGATCCGCCAAAAACTTTCAATGGACTCCTGAATGCCAAAAATCATTTGAAGACCTCAAGAAGTATCTCGGCTCACCGCCTCTCCTTAGCAGCCCAAATCTGGGAGAGATGCTATTTTTGTACCTGACAGTTTCAGAAGGCGCAATTAGCTCGGTCTTGGTCAGAGAAGAGAAGAAGACCCAAAAGCCGATCTACTATGTCAGCAAACTGCTCCGGATGCCGAGACGAGGTACACCCGAATTGAGAAGCTAGTATTGGCCCTGATAACATCGGTTCGGAGGTTGCGACCATATTTCCAGGTGCATTCTGTGATAGTCCTCATCGACCAGCCCATCAAGGCGGTGGTCCACCACCTCGAGACATCAGGAAGAATGGCTAAATGGGCCATCAAATTGAGCGAGCATGATATCTGATATCAGCCTCGTCCGGTCATCAAAGCGCAGGTTCTAGCTGACTTCCTCCTTGAATGCACTATCCTAGAAGATGGCTCTGCTCCTGACTCCTCCGAGCATCCAAGATCGAACACCCTATGGTTGCTCCACGTTGATGGATCCTCCAACGCCAATGGCTCGGTGCTGGTTTAATCCTCACCAGCCCAGAGGGGTGACCTTCGAATATGGCGTTAGATTCTCCATCCCAGCCTCCAACAACGAGGCCGAATATGAAGCTCTGCTGACCGGACTCCGAATCGCCTGTGATCTGAAAGTGAAGAAGCTAAATGCCTTCACCGACTCTCAGCTGGTAGCTGGTCACGTACGGGACGAGTTTGAGGCTCAAGAGCCAAATATGATTCGGTATCTTCAAGAGGTGCGGAACCTACTCTCTCACTTCTATGAATTTGAAGTTATCCAGATCCCCAGATCCAAAAATGCTCGTGCCGACCTATTATCCCAGCTAGCAACTACAGAGTCGATGGACTCCGAGCGGAAGTTCCCCTTGGAAATCCTGGAAAGGCCTAGCATTGCGGAGGCAGACCGAGTGATGCAGATTGAGGTTGAACCATCTTGGTTCGACCCTATATTAAAGTATCTTAAAAAGGGTCGCTCCCAGCCGACCGCAGGGAAGCAAGAAAGCTGAGACTGCAAGCTACCCACTATGTGTTGATTGATGACCAGTTCTATAAGCGGTCTTTTTTCATGCCGCTGCTCAGATGCCTCCGCCCATCTAAGGCTGATTATGCTCTTTGGGAGGTGCATGAAGGAATTTGCGGCAATCATCTAGGAAGTCGATCTCTATGCCACAAGGTGCTTCGCCAGGAATATTACTGGCCAACCATGCAAAAAGATGTCGATGATCTCGTCCGAGTTTGTGACCCATGCCAGAGGCACTCCAACATCCAGAGGCTCCCCTCTGCCAGTCTGGTCCCTATTTCCTCCGCTTGACCCTTTGCTAAGTGGGGGATGGATATTCTCGGCCCTTTTTCCCTCGCCACTAGATAGAGGAAGTTCTTATTTGTCGCCATTGATTACTTCACTAAGTGGGTCGAGGCTGAAGCAGTTGCCCAAATAACCGAAGCTCGGGCCAGGGATTTCGTGTGGAAATCCATCATTTGCCATTTTGGTCTCCCGCATACCATTATCACCGACAATGGCAAGCAATTTGATAATCCCAAGTTCCGGGAGTTTTGCGAGGATCATGGCATCAGTCATCACCTCACCTCAGTAGGGCATCCGCAAGCCAACGGAGAACCGAGGTAACAAACCGGACCCTACTTCAAGGGATTAAAGCCCGGCTTGCCAGAGCCCGAGGCAGATGGGCGGATGAGCTTCATCATGTTCTATGGGCCTACCACACCACCCAGAGAATCTCCACCGGCGAGATCCTATTCCGGATGGCCTTTGGCACGGAAGCCGTCATCCCTATGGAGATAGGCCTTCTTTCTCCGCGAGTGGAAAGCTACTCAGAAGAGGCTAACGATGAGCAGCTCTGCACCAATCTCGACTTGGTGGAAGAGATCAGGGAAAAAGCTTGAATTAGAATGGCCGCGTACCAGCAAAGAGTGGCCCGCTACCATGCCTCCAGAGTCAAAGGTAAATCCTTCTCGCCTGGTGACCTTGTCCTTCGGAGAGCATCCGTCTCCAAACCGCTAGAGCAAGGAAAGCTCTCGCCAAACTGGGAAGGCCCCTACCAAGTACTGGAAGTCATCGGACCTGGCACCTACAAGCTCCAGGATCTAAGTGGGAAATCCATTTTCCAGACGTGGAACTCGGAAAATCTCCGCGTATACTATCAGTAGGGTACGCCTCTTTGACCTGCCCTATTTATAACTTTGGCATAGTATTCCTGTTATTTACGACATGGTCGCTTCTTTGGAAAAACTATGATGAGAAAAGGATGCCTCTAGCTCACTCTCGGAACAACCGAGCTATTTCCCCGAGCTTTCAATTGAATCTCCGAACCTCGACTGGGTCAAGTCCTACTTTATAAAGACTCGGTATGGTTGAGCGCCCCCAGTATGATTAAGAACCAAACGTTCTCCTAAACTTAGCTCGGATTCGGGCTGTTTACAAGCCCGGCCGACCTAAGCGATCTCCAAAACTTAGCTCGGATTCGGGCCGCTTACAAGCCTCGGCCGACCTAAGCGATCTCCAAAACTTAGCTCGGATTCGGGCCGCTTAAAAGCCCCGGCCGACCTAAGCGATCTTCAAAACTTAGCTCGGATTCGGGCCGCTTACAAGCCCCGACCGACCTAAGCGACCTCCAAAACTTAGCTCGGATTCGGGCCGCTTACAAGCCCCGGCCAACCTAAGCGATCTCCAAAGCTTCGTTCAGATTCGGGTAGCTTACAAGCCCAGGCCAAACCAAACGTTCTCCTAAACTTAACTCGGATTTGGGCCGCTTACAAGCCTCGGCCGACTAAACGTTCTCCTAAGCTTCGTTCGGATTCGGGCAGCTTACAAGCCCCGGCCGAATCAAAACGTTCTCCTAAACTTGGCTTGGATTCGGGCCGCTTACAAGCCCCGGCCGACCTAAGCGATCTCCAAACTTAGCTCGGATTCAGGCCGCTTACAAGCCCCGGCCGACCTAAGCGATCTCCAAAACTTAGCTTGGATTCGGGCCACTTACAAGCCCCGGTCAAACCAAATGTTCTCCTAAACTTAACTCGTATTCGGGCCGCTTACAAGCCCCGGCCGACCTAAGCGATCTCCAAAGCTTTGGGCCGCTTACAAGCCCCGACTGAACCAAACGTTCTCTTAAACTTAACTCGGATTCGGGCCGCTTACAAGCCCCGGCCGACCTAAGCGATCTCCAAAGCTTCGGGCCGCTTATAAGCCCCGGCCAACCTAAGCGATCTCCTAAACTTAGCTCGGATTTGGGCCGCTTACAAGCCCCGGCCAACCTAAGCGATCTCCAAAACTTAGCTCGGATTCGGGCCGCTTACAAGCCCGGCCGACCTAAGCGATCTCCAAAACTTAGCTCGGATTCGGGCCGCTTACAAGCCCCGGCCGAACCAAACATTCTCCAAAGCTTCGGGCCGCTTACAAGCCTCGACCGACCTAAGTGATCTCCTAAACTTAGGTCGGATTTGGGCCGCTTACAAGCCCCGCCGATCCAAACATTCTTCTAAACTTGGCTCGGATTCAGGCCGCTTACAAGCCCCGGCCAACCTAAGTGATCTCCAAAACTTAGCTCGGATTCGGGCCGCTTACAAGCCCCGGCCAAACCAAACGTTCTCTTAAACTTAACTCAGATTCAGGCCGCTTACAAGCCATGGCCAACCTAAGCGATCTCCAAAGCTTCGGGCAGCTTATAAGCCCCGACCGACCTAAACGTTTTCCTACGCTTTGTTCGGACTCGGGCAGCTTACAAGCCCCGACCGACCTAAACGTTCTCCTAAGCTTTGTTCGGATTCGGGCCGTTTACAAGCCCCGGCTGACCTGTCGGTCTCTAAAACGCAGAACATTGTTCGATGGGGACAAATATCTTGGGGATGGCAGCAAAAATAGAAGTTGCAAAAAACCTCCCTTATTTATCATAAAGGAAACAACAAAGAGGAAAAGGAAAGATAAAAAGAACCCTCACAGGGGCTTATCGTCTTTCCCAGGAGCCACCGAGCCCTCCTCACGCCGAGCCAACTCAGCGACCTATTGACGAAGGGACGCTATTTCCCCTTCCTGCTGGCTGATAACACGGCGAAGGAGCTCGACCTCCCTCGTCGAAACGGCCAAATATCGCTCGACCATTCTTTGAAGCTGCTCATGGCTCGCGAACGCCGACGCCAGAACCACCGCATCAACAGTCACTGCAATGTGGCTCCCTCGGGAGTCCCTGCGGCTGTTAGCACCGCCGTTTGGCCCTTGAGTCGATTGCCCTTCGCCGTCGGAGGCCATATCCACACTCAAGAGTCGTTGGGAGACTAGCCGAAAGGATGACCGGCACAGGCATCCCCCTCGTCCATATTTAAACCACTCCTGGCGAGTATTTCCATCACTCGAGTCATTAATCTCAATCCGTGGAAACTCACAACGCGTCATCGCCTCAGTAGGCGCTTGCGGGAAAAAGGGGTCGCGCCCCTCATCGAGGAGGATCGGGAAGCATCGACGAGGTGCGCGGGGAACTCCCCCTTTTTTCTAGGGACCAGGCTCCCTCTGGTTTGCTAAACCCTTCTGAAATAAATGTCCTCGAGAACCTGTCAGACTCCCTCGAATTGGGCATCCTTGAAAAGAAGCAAAAAAAATGCGTCAGCAATCAGCGCTAGCTCGCCTCCCTTGAGGATAACCAAGTCATAAACTTCAGATGCCCCCATGCGTCGCTCGGATAACCCTCATCCTCTTTGGCAGCCCGCACCAGAATCTACATTTGCTGCAAGAGCCAAACAAAATATTATATCTCAGTAACAACCGAGTGATATCCTTCATACCTCGGCAACAACCGAGTGATATCCTGAAGCTTCGGCTTAGTCGAGTAATCTCTCTATTGCTCTGATGCGGCTAAGGCGTCCTATTATACCTCGACGGAGGCAAACGACCTCCCATTACTCAACAACAAAGGCATGTCACGAACTGTCTTTCCCTGCCGAAATACCTGCCTCAATAAACAAGATCATGCCTACCTCATGAGTCCACAGGATCGCCCAGGTCCCTCTTTGACTCAATCATGGATATACGCTATCTTCGCTGAGGACCGGACACTGGCCTTAGCAAGAACTAAGCCACGATAGCGCTGCCGAAATATGCTACAACATAAAATGCGTGATATGGGAGTAACAACTCTCAGCACAGAAGAGGCAGAGACTAAAGAAACAAGGAATGAAAACTTTCTTTATTTCCTCATCAAAAGAAAAGTTACAACCTCCTACGAGGAGTTACAAGTGCGTCAAAGCACAGGAAATAAAAATGAGCACATAGCTCGGCCAAACTACTTTAGTCAGTTTCGGTTAATGATGACATTTTGGCGTCTGACCCAAGAAATCAGACAAATCAGACAGCTCGCCCCGAACCGCTGGCAAAGGCCGATCCAGCACTCCACGGGTCCTCTGGATGAATTAAGAGATCCAAACAGAGGCATAGACCCGTGGATGTAGATGTTGAGGAAGCTTCCTCCTGGGTAGAATGCTGGGCTGCAGGTCGCTGCCCGATTGAGAGAGCTAGGGGACCATCAGCCCCACACTGCTCTCAACTCTCTCTTCACATGGCGGAAGATTCCCCACACGGAGGGGCTAAGCATCCAGCCAGAGGGAGAAGGAAGTCTGTGTGCTACGGGGGTGCATGTGCACTTCCTACCCTGCGACCCCCGTAGCCAAACCACAAAGGACACACAGGAAGCGCATATGTGAGCTCTCTATGTGATCTCTGTGGACCTCCTCTGCGCTCTCCCTGTGATCTCCGAAGCTCCCCCCTTGAGGACTAGCCGCTCTTCAGTGACTCCTTCATCACCCCAACTATCCGGGGGAAGACGACTTGCAAAAGGAAAACTCGGTCTCTCCGCTCTAAGCCTCGGAGATACAGGCATCATGAAAAGTTTCACAGCTCACAGAGAAGAAAATTTTGGGGATGGCCTAGCACGGCCCCTTCCTCCCCTTCTTATAGGAGAAATGAACCGGGAGCAGATATTAAAGCAGAAAGCCCCGAGATTCAAAATGTCCAATCCACGCTGCCACGTGGCCTCCCAGGATGAAAAGAGTGCCCTTCTATGCGCGCCAAATGCGTCGCTCAGTCCATGACGTACGCCAGAGAATCTCCTCTGATCCTGGATCATGGGTCATAATTGCAGAAAATCGCCCGCTGATCTTAAAGATACGGGCAGACCTGGGAAATCGCCCGGTGAAAACGATACCCTCCAATGGCAAACGAGCGCCTGCGTCGTACGTTAAAACGACTCATGTTGGGAAAGATCGATGAGATAAATGCCCCTGGAAAGTACCGAGGCAACCTTTTGCTGGCTACAAAGACGTATTATCTACTTCGGCAAAACGAAGGTCGACTTGCCTTGAAAAAGACAAGGCACTGACAGAGTAATAAAAAGGCACGGCGGTCACGCGGCATTAAATAGGGCATCATTGCGCAGGCTGTCAACTCCGGATCCCTCCGTTCAAGTCATGCCACCTGGAATTATACTCCCTATGCCCGAACCTATGCTTCGAACTAGGGAGTGGGGGGCATGTGTTGAGGGTAAAATTGCTATGCATCAATAGTCGTGTTCATGGCTAAGGCTAGCCTTGATTCCTACCCACTGTGCGACACCCGCCAGGGATAAGTCAACCTCGGTAGGTCGGAGCGCCCTAGCCCCCACCGAGCCAAGGGTTCCCAAGGCGCGGCCCCTCGAGCCAAGCTATCGTCTCTCAGCCCCTCGAGCCGAGCTATCGTCTTTTGGCCCCTTTGGCCGAGCTATCATCTACCGTTTCTCGGCCCCTCGAGCCGAGCTTATCGTCTCTCGGCCTCTTGAGCCGAGCTATCGTCTCTTGGCCCTAACCGAGCCATCCCATCACCCGGCCTTTCTAGCCGATTTCTTCTATCACTCGGCCTAGCCCAAGCGATACCTACACCTCTGCGGAATTCGGTGTGGAAAAGCTTAAAATAGTAAGATTCCAAACAGGAATCATATCTGAAAGTGGCCTAGAGCCCTGGAGCCTATGCCCCCACCAAATCTCGAGATGTCAACAAGCTCTCCCAGTCGTCAATCCTCTAACTAACCAGATACGAATCATACCGATCTCATAACAAACTGGATTCAGATCTCAATGGCCTTCGGACCCACGATGCTCCCAAGCAACCAGGTGATCCTCTATAAATACCACAACCTCAGATCCCCTCAGGTACGCCATCTCTTATGCGCACACTCGCTCACTGAATCTCTCTCCCCCTCTCTCTGCCTTTGCTTCCGCCATTACCGCTCTGCTCAGAGCCCTGGGAGAGACTCTTCAGCGAGAGCCTTCTTTTCATTTTTGTTGACTGTCGATCTCCACTAACTTGAGCGTCGGAGGGTCTTCCGCAGAGGGCCACCCCCAACGCTTCTCGCGTGAGGACTGTTTTGCCTAGGAGGAAGCCCATCTCGAAGCCCGAACGCGTCCAAGTCGGAGGACAAGATTTCAGCAGCAACAGGATTCATAAAAAAAAAAAGAATCAAATATATAACAAGTTACTTTAACATTTGTGGCAAGGCCAAGTTCAAGGTTAGGAGACTCTATACTTGTAAATCCTTTGTTCTTTATTCATTGGACTAACTTTGTTTTGTTACGTATGGAAGTTGCAGTTGCTTTCTATCTCTATTACTCTCTTACTTTTTCACAGCCACCTCAGTTTTTACTTAGACTAACCGCGAAAAAGTAGAAGAGAAATAGAAAATAACCACAGGTCCAGCAATTCACCATAAGTCAAAAGTTATGTACCCATTAAATAAGTTTTAAGGAGCCAGACCTTTTGCAAATTTTGTATTTGAGTCAAATCTAAATCAGCTTATTTAACTTTGAGTCGAATATTTTTGGATACCAAACTTGAGTCAGGCAAAAACCAACTTATAGATATGGAAAAAAGATTAGATCGTTCAAGGAATTTGTTTCTGTGCTTTGACTCCAATGCCTTCTTTATATACTTCAAACATATTATTCTTATTGTATTTTAATCTTATAATTGGCATTCCTTTTATCTATATAAAATATACTTATCTATGATAAATAAATTAAAAAAGCATGCAAATAATAATTAAAATTTCTACCACAAAGAGAAGTAAAATAGGATAATATATGTTGCAATGAGTCTTTTGCATAGTTATCAGACCCGGCCCGGACATTGATCTGGGCAAGGGCTTGGGTTACCGAGTCACTGGTTTAACCATATCGGGTCATCGGTTGAACCATCGATTCAATTATTTTAATATAAAATAGATTTATATTAATAAAAATTAATTTTCAATAAAATGAATACATGAATACTAATTTTAACAATCTTCTTCTTTTCAGAAAAAAAAATCTTTTTTGGTATCTTATTTAATCTCTAAAATTTGCTTATTTTAATCTGCGTACCAATTTAGTCTGATATAACTTTTCCTTAAAAAAATTCTATCTGAGTTTCCTTTATTTTCATCATTTTCTCTTTATGTCTCTACTTTTCCGTCTTAATTCTCATAAAGTTTTCATATTTTCACCCTTTTTTTTTTTTTATTCTCCTCTCATCAACACTCTTTTTGCATGATCTTCTTTTCTTTCTCCATAAAATTTGGGATAATTCCAAAGAAAAGGTTGCCATAAACTCTTGAGCAAAAAATTTGAAACGAGGCATTGATAAACCTGTGATCTGGTTCAGTCAGGTTGATCGAACGGATTGACCAAGTTATTTTAGATGCCTTACACATCCGATTTTATGTTAGAATTAGACGATTTGACCTTCGAGTCTCGGTTCAACCGATTTAATCGATCGGTTCGATCTAATTTTGATAACTATACTTTTGTCAGCAATCAAAAGGTATTTGGCGACAAAAAAAAAAAAAAAATAAGAAGTTAAATTGAGGGGATGGACCTACCACTGATGACACCTTCGCGCGTGACCACCATTCATAGATTTTAATATTCAGTTATCGCACTACGATATTCTTTCGCTATGAAATGAACTTTTTTTAACTTATGGGTCATAAATATCATCATTTTTTTAAAATAAGAAAAGGTCTTCCATAAGTAAATTAAATCCGTGGCCATCTATTATTTTGAATCCATACTCCATTTAACTCGCCCTCGTCTCAGCTGCAAAGCGATTGCAATAGCGTCATACTACTTGCCGAACTCTTGACTTTATACAAACAAAATAAGATAAAACAGAAAAAAAAAAATGAATATTGGTTACCTGGACTGTCAGATATATCATTTTGATTGCACATAGCAAGCTTATATCTTTTTGAGGAATCACACAATTATTTCTTAAAAGCAAATTATAAGAAGAATAAAACGAAAACGAGGACTTGGTCTAAGCTCTTATTGTCTTACATAGTTACATCAACCCAGAGGCAAATCAGAGCAACAACCACTCAAAAATTACTAATAACATAGCAAAAGCGACAAGAATCAAGACAAGCAACAGTAGAATGAGTGCCCCTTCGGAATATCATCACTTCGGCAAGAGTGTAGCGTTTCAGATCTTCAAGCACCACCACGCTTAGCATCATAAGCCCCACGCCAAATAGAAGGAGAACGAACACGGTGAAGTAATAAGCCGGGGCGAGGAGTTTATGAGCCATGGAGAGGCCCTATGGAGGGATGAAGACGAGACAGAGAGCAAATGAGGCAACAAAGAAGCCTACTACCATGCCTAGGTTCCGGCATACCTTCCCCATGGCTTTCTCGCATGTAAAACATGGGGCAAAGAGACGAGTTTTATAGCGAGGCAGTGTATCAGCCCACGCTTCAAAATCTATATTTTCGATCACGGTCAGCCTCCGTATAATCATTATCATCATATACTTCATCATGGCAGATCATTATTGTTGCTGCTGAAATCTGTCCTTCAACTCGGGCGTGATCGGACTCCTCCTGGACGGACCTGCAAAACAGTCCTCACGCGAGAGGCGTTGGGGGTGGCCCTCTGCGGAAGACCCTCCGACGCTCAAGTCAGTGAAGATCAGCAATCAACAAAAATTGAGAGAAGGCTCTCACTGAAGAGTCTCTCCAGGATGGCCTCTCGAGGGCTCTGAGCAGAGCGCTAATGGCAGAAAGGGGTGAGCAAATGTGTAAAAAGATGGCTCGTACCTTAGAAGCAGAAAGACAGTTGTATTTATAGAGGGTCACTTGACTGCTTGGAGGCATCGTGGGTCTAAAAGCCGTTGAGATCCGAATCGAATTTGTTATGATGCCAACGGGATCCGTATCTTGTCAGTTAGAGGATCGACGGCTGGGAGAGCTAGTTGATGCTATGAGGTTTAATGATCACATGGACCTAGGCCACTCTTGCGGGTCCTAGGCTACCTCTGGGCATGATTCGCCGCCTGGAATCTTATTCAGTTATAGTTGATTCGAATTCTTACGCGCCGGATTTCGCAGAGGTATTTTGAACGCTGTGGTTCGGTCATCATAGTTCTGCAGAGGTAGGTGCCAAGGGGCCAACGTGGCAACTATAAATGCTTTAATGATGGAAGGAGATAAGACATTAAATGCCTTAAAACAGGTGGATGCACGTGGCCTTTATGAGGCCATAAATGCCTTAACGCAAGAGACATAGCGTGGTTGTGGAGGCCGAGGTATGCTGAAGCTGGCCGAGACTGAGGCTGGCCGAGCTATGTTGGTCGAGCTATGCTGAAGCTGGCTGAGGCTGAGGCTGGCTGAGCTATGTTGGCCGAGCTATGCTGAAGCTGGCTAAGGTTGAGGCTGGCCGAGCTATGTTGAAGCTGGTTGAGGCTGAGGCTGGCCGAGCTATTCTGAAGTTGGCTGAGGCTAAGGCTGGCCGAGCTATGATGGCCGAGCTATGTTGGCCGAGCTATGCTGAAGCTGGCTGAGGCTGAGGTTGGCCGAGCTATGATGGCCGAGCTATGCTGAAGCTGGCTTGAATGAGAGCGTCGAGGCATGGCTCGGCCTGAAGGGCTTGAGTGCCGAGGCATGCTTTCTCCTTTCTTTTATTCCATACCAAGTCATTATGACTGTTTCTGCACCATTAAATGCTCCAGCCTATTGACTCGACTGCCGGATATTAATAAGGTGGCCCTTGGAAGAACCAACGCACATAACGTGGCCCTTTTTTCCCTTTTGTTCTCTTTCTTCATTATGAGGAGACGCTTGTTGCTAGAATGTCGCACCAGCTAGCCAGTCGGCAAGCAGGGCATTTGGATTGGGCGTGACCCCATCGCCAATGTGAGCGGTCAACAATGTAATGACGATTTTATCCCTCAACACATGCCCCCACTCCCTAGTCCGAAGTGTAACTTCGGATATAGGGAGTAAAATTTTGGAGCAATCTTATTTGGGGAACATGTCATTCGATCCTCTGTAGAGGAAGTGTTTATCTCTGTGTAGGTTAGAGAAAGGCCTGGGCGGCCCTCTTGCTGAAGTAAAATAAGGTGCTTTAGTTGTGCTAGAGTGTCCGAGAAATTATCCGGCTGGGATGAAGCTTTAGTGTCGTATCACTCGGATTGGCCGAGGCTTTTGATAGTAAGAGATGCACTCCGGCTCTGGCCGAGGCTTTTGATATGCACTTCGGCTCTGGCCGGGGCATTGGATAATAAGAGATGCACTCCCGCTCTGGCCGAGGCTTTTGATACGCACTTTGGCTCTGGCCGGGGCTTTGGATAATAAGAGATGCACTCCGACTCTAGCTGAGGCTTTTGATACGCACTTCGGCTTTGGCCGGTGCTTTGGATAATAAGAGATGCACTCTAGCTCTGGCCGAGGCTTTTGATACGCACTTCGGCTCTGGCCGGGGCTTTGGATAATAAGAGATGCACTCCGGCTCTGGCTGAGGCTTTTGATACACACTTCGGCTCTGGCCAGGGATTTGGATAATAAGAGATGCACTCCGGCTCTGGCCGAGGCTTTTGATACGCACTTCGGCTCTGGCCGGGGCTTCCAATAATAAATCACTCGGTGCTGCCAAGCCTTCCCAAGATGCTACTCGGTTGTAACCGAGGCTTCCAAATAATAAATTACTATTGCCGAGCCTTCAAATAATAAATTACTCGGTGTTGCCGAGCCTTCCCAAGATGCTACTCAGTTGTAACCGAGGCTTCCAAATAATAAATTACTCGGTGTTGCCGAGCCTTCAAATAATAAATTACTCGGTGTTGCCGAGCCTTCCAAGATGCTACTCGGTTGCAGCCGAGGCTTCAAATAATAAATTACTCGGTGTTGCCGAGCCTTCAAATAATAAATTACTCGGTGTTGCCGAGCCTTCAAAATTATATTTTACTTGGCGCTGCCAAGGTACGGAGATCGCTCGGCCCAGCCGAGGATTTGAAAGATTATATTTTTCTTGGCGCTGCCAAGGTACGGAGATCGCTTGGCCCGGCCGAGGATTTGTAGAGATTATATTTTACTTGATGCTGCCAAGGTACGGAGATCGCTCGGTCCGGCCGAGGATTTGTAGAGATTATATTTTACTTGGCGCGCCAAGGTACGGAGATCGCTCGGCCCGGCCGAAGATTTATATGACCTGCTTCTCATTGTAGCTTTCAAGGAGAGTCATAAGAATTTTGTAGGCCTTCAAAAGCTAAATTTAATTCAATGAACAAGAATGAGTTTAATAAGGGTATACTTTTTCAGGAAATTTATTACTCGGTTGTTGCCGCGTCTTCATGAATATATTACCGAGCCTTCAAAAAAATTTATTACTCGATTATTGCCGAGCCTTCCCAAGATGTTACTCGGTTGTAACTGAGGCTTCCAAATAATAAATTACTCGGTGGTACCGAGCCTTCCCAAGATGCTATTCAATTGTAACCGAGGCTTTCAAATAATAAATTACTCGGTGTTGCCGAGCCTTCCCAAGATGCTACTCGGTTGTAGCCTAGGTTTCCAAATATGCCACTCGGTTGTAACCGAGGCTTCAAATAATAAATTACTCGGTGTTGCTGAGCCTTCAAATAATAAATTACTTGGTGTTGCCGAGCCTTCCCAAGATGCTACTCGGTTGTAACCGAGGCTTTCATATAATAAATTACTCGGTGTTGCCGAGCCTTCCTAAGATGCTACTCGATTGTAACCGAGGCTTCAAATAATAAATTACTCAGTGTTGCCGAGCCTTCAAAAAATATATTACTCGGTTGTTGCCGAGTCTTCAAGAAATTTATTGCTCGGTTGTTGCTGAGCCTTCAGAAATATATTACTCGGTTGTTGCCGAGCCTTCAAGAGATATATTACTCGGTTGTTGCCGAGTCTTCAAGAAATTTATTGCTCGGTTGTTGCCGAGCCTTCCCAAGATGCTACTCGGTTGTAACCGAGGCTTCCAATATTAATTTACTCGGTGTTGCCGAGACTTCCCAAGATGCTACTCGGTTGTAGCCGAGGCTTCAAATAATAAATTACTCGGTGTTGCCGAGCCTTCCCAAGATTATATTTTACTTGGCGCTGCTAAGGTACAGAGATCGCTCGGCCTAGCCGAGGATTTGTAGAGATTATATTTTACTTGGCGCTGCCAAGGTATGAAGATCGCTTGGCCCGGCTGAGGATTTGTAGAGATTATATTTTACTTGGCGCTGCCAAGGTATGGAGATCGCTCGGCCCGGCCGAGGATTTATATGACCTGCTTCTCATTGTAGCTTTCAAGGAGAGTCATAAGAATTTTGCAAGCCTTCAAAAGCTAAATTTAATTCAATGAATAAGAATGAGTTTAGTAAGGGCATACTTTTTTCAGGAAATTTATTACTCGGTTGTTGCCGAGTCTTCAGGAATATATTACCGAGCCTTCAAAAATATATTATTCGGTTGTTGCCGAGTCTTCAAGAAATTTATTGCTCGGTTGTTGCCGAGCCTTCAGAAATATATTACTCGGTTGTTGCCGAGTCTTCAAGAGATATATTAGTCGGTTGTTGCCGAGTCTTCAAGAAATTTATTGCTCGGTTGTTGCCGAGTTTTCAAGAGATATATTACTCGGTTGTTGCCGAGTCTTCCCAGATGCTACTCGGTTGTAACCGAGGTTTCCAAATATTAATTTACTTGGTGTTGCCGAGCCTTCCCAAGATGCTACTCGGTTGTAACCGAGGCTTTCAAATAATAAATTACTCGGTGTTGCCGAGCCTTCCCAAGATGTTACTCGGTTATAGCGAGGCTTCAAATAATAAATTACTCGGCGTTGCCGAGCCTTCAAGATTATATTTTACTTGGCGCTGCCAAGGTACAGAGATCGCTCGACCCAACCGAGGATTTATAGAGATTATATTTTACTTGGCACTGTACGAAGACTGTTTGGAGATCATTCGATTTGGCCGGGGCTTGTAAGCTGCCCGAATCCAACCGAGGTTTCTTTGTCCTTTGGTCCGGCCGGGGCTTGTAAGCTGTCCGAATCCGAACGATGCTTTGGAGATTGTTTGGTCCGGTCGGAGCTTGTAAGCAGCCCGAATCCGAACGAAGTATCTTTGACGTTTGGTTCGGCCGGAGCTTGTAAGTTGCCCGAATCTGAACGATGCTTTGGAGACTGTTTGGTCCGGCCGGGGCTTATAAGCTGCCTAAATCTGAACGATGCTTTAGAGATCACATGGCTCCCAGCTGCGCCGGGAGCGCTCGGCCATACCGAGCTTTCGCGGAATGTAATTTGGCCTAGCCGAGATATGTAGCTCTGGCTCATAGCTCAGTCTAGCTGAGGTACGAAGATTTGGCTCAAGGAGATAGCTCGGTTGTGCCAAGAATGGATGCGTAAACAACATCTGTTTTCTATTATGACTTTTCGAAAAAACGACCGTAGCGGTCGTGCCGCGGATAATAGAAACAAGATGCCAAAGCTGTAAATGGGGCAAGTCTATAGAGAGCGTACTCTATTGATGATATATGCGGAGGTTGTCCGAACTCCATGTCTGAGGAATGGATCTCCCGCTCAAGTCCTGGAGCTTGTAGGTGCCAGGTCTGATGACTTCCGCTACTTGATAGGGGCCTTCTCAGTTTGGAGAGAGCTTTCCTTGCTCCAGCGGTTTGGAAACGGGCGCCTTCCGGAGGACGAGATCGCCAGGCGAGAAAGATTTTTCTTTGACTCTAGAGGCATGGTAGCGGGCCACTCTTTGCTGGTACGTGGCCATTCTGATTTGAGCTTTTTTCCTGATCTCTTCCTCCAAGCTGAGATTAGTTCGGAGCTGCTTGTCGTTAGTTTCTTCTGAGTAGCTTTCCACTCGCAGAGAGGGGAGGCCTATTTCCACGAGGATGATAGCTTTTGTGCCAAAGGCCATCCGGAACGGGGTCTCACCTGTGGGGATTCTCTGGGTGGTGCGGTAGACCCACTGGCCGAGGCTGAAGCTGGACGTTGGACTTCTTTGAAGCATGGAGTCAAGAACACCTTATCTTGGCTTCATGATGCCATCCTTCCTCATGCAAAAGGTGCCAAAGGGGCCAACGTGGCAGCCATAAATGCCTTAATGCATGGAAGAAAAAAGGGCATTAAATGCCTTAAAGCAGGTAGATGCACATGGCCTTTATGAGGCCATAAATGCCTTGGTGTGCATAGCGCCACTATAGAAGCCGAGCTATAGTGCCGAGGCGGGGAGAAAGCAGAGACGGCATCGAGTCGTGGCAAGAGGACACCGGAGAGAGGGATCGGGCCCGTCGAGATCTAGAAAGATCCTTGCTGCAAACCACTTTTAGGGCTGGCCTAGCTCCCTTAGGACAACGAGGGGGGTCCGTGGCTCCGTGCGGACCGGAAGAAGAGATTGCTGGGGAAATGGGGGTCGCAGCCTCCTCAGGAAGATGCAGAGCAAGAGCAGCTGGATGGGGGCTTCATGGTGTCCCTGAATCAAATGGGTAAGTGCTTGGACCTGCTGGACCAGTGAGGCAAACTAGTCCTGGGTCACTGGGGCCGTCGGTGGCGATGGAGTCTCAATTGGTGGTGGTGGCGGTGCCACACTGCTCATCGGATTAGGTCTTTGGGAGACGACTTGGTCCCGGGCTTCGGAAGTAGCCTTTCTTCGGTTGGCTATGGGAGGAGTTCTCTTCAAGATCGAGACCCTTATCTCCTGGATCACAAGTTTATGAGACTTGAGGGCCCTTCTTCTAGCGCCAATTTGTTGCTGCTGAAATCTATCCTCCAACTCGGCGCGATCGGGCTCCTTCTGGACGGACCTGCAAAATAGTCCTCACGCGAGAGGCATTGGGGGTGGCCCTCTGCGGAAGACCCTCCGACGCTCAAGTCAGTGGAGATCAGCAATCAACAAAAATAGGGAGAAGGCTCTCACTGAAGAGTCTCTCCAGGGTGGCCTCTCAAGGGCTCTAAGCATAGCGCTAATGGCGGAAAGGAGTGAGCAAGTGTGTAAAAAGATGGCCCGTACCTTAGAAGCAGGAAGATGGTTGTATTTATAGAGGGTCACCTGACTGCTTGGAGGCATCGTGGGTCTGAAAGCCGTTGAGATCCGAATCGAGTTTGTTATGATGCCAGCGGGATCCGTATCTTGTCAGTTAGAGGATCGACGGCTGGGAGAGCTAGTTGATGCCATGAGGTTTAATGATCACATAGACCTAGGCCACTCTTGCAGGTCCTAGGCTACCTCTGGGCATGATTCGCCGTCTGGAATCTTATTCAATTATAGTTGATTCGAATTCTTACGCGCCGGATTCTGCAGAGGTATTTTGAACGCCGTGGTTCGGTCATCATGGTTCTGCAGAAGTAGATGCTAAGGGGCCAACGTGGCAACTATAAATGCCTTAATGATGGAAGGAGATAAGGCATTAAATGCCTTAAAGCAGGTGGATGCACGTGGCCTTTATGAGGCCATAAATGCCTTAACGCAAGAGACATAGCGTTGTTGTGGAGGCCGAGGTATGCTGAAGCTGGCCGAGCTATGCTGAAGCTGGCTGAGGTTGAGGCTAGCCGAGCTATGATGGCAGAGCTATGTTGGCTGAGCTATGCTGAAGCTGGCTAAGGCTGAGGCTGGCCGAGCTATGATGGTCGAGCTATGATAGCCGAGCTATGTTGAAGCTGGCTAAGGCTGAGGCTGGCCGAGCTATGATGGCCGAGCTATGTTGGCCGAGCTATGCTGAAGCTGGCTGAGGCTAAGGCTGGCCGAGCTATGATGGCTGAGCTATGCTGAAGCTGGCTGAGGCTGAGGCTGGCCGAGCTATGATGGCCGAGCTATGTTGGTCGAGCTATGCTGAAGCTGGCTTGAATGAGAGCGCCGAGTCATGGCTCGGCCTGAATGAGGCGGGGCTTGAGTGCCGAGGCATGCTTTCTCTTTTCTTTTATTCCATGCCAAGTCATTATGACCGTTTTTGCACCATTAAATGCTGCAGCATGTTGACTTGACTGTCGGATATTAATGAGGTGGCCTTTTGGAGAACCCACGCACATAACGTGGCCATTTTTTTCCTTTTGTTCTCTTTCTTCATTATGAGGAGACGCTTGTTTCTAGAACGTCGTCCAGCTGGCATTTGGATTGGGCGTGACCCCCATTGCCAATGTGAGCGGTCAACAATGTAATAACGATTTTACCCCTTAATAATTATCATCCTATATGAAGAGCTCTTTAAGCAAATTATAGATGACAACAACCATCAGAAAGCTGACAAGATAATATTTTTAAACAAAAAGTACATAATCATTGGCACTCATGCATACAAAAATATGCATGGACCGCAGTTATAAGGACAAAAATCATGTCATTCAAAATTTTTGAAGTCCAGAAAGATAATTAAATAGTTAAAACAATATAAAGAAACTCACAGTGATAATGGAATCAATTATCACTGCTGACTCCAGTTGATCATCCAGCCAAAGAACAGAGGCAAGGGAGTAGGATCAGCCAACCCGGTGGTCTCTAGCAAGATATGATCAAGTCTTCGAAACAACAAAATCATTGCAATCTATCGGAATCATCATATTCATTTATAAATTTCTTACCAAAATAAGAAAGCTAATACAGGTCAAAATGACGAGAGGCAGGAGATCGAGTAAACTAGTGGCTAAGGATTATACGAAGGTTGACCGTGATCGAAAATTTGAAGCCCGAGCTAATATGCTGCCTTGTTATAAAACCCGTCTCTCCGCCCCATATTTCCACAAGCAGAGAAAGCCATAGGAAAGGTATCCCGAAACCTAGGCATGGTAGGCTTCTTCGATGCCTCGTTTGCTCTGTCTCGTCTTTAATCCTTGGGCCTCTTCATGGCCCACAAACTCTTTGCCCCGGCTTATTACTTCGCCGCATTCGTTCTCCTCCTGTTTGGCATGAGTCTTATGATGCTAAGCATGGTGGTGCTCGGAGATCCGGAGCGCTACACTCTGCCGAAGTGATGATATTCCAGGGGGGCACTTGTCCCACTGTTGCTCGTCTTGATTCTCATCGCTTTTGCTATGTTATTAGCAATCTTTGTGTAGCCGTTGCTCTGATTTGCCTCTAGGTTGATGTAAGCATGGATTCAAAATAATAGATGGCCACGGATTCAATGGACTTATGGAAGACCTTTTCTTGTGTTTTTTTTTTAAAAATGATGATATTTATGACCCATACATTAAAAAAAATTATTTAATAGCGAAAGGATATCGTAGCACGATAATTGAATATTAAAATCTATGAATGGTGGTCGCGAGGGTGTCGTCAGTGGTAGGTCCATCCTCTCAATTTAACTACTTATCTTTTTCATCGCCAAAAACCTTTTGGTTGCTGAAATAGTTGTCAGATCCGGCCCGGATATTGACTCGGTCAAGGGCTCGGGTCACCAGATCACTGGTTCAACCATCGGGTCACCGATTAAACCATCGATTTAATTATTTTAATATAAAAATATATTTATATTATTAAAAATTAATTTTTAATAAAATGGATACATGAATACTAATTTTAACAATCTTCTTCTTTCCAGGAAAAAAAAATCTTTTTTGGTATCTTATTCAATCTTTAAAATTTGCTTACTTTTAATCTGCGTACCCATTTAGTCTGATTTAACTTTTTCTTTAAAAAAAATAAAAAATATTTTATCTGAATTTTTTTTATTTTTATCATTTTCTCTTTATATCTCTACTTTCCTGTCTTGATTCTCATAAAGTTTTCATATTTCTACCCTTTTTTTCTTTTTTTATTCTCCTCTCATCAATGCTCATTTTGCATGATCTCCTTTTCTTTCTCCATAAAACTTGCGATAATTTAGAAAAAAGGTTGCCATAAACTCTTGGGCAAGGAATTTGAAACGACAAAGGCCAGAGAATTTAAAACGGCATTGATAAACCAATGACCCAGTTCAGGTCAGGTTGATCGATTCACGGGTAAGCTGAATGGGTTAATCGAGTTATTTCGGATATCTTACCCATTCGGTTTTATATTAGAATCGGATCGACTTGGCATTCGGGTCCCGGTTTAATCGGCCGGTTCAGTCCAGTTTTGACGACTAAGGTCTTTTGTGTGGTAGATTTTCTTTGGCTTTCCTAGTGCCATTTCGCTGTGTTGGTTGAGTTATACTCAACCTTTTGTTCTGGAGAAAACTCAAATAAAAACAGTGGGCTCTGACTTGGCTCCCCTGGATGCCACATGCCTGCTGTATCAAGAGGAAGTTCTCATTCTTATCTTCAGCTTCTCCATCTCCATCACCTCCCCTGTGCTGAGTGAGATCTATGGACATCCCACATCACTCGAAGGATAGATCAACCAAAAGATCCAGCACCATGATCCACAATACATTATGACTGGAATTGATGTATCGATCATAAAAGGAAAGATTTGATTCTCAGTCAGCATTGGACACCATGATCACTTCCAGATAGAACAAGAAAAGCTCCCCCAATAATGGAATCAGCAACAAAGGTCATGTCACTTCAATGAGAAGATTCTCTCCCATAAAAGCAACTCATGGCAATTGGCTTCACGACATTCGACTGCAAGCGATCACTAGATGCAACCTGCCGCTATCTGTACAATGACAAGGTTGAACATCCAAAGAGGAATCCCCTGCTATGTCAGTGTCAGCATATCATATCATCCATTTCAAGCAAGCATCAAATGAGTGCTTGAGCATTATTAGTAGGTTGGGTACTCCTTTCAAAAACAAAGGCTGCAGCAACTCTTTAGCAGTATCGACATCAAAACTATATATGATAACCCAAGAGAAGGCCCCATTACATTATTATGTCTCACAAGATTCTTTATGAATCTATTCCAGGTCCAAGTTCAACAGTCTGGTTATCTGTTGAAACAAGCAACGCTCATTACAGGTGTACACATCACTAATTGAACTTCATTTGACCATATCATGATTTATTTTTTGTCTTCAAATCAAGCTGGCAAAGTTAGCAAATTAAGACTGCAATTTACCATTGGCTGCCTTTTGCCTCCTGAAGCTTGTGGACTCCTGCAAACAATAGAAAAAGGCTTCCAAATGAAGCATCTAATGTATTGACTGAAATGATCAGGTGCTTTGGATTTCTTGAAATATTTTCTTATCGAAATACCATGACTTTAAATCTTTTAGTGATGATAAGTTCTGAATAAGAACCACATTTCCACAAGTCAGATTCACACACCTCAAAGAGTTTTAAAACATCACAGCAGGGGAGGGCCCCTCAGTTCAGTGAATACAGTTTCCCTTAATCATGTTCTCTAGTTATTTTCCGGCCTTGATGTTCATTTCTAATCTTCACATCTTCCATAAAAGTAATCCTAAAACAACCTTAGCAGGTATCAGTTGATCAATACTTCTGCAGAAAGGTGGAAGGTATAACTTTTAGAAGAATGAAAAGGAAAATAAGGGAGCCATGCCTGAAAAAAATGTGTTTAACATGCAAAGGAACAAGTGCTTGTTCCTAATAACCAACATTATAGACTGGATAGAACTGAGAGTAAATAATAGAAGGCAAATTTTACCTGGCCAAGTAGGTATATTGACTTAAAATATCTTGTTTAATTAGATAACAATGAAGTTCTTCGCTTTCACAACCTGCCGTACAATTCCTAAAGCAAATCTCCATCAGATTCTCATGCTGGGTAAGACATCGAGTTTAAACTTGCCCCGAATTTTCTTTCCTATGCTTTTTTCACACCTGGTTGCAAGAGTTTTTACAAGGAATTGAATTTTAGCTATTTAATTCCTTTAGATGGTTAATGATCAAAACATTCTGATTTGCTTTCCAAAATGTCAAGATTGTGAATCACTCAAAGTTTGTGTGTGTTTGAATTGAGAAATCTTCAACCACTGGTAAGCCCTGTAGAACATATCTTTCTCTTGGGAATGCATTTTGGTATTTGGCATACCATGCTTCTCAGGGTAAACTGCTACTACCTAACATCCGTCAGATAATTAACTTGGTTACCTCCATCTAGTAGATTGGTAAGCAGCAACATTTATTCCAACTGGCTGAGTTGCTGAAGTCTCATGTTGACATGGGAAACCTGAATTCAATCCTGCCATCAATCCAATATTCAGCCAAGCTTCCTCTCATCCTAGTTAAATAATTTAAAAAAGACAAAGGTAATGTTTTTTGAGAAGAATAATCAAGGATGTGTTGGAAGTGATGAAAATTCTGTGAAGATGTGCACAATATTTTGTTTTATTAATTAACATAAAAATGTTTATCACATCAGCTTTAGCAGTCTGTGGAAGATACTATAGAACAATTTTAAAGCACTATCATTTCCTCCAGTCCTCCTTTGGAATATAGCCTGTCAAACTCCGCAAGATGATGCTATCAATGACATGCTTGCATGGAAATTCTGTGGGCGTATATGATTCGTCATTAACATTGCCTTTGAAGCCACTTAATCCAATCCTACACGGCATGACAAGAAATTGACAGCTGCAATGCCACCAAGCATAAGAGGCTGACATATGTTTGAAAGACAACTTTGATGTTAATTAGGGCTTAGTGAGCACAAAATGTTCTAGGTTAGCTTCTGGAAGATGTCATCGAATTCCAGTTTTCTGTTGCGAGAAGTCTCTGATCATCATATTATAGTCATTAGCAGATAAAGATGAAGGAATTATATTGATGATATCTTTAAGAGAATTTTCATAATAAAATAATTAACTGATGCTTCTTTAGTAAGAGGCGTGTCAATTGGGATGGTTAAAGCATACGTCTGTTATCTTCCTTTGAAAATTATTATTTAGAATACTTATAAAATTCTTAAAATTCTAGTTTAATTTTCTAACTGCTCTTTTAATGGATGTTTTCATAAGAGAAGCATTTCTTCAGAAGAAAAATAAAATCAATTAGTCCTCTGCTCTCATTCTCTTTGATCACTCTTCCCCACTCATTATTTTGTTGCTAAATCTACATTAGATCAATATGATATTCTATATACATTGGTGATTGTTCAATAGGTTGATTGCATTCGTGCAAGATGTAATCAATACTGCACTTCATTATGTCCTAAAGGTTTGTCGCACATTCTCCTTGCATATACCCAAACGGTCAGAGTGAGTAAAGCCTTAAGAAAAATGGCACTGCTATGTGCCTTGAACCCTCTCTTGAAGAAGATATTCCACTATCGACCACCAGCACCAACAATATCTATTGCATGAGCTCCAGTTTCAGTGTTAGACTTGGCATTACAGATAGTACAGTGAGCTTCTACTCTAGGTGAACCTTTTGAATTCTTTCTTCACCTCCTCTTCTGTCTTTAGGGTTTAGGGTTTCAGGGTTTACGGTTTAAGGCTTTAGGATTTTAGGGTTTCAGGGTTTAGGGTTTATGATTTAGGGTTTAGGCACCTCCGTTTTGCTGCCTGAACTGGACCTTTTCCAGAACAGAGCACAGGCACACTCACAAACAAGGATGAATCATCAATACCGTAACTCCTATTTTGTATATTGTGTTTGTTGTCAGACCTAAGAGAAGAAGGTCTGATCACAGCCAAGACATGTATGTAACCAAGGTCTGATGCCAGCCTTAGGAGAACAGAAGTATATCATTAACCTGACATTATAGCTACAGTCAAAAAAGAAGAAGAAGAAGAAGAAGAAGACATTATAGCTACTGGTCTCAAATGCAGAGTCCTGAGTAGAGTTGGCACTGAGCCAGGTTGATACCGGACCGTGCCGGGCATGACCCAGTAAAAAGAGCCGTGCCGAGCTTAGAAAGTCTGGCCCACGGACCAAGCCTGGCAGGGCACGTCCCAGGCCTAGACTAGCGCAGCCCAGGCATGCGAGGCACGACACGGCATGCGTGCCAGCTCGGCGTGGCCCACAAGGGCCTGGGTCGTGCCGGCCCACAAGGGCTTGATAAAAAAAATTTAAGAAAAAAATAATTTTTTAATAAATTAAAAAATTATTAGAAACAAAGGATTTATTAATATGAAGCCACCTTAATGGTAGAGGGTTTGGCATAAACCCCTACTAGTTTATTAATTTAAAATCAAAATGGTACATGAAGGGAGGGGGGCTAGGCCTGACCTCCAGAATACAATAAAAAACGAGAAAAAAATAGAGATGACTCACTTTACCAATTAAATATATATATATATAATTATAAAATAGAGATGACTCACTTATCAGTAGTATTTGTATCACCATCATCTTCGCTGGTTAAGTCATGTCCACCTTTATCTTGAAGCCTCTCCTCAGCATCCAACCAATCTTGAAGCAGAGAAGCATTTCAATCGTCTCGCCAGTCATTCTACTTCTCTTTTTATCCAGAACATACCGACCTGCACTGAAAGCAGATTCTGATGCTACTGTGGACATCGGCACAGCTAAAATATCGCGTGCAATGACAGACATAACAGGATATTGATTTCTAACACTCTTTCATCAAGTTAATACATCTAGATTCTCTATTTGATTTTCATCATATGCAGAATGAAGATCATTTCGTAAATAAAATTTTAGTTCACTACTTAAAGATGAAGAAGATGAAGATGAAAAAGATGAAGCATGTATGTGTCTTCTTTGTGCAATGAATGAAAAAACAAATGACGAACGGGAACTAAAAGAAGCAGAGCTTAGTGCAGGTATTCTAGATCCATGAATTTTTTTGTCATATATAGCATAAATATCATTAAGAAGTCGTATTACCTCATTTTTCATTTTTAGCTGGTTCAGGATCTTGATTCATGTTTTCATAATAGACATCAATTAAAATTTTTACGCAACTTAATTTAACTCTAGGATAAAAAACAGCAACTAAATTATGCAGGACATATCCTGTCCCAATATTCATTCCATTTAGTTTCCATTTGATGTATAATAGGAGCTAAAATATCATCAAATCTATGTTTATTAAATTTTTCACTAATTATATATGCTTTTTGTAAAAATGAACAAGAAGTTGGATAATAAATACCAGAAAGAATATTTGTAGCATCATAAAAAGTAATAAAAAAATCTTTCAAAATTTTACCTTTACTCCAATCAATTTCAGTCAATGTAAATATCCTAATCCACGATCATTAATATATGCATTTAATAAGTTCTTATATGGATATGCATCATATATCATGATATAGGTACTATTCTAACGAGTAATTACATTAAGTTTAAATTTTTTAAAATGTGTATCATGATCTACATATAATTGTTTAAATTCTTGAAGTCTTGCTTTTGAAGCATGAATAAAAAAACTGCATTTCTAATTTTTGAAATAACATCTTGAATTATGTCCATGCCAGCTTGAATAGAAAGATTTAATATATGACATGCACATCTAATATGAAATAATTATTCATTTAAAATGGGATGCAAATAGTCATTTAATAATGCAACAACAGAATTATTATTAAATGTATTATCAAAAGTAATAGACATTATTTATCATTAATATTATATGAGCATGCAGTTTGATAAATAGTATTTGAATTTGTTGCCCCGAATGCGGAAAATCAAAAGCACAAAAAGCAAGAATTCATTTATTTAGTTGTCAATCATTATCAATATAATGAGCAGTAATAGCAATAAAATAATTACTACCTACAGATGCTGACCAAATATCAGAAGTTAAAAAAACTCTAAGCATTTAAATTTGAGAGCGTTTCAATTAAACTTTATTTCATTGCTAAAAAGTTTGTTATAACTACTTTTCTAAATGTATGCCTACTAAGCAGATTGTAGGGCTAATTGAACATATTGTTCAAAATTATAAGATTCACATAAACTAAAAAGTAATTCATCCTGAACTATCCACTTACAAGTAATTTTTTCTGATTTTCATGATAATTATATGCAAAAGTACCTACAAGTGATCCCCTTGTATATTAAGGATACTTTGCAGACCATAATCTTGCATTTTATAAGTCTCTTGATGTCTTTTTAAATGCCCTGTTCCTCCAGTACTACTACAACTATAAAGTTTTGCATATTTTCTACATTTTGCTTTCAAGACTCCATCAACCATAATTATATCAAAATCATTCCAAACATCACTAGTCCGCTTACGAGAAGAGGTTTGACCTTCACTCTGTTCACTGATACTCTCTAGAGAAAACTTAGGGATTAGTTTCCTTTCTCTCAGAAACAGGGAGCATGCCAAAATGACTTTCGTCATAAGATGCTATATCTAAAATTTTTAATTAATGAATGCAAAAAAATAAAAACTAACTAAAAGAAGGAATTGAAAAGAAGACCAGAGGTGGAGGCGTGGAGCCGAAATTTGTGAGCTTTCTCTTGTGCTCTCGCTTCTCAACAAGAAGTGATCTCCTTTCTCTTGTATTTCAAACTTTTCAACAAGAATCTTCTTTTGTGTAACACTTGAACACTTGTTAGAGCACTTACTAGAACACTTGCAAACTAAAAATTAAATTGCTAGAGCACTTGCTAGAAGAAAGAAATAATGGTAAGAAGAAGAGAAGAGTTGATTTGATGTGGTGAGAATGAGGGAGGAATGGGGTATTTATGAGAATAAAAAAAATTTCAAAATGCCCCTATTTCAAGCCGTTTTATGGCTGTTGGGGGGTTTAAAATGGCCAACCCCCCCCCCTCTCCAACTAGCCGTTTCTAGCCATTTCTAACGTTTCTAGAAACGGCTAGAAATGGCTAGCTAGGCCATGCCTGGGCACGGCCCAGTTAGTGCCGTTAGGGGCCGTGCCGACACGACACGGTCTGGGCCATACCGGGTACGACCAAATTTCTTTTTTAGCATGGCGGGCCTGGGCCGTGCCATGCCCATGTCCGTGCCCATGTCTAGTCCTGAGCACTTGTTACAGAAATTGATGTTCTCAATCACAAGCATATCTTACCATTCATCCAATTAGACATTATTGTCTGTAGGCATCAACATTGTGAGGTTGGGCCTCTATTTCCGAACTTTCCAAGCCATATAAAATTGAAACAATCGCTGTGGTCTACTAAAATTTCCTCTCAAGGGTGAAATGCTTGTGGTAATCAGGTCTACTGGACTAGCCAGTAGAAATAACAAAGAATGATTACAGGATGTTTTAGCTCATGCAAAGGGGTTCTGATGCCAACCAATTGCACCCCAGAAGATTTATGAGTCCGATTCCTTGATAAATACACATTTCAGACCAGCTTTGGTAAAACTGGAGAGAAGCTACAGGGTAGGAGTACAATATGTTTCAAATTGGTGATCTCTGTAGGAAGATTTGTCCTTTCTCACTAGATGGTAATTGAGACCAAACCCCACCAAACAAAATTGAACTCAGGTACCTACATGACATGTCTCCCTGATGTGAATTATTTTTTTCTGTTCTAAGTTTTCCACTTTGCTTGCAATAAGTTGTAGAACTTAAACACCAGGATTAATGCCAACATACTGCCAGCCAGGATTCAAACCTGGCATTTCATCCATCATAATAAAAGGGGAACTGCCGTGAAGCCAGGCTCAAATAAACGACACTTCTATCTTATCCAACCTTAAAATATATATGCTCAATGTTCTGTACAGCAGACAGACATCAAAATTCAAGGAAAATCTCAAACTGGCAGTCCTCTTTCAAGCAGTATGCGTGCTTTTAACAGTCTGAATTACAAGTAGGAAGTAAAATGAGCATGATACTATGGTATAAAAAACTTGCAAGTTGACTTTGACCTGCATCTTAACTAGAGGCATCATAACATCATGCATTTTGTCATGCTAAGAACATATTATCTAATGCATCTGCCAGACAATGTACACCAATCTAATTTCACCAGAAGGATTTTCTGACAAATTCAATTACTAAAACACTTATTTTGGATATCAATCATAAAATAAAATAGCAAGATCCACCTACCCACTACGCCATCCAAGTTTAACAACGTAAAAGATGCATAACCTGATGATCACAAAGCATGTTGAAGTGGAGATCTGCATCCATGCAGAACAAAAATAGATGTTCCTATTTGATATTACTTTTATTTCTTATCTTTTATTTTTTTTTAAAAACATTCTAAAAATTATTAAAAAATATTTGACAGTATTAATTTTATTTTCTATTTTTAGAAAATACTTTTATTTTAAAAAAACAAAAGTTAAAGGTTTTTATTTTTAATAATAAGAAACTTATTTTTTACCACTACCATGAGCGTCGCTATTAATATCTTTATTGCCATTTGTACATTATCATCACCATCGTTATCACCTCAACCACCACCAATATTGCTCCGTCAACACCTTTTTCCACCATGTCATTTACTCACTCACCGCTCATCATCATCACTATTATCAGTAACTCCTACAACTGTAATCACTACCTCTGCCCTTTTATTATAGCCTCATCATCTCTACCATAACATTATCCAACATACCTCGACCCCCTCACTGCAACTACCATGATCTCCATCATCATTATTATATTTATTTTTAAAAAAAATACTAATTACACCAAACATACTTCTACAACTCAACTCATCTAAGCATTTTTTCCAACTACATAAGATCGGCTACACCAAACATACTTCTATCTTTAATAAAATAAAATATTTTTAGCCTGAGAGAAGAATACCATATTCAATGCATTCGTATTCCAGTCCACAGGACCACAAAAGCAAACCAAGAAAAGCTTTGGCTTTGCATGCAACCACTAGGCAGCTTCGAGGCAAACAAGCTTTGCTACCTCCATCATGTTCGCTGACAGATGCCCACACAACGCTACGTCCATTGAGAAAACAAGGAACGTCGAAGCAGGCAAGCACGCAAGGACTGACTTTACATTAAAAGACAGCATTTAATGTAATACTTAACCCATGTAGTTGGGAAAAGGATGAGTTGAGTTGAGTTGAGTTGAGTCCAAGGGTCAAAACACCTTGAAACTGTTGTCAACAGCTTGTCCCAGGATGCAGTATAACCACTATAACATTAAAATGGCCAGTAATACTTAACCCTGCATTATACTACAATTCACAAGATAATCTCAACTGGTAAGTCCGTATACAAGGACAACACAGTTACTGCCTTCCTCTCTTGGAACTGCAACTGGGACATTTATATCGCTTTATGTTCTCGGCTTTAGCAGGTGTTACCTTCACACACTTCCCATGGAACCACCTCTCGCATACATCACAAGCAATCCAGAACTCATTTGAATTGTAGTTGCTCCTACAAATTCCACAGAGGGTTTCACTGTGTTCAGCATCATCTTCGCCATATCCTTCATCCACTGTTTTTGAATTGTTTTTCAACTGCCCATCACTTGATCGCTGAACAAAAAAAGAATCGATCACCATGAAGTGTATGAAAGCAGTTAAATAGTAATTATAAAATATTTCAAATCTCACCTTCGTTGAGAGTCTGGATTTACTTCCGCTATCGATGCTAAACTTGTCTTTTGCTGGTTTCCTATTAGTCACCACTTCAAATACAGTGGGCAGCTCGTTTATCATGCTGAATAGCCATTTTCTGTCAGTTTTGACGAGCAATAAATCAGCTCCCATAGTTTTTGCGGCCATGTGCATTAAGGCACAGCATGGGCCAGATAGGCATCCAGAAACTTAAACATAATAACAGCAATAACAACAACAATCAAAATAGAATGCTCAGGTTACCAAAAAAAAAAATTGTTATGCAAATACCTATATTGACTTCATAATTCCCTACAACATTTTGGCATTCAATAACATATATCTTGCAACATTATACAGCTGCCCAACATTTTAATCTCTTTGCACCTGCTATAAATATCATATTCATTACATATGACAAAAAAGCTAAAATATTGGAAAGATTGGATAACATGAATGGCAGATTGCTTTCAATAAAAACTTAAGATCAAGCTGATCAGACTCCGCTTCATCTGCTGCACATGAAAAAGTCACATAAATTCTTGCGGAAAATTAACTATTGAACTGACAGCCACATTTTGTTTAGGAATAACCTATTTCTATGTTAAAGTAATGCCAATTAATCTTCAGAAAGGATCAAGTACATCATGTACAAGCTATAGCTTTATGTTTAGCACTGAACCCTATGAATTAAAGTCAACCCCTTCCAACACTGACATTTTGAAGTCCATTCCTCCTTCAATATAAATCACATATAGATAATCTGGATTCAGATCTGACCTTTTGTAAAAAGGACAAGTATAGTTTATATCAACAATAACAACAACAAAGCCTTAATTCCAAACTATTTGGGGTTGGCCACATAAATCCTTTTTTTTTTCTTCAGTTCTGTTCTGAAACAAGTATAGTTTATATAATAACAAAAATTTACAATATGAATTACCAAATAGGGGAAAACAAGACATACTTACAACAAATGCCTACCCATATTAAAAGTGAACAGGGCAGCTTAATTAGCATTAAATCAGAGAAATAAGTGAGCACGTTACATGCAAAGATATCCTCTCGAAAGCATGCTTGGGATCGCATTACAAAGTAGAATATATTTCTTTCCATGGAAGTGCAATTTTACATGTAAATGCACAACATAGTTAAATAACATACTAGCAGAGGGACAAAGAAAGTAAACATGGCTTTCAATCTGATTTTTCAGAAAAGGCAAGTTTGCAATAGATCCTGTCAATAAAGAACATGATATCGGTTAGTTTATGAGATTGTGTGAATGCACCCAAGGTCACAACCAAGTATGATATGTACCTCCAACTTAGCTGGAGGTAGACAGGTATGTGGATGCTGTAATGGTCCATACCAATGCTTACCAGCATTTCCATACCAATGCGTACCAGGCATACTGTTCAGTACTGGTGCCGAAACGATATGCAACATAGACACAGCATGTGAGTATCAGGATGTCAAACTGACTCCATACCAGCATACTGACACTACTAAGATTGCCAACCTTGTATAGCACTCAATGTTTTAATTCATCAATAACTTAGTAGAGTTTCGGTTGGAAAGCTGTGAACTATCCTTTTCGTTTTTATTTTCCTCTCAAAATCCTATAATTTTTTTCTGTGAGTTTAGAAATGCCACATTTTTTAGTGGCAATACAGAATAATGAAATCAGTAAACTTGTCCGACTATCTGAACATGTGCTCAAGTTTTACTCATGTTTTCAGAGTCTCATTCAGCTTTCTACCAGAAAGCAAGAAAAAGTAAAATAGCTTCAAAACTTACAAAAGCATAAAACAGATGCAGCCAGCCCACTGGCCACTCACGTCAATAGAATGTTTAATCCATCATGTCTTTTTAATGTTGAGATGTTTCTAAAGAAGTCCTGTTATTTCCCCAAAAAGAACCTAGCAGGTTGGTAACGCTGCGTTACCATGTAAACATCTGAATCAAGCTCAATTTCTAGTGGGTTCATCAAGCTCGGATAAAGTTTCATCCATTATACTATTAGAAGCAAAACTCTTAAGCAGTGTGTGAGAATCCACTCAGGGCATTGTCTGCCTCCACACCACATGCCTCAAACATGGCATGTTCTAGTCAAATGTAGAAACAAACTGAAACCTATCATTGTATCATGGCGTTAATAATCCAAAAGTCACATTCTAGTTTTGAATTTCAAAAGTCACAAGTCTCCTTTTGTCCCAGCCATCAGGTACCGCTGTCATGCTTCTCCTAGGAGCAACTACAATCCATCATGTCAAATCATTCCATAGTTGTAATCATCTTTAAAAAATCAAATAATTAAAACAAGAAAACTACTAATCATTTCATAACATGAAGTATTACTGCATCTGCATGCTTCTTAGTTGCTCCAGCTTCCTACTTGTACGACTCTTACAGCATATGCCAGCTTGTATAAAAAAGATAAATAAATGAGTAAATATATCAATAACTTCCACACACCTACTCTTGAAATTACAAGGTCCCTACCATTCCATAACATCCAATATTAGCTTAAAATTCAGAAATTTCAAACCAGCTTCCCTTCCAAGATCCTAACATCATCAATATAATCCATCTTAGCCTTAGGATCACCAAATATTATTGTTATACAAGGCAAAGATTCCTTTATTTATCTCTGACAACAACCAGATGCTGCACCAGTATCTCGCATTATTTCTGCATCTGAGAAACCATCAACTCATCGGTATTTGTTTGAACTCTGAATCTTTTGCATCAGAATTTTTTAATCCTATTAGCTAAATTAGAAAAGGACATTTCACACTTTTTCCTCTCATTTTCTTCTTCCTTCATTCCTTCTACCATTTTCCTCCTTTCCATGCATCTCATTCTATACTAATTTCACCAAACCCTTCTGCCTCTGCCTCCAACCCTGACTAACACAAAGGATGCAACTATAATTTCACCTGTCCAGCCACTCTCAAGTCCCATTCTCTTGATTATAAACTAGAAAATGTCCAATTGCCCTCAATTACAGGCCACCACCTTAATAAAGAGGGAAAAAGGGGAAGAGCTGCATGTATTATTATTTCATGTATCAAAATTTTACATATATTTGAGAAAATATTGAAATTGATCACTTCTTGTTAAAAGTACTTTTGTTAATATTAAAATTGTGAGCTTCTGCTTTTAACATCTGGATTAAGAGCTTAGGAATCTGTTTCAAAGATTTTGTTAATATTATGATGCAGCCATAACAACATATTATTCCAAGTCTAAAGCCTTCACAAGACTGATATTAAAGTAGCAGCAACATACCATCAACATACCATAGAAACACACATGACACAATTGGTGAGAAATCTTTTAAATCCATAAACAGCACCTTCAAGAATGAATCAAGATTGCAATAGCATTAGGATAAAAAGAAGAAAAAATAGTAGAAACTATAACATCATAGTTGATCCTAGAAATTCTTCATCATTGGTTCTATTCATGGCTAAATCGTCTGTTAAAGTAAGATTCATTGGATTCTTCTGCAACTGGCATTTAACTTCTTGTGTCCTGTCCACTGGCAATACCTTGACACATATGAATGGTCTCCAAATAGAAACGTGCCTTGACAGCTAAATTTATCCAACCCATCTCAATCAGCTCTTCGTTACATCACACGACAGTATTGCAACACCCATTTTATTGCAGAATCCAAAGAGAGGCAAACTCTACAAGCATGAAATAAGAACATAACTTAAGTTAGGGAATAAAGGTCCCATAATGACTGAAGTTGAAAGTGTCCCACAAACCCCCCCCCCCCCCCCCCCCCCCCGCGGAAAAAAAAAAAAAAGCCACCAATAGAAGGGAGGAAATTTCAAAATGGTTGTTCAAATTCTTACAGTCCAGCACAAAATAGATACAATTGGAAGTCACTATACATCCTCATCAGGCATATACCATTCAAATATTTCTTATCACCTCTTTCAGAGCCGCTACCGGAACACATATCTCACTTGTAACATCTGATCTCCAACCTACAGGTCAATTTTACATGTTCCATATCAAGGGAAATAAAGGGTTGGATCCACCGAGAACCTGTTCTCCAAAACATTAAACAAACACCTTGTCAAAAGAACATGGGAACAACCACACTACTTCAAGTAATTCAAATTTGTCATCTATATTGTTGCTTTCATTGCCAAGTTTGCAATATTTAAAATCCACAACAAGAGAAACTGAAGAGGAAAAAGCTTGTAACATTCACATCTCATGAATATGTTAGTGTATGCCCTATATCAATGCTACATATATATATTTTTATGAATACAAATCAAATAAAATAGTTTCTTTATCTATTCAGATGTCCTTTATTATATATTTGATATATTTGTCTGTGAGATAAAGTTCAAAAGAATATGAACCGTGCATATGGAATTTGTAATAAAAATTATAAATTGTGAGTTTCAAATTGCACGTTATGGTTCGATTCTTTAAATTTTCCTAGTCGATGTGTAGATGGGACTAAACACCGTTGAACACCGTGAGACTGGCACACCTTGCATATCCTCACCCTTATGGTGAGCAGCTGATCTCGCAAGCTGAAGTATGGAGATACTTGGATAGGTGTGTGAATGCTCGTTATTGTAACGATGCATTGGATGACCCACATAGAGATCCCATATGGATATTCTATATAGTATCAATGGTTGATCTCTGCTGACGGTTGTGCGAGTAATCCCTTGATTGAGGTATTCATTGCGCTTCATGTGTGATATGACATACTTTGACATCATACAAACGTCGCTCTAGCCATGGATGGCAAATATAGTGACGGTTGGGTATGACATAAAGCACATGAAGGTGGTGTTTGACCAAGATAGGATTTGTTTCCCTTGATAGAGAGGGTTATATCTCATGGCCACTTGATGGATTGACTAGATAATCAAATCCTTGCAAGGTTGAATTAGAATCCAAAATAGTTTTAGAGTTTCAAGTCATGTGAGTCATTTTTCCTAAGATCAACTAAACAAAATTGATTTTATGGTTGACACATTCCATACCATTAACTCATCTGGGATATGTGACGAAAGGATTGAATCACACGGTAACCGATCATGGACAGGTGTTGTCGATGACCACGTCGATAAAACCCTTAATACTTGGGTGGTCATAATGCTTTGCTAGATGCCACTCGTGATCTACAATCATGGTTTCTTTGACTTGGTCAAAGAGTTGACTTGGTCAAAGTGTTGATTAAGATCAATCCCATGGGTCATATTTGGGGACATGATTGTTGCCTGTCAAGAGGCCTAATGGGTCACACGCATTAAGGAGTCATTTAGATGAGTTAAACTGAGAATTAAATTGGATTTAATTCTGATTAGATAGTCATTTCCTAAGTCGATTATGATTGGGTTTGATCCAATCTTAATTAGAATGAGATTGACATTGAATGGGTGAACGTAGATTCATCCTGGAGGAATTGATCATGCATCTAATGGTCCTTATGGAAGGATCTTTTCTTTTGCATGAGTGTACATATGATGCACACTTGTCATTAATTGGATGATCACGATTGAGCCCAAGTGTTCGGCATGATCAATTGGATTTAATGCCATGTGATGGTGTGCTGAATCCTTAGTCAATTGGGTGCCATTTGATGGCGCATGGAGCATAGGATGCAAGCCCATCATTGGGCTATTTTCCCTCCACATGGAAGCATATGAAATGACCAAGAATTGGACGTGAAATGTGAGCATGGGACTAATGCAAATATGGGCTTGGTCAATGTTGACTTAGTCATGGTAGTTAGTTGTGTCTTGTTGGGACATGGCTAACTAACTTCCTTGCATGATAATTTTATGACATGAGATATCATAATGATTCGAATTTAAATTCAGATTGAATTTGAAATTTAAATTTGAATTTGGCATGAGATCATGATCGATTTCATGAAGATTAATTTGGTTGCAAAAGCTTTTAGAAGCTTGGTTCAAAATTTAAATGCTGAATTCTCATTGGCTGAAATTTAAACCCCTTGACAACTTGCAACCAAATTTGTTTCATGGGAGATCAGATTTGATCTGATCTTGAACATGGGGATAGCTGGTGGCATGGGCTATTAAAAACCTATGTTGGATGACAATTACGATCCTTCGAAAAGAGCTCGGCCAATCCAAGTTATCCACCCAATTTTATCTCATCTCATGCCATAGCAAAAATACGCCTTCCTCTCCTTGTTTTCCACGTGAATCCTTCACCATATTTCCTCTTTTAAGAGATTGGGATCTAATCTCTGAGAAGCAATCTAAGGCAAGACAGAGGCGCTAGCACCCCTTTTTGCCGAAGAGCTGTCAACCAATCCCTGGAGGATTTCATCATGTGACTTGCGTGGATCATTGTTGGAGGCCACACGTTTGGGTGGCTAGTGGTAGCGAGAATTCCGGCTTCATCAGCATACTCCATCGGTAAAAAACACAGGTACATGTAAGTTTCATATTTATTTTATGTCAATTTGATTATCTTCTTTGTCCCTCAGGGATCCTGGTCCTCAGAAGTCTTCAGGGTTGCATCTAGTATGCAAAATAATTGATTCTGCTGCGTAAAACTTGGATTTGATCCATGTATTTTACCCTAAAAACCTAACAAGTGGTATAAGAGCCACCCCAAGGGTTTCAATTTAGATGATCAAAATTGAAACCATTTCTTGTGTCAAATTCATTATGAATGAAATTGCCGAAATTTTATATATGATATGAAACTCAAACTTGATCACATCAATCTGAAAATGATTCATATGATGAAATTTAATTTCAGATATGAATGTTTGTTATATGATGATAAACAATGATTAATTTCAAATTTAATCATAATGTGTCATGTTAAATTTAACTATTATGTTTATGCATGATAGAAAATAATATGCTGAAATCCTGAAATTATGTTTAGGATTCAAAATTTTAACATGATAATAATGTGATCAAAATCTGAGATTAATATGTACAGATGAGTAAGTGATTAAGAGTAATTACAAATTAATGTAATCATTGCAAATCTGAAATTTTCAGCTGATTAAAAGTAATAGTAGAAAATTTACTTTTTGCAATCTAAATCATGATAAGATTATGATTATGTATAATCATTTGAAATTTGATATTGAAATTTGAAATTGAAATTTGAATTTCAAAATCTAATTTGGAATTGAAATTTTGAAATTTAAAATTTTGAAATTCGAATTTAAAATCTTATCATGATAAGAACAAATTAGGGTTTAAAATGATAAGATAACTATATAACATAGGATGTTACATAACAAATGTCACTTATCATAAAACACCCTAACGATCACTATCTTGACTTATCATAAACTATAATAGATACAAGGATTTAGGAAACTTAGACTTGACCGCATCATTGCTTGATCTAATTATTCCAAAATTGATCTAATCAATTGGACTTAACTACATTGGTGTCTAAGAAAAGTGCGATCATGGTTTTTAATTGCTCCGTTCGCTGCTTGGGAAAACCCATTCAATGGGATCGAAGGATATACTAAATAGGACCCCAATGATCAACTGATCTGGCCATTGTAAGGAAAGCTCTTAATTGATTAGATCGATAGGGTTAATCATGATGGTAGCAATTGATTTGGTTAGATGATTAGGGTTCCTAAATTAGATAGTAATCAGGGATCCTAATTTGATTAGGAGTCCCAATCATAAGATTTGATCTTATGAACTTTAGGTTAATAAAGATTAATCTAAAATCTATATATAGGATATGTAACCTAGCATGATACAAATGTTGTACATGCATGATGAGACCTAGATGCGCTAAATCCCTCCACGAATATTAAGTTATTAGCCTTCCATTGTTCATATAATACAAAATCATTAGGTCTAAGATTTGTTATGCCAAAGCCGAGGTCGAGTGTACTTATGAGAAGTTGATTGTGGAACAATGGGTTGACTTAATTAGATTAGCTGGCATAATTGGCCAAAGTCAGGATTGATTTAATCTACAGGCAAACTTTAGGGTGATCACATACGGATGTGATTAACAAGGCAATGTTCCCTAAATAATCTGAGTCACATTAGATGTGATTGATGATAATCTACCAAATTTGGCTTACCAAAATTTGTTGTGCCAAAGCCAAGGTTAAGGTAATTCGAATGAGGATCCTAGCCCACTAAGGAAATTGAATGCCAATTTCTCGAGATTAATAGAGAAGGCTATTAAGCTCGATAAAATAGCGAGAGAAACCGACTTAATTAAAAATTTAAAAATTACCATGTTAAGTCGGTTATTTGTATTCATAGCAATTGACTCGTTCTATTTTCTACGAAGGTTATCATATAAACCATGAGTGTAAACATCAACCTTATGGGTATCTTAGAATCCAACAAATTGACTGAACTCAACTTCCCTGATTGGCTTAGGAATGTAAGGATCGTTCTTCGATCCAAAAAAATTATTTGTCCTAGATGAAGCTGCATCGGAGGTCCCACCAACAGATGCTCCGACTGAGATTAACGTAGCATATAACTGGTATAAAGATGCTAAGAAAATGGACGCATGTTTAATGTTGACCTCGATGTCACCCGATCTTCAGAAACAGCATGAGCATATAAATGCTCAGGAGATTTTGATGCACCTGAAAGAGTTGTTTGGTGCACAATCTCGCTATAAGAGGTTGCAGACCTCTAGAGAGCTTTCAGTGCAAAATGAATGAGGGTTCATCAGTGAATGCCTACATGCTGAAAATAATCAATCTAATTGAGAAGTTGGCACGATTGGGTTGTGTGATGGATCATGAACTGAGTATTGATTTGCTTCTACAGTCACTACCTCCCAGTTATTCGTAATTTGTTCTTAATTTCAACATGAACAAGCTAGAGTTGTCTCTAGCTGAGCTCACAAATATGCTAACAAATGCCGAGCCCAACATTAAGAAAGAAAAGGGACATGTTATGATCGTAGAGTCCTCTGGTGCTTGTAAGAAGCGGCCAAAGAAGAATAAGGCCTAAAAGGCCAAGGCAACTAAACCAAATAAGGGCATTAAGAAAAATAAAGTAGCCAAGGGAAAGTGTCACTTCTATGGTAAGAACGGGCACTGAAAGCAAAACTGTAGGGCTTATCTGGCTAGCCTGAAAGAAAAGAAGCATACGAATACTTCTACATTAAGTATATTTATGATTGAGATGTTTTTTTTCTATTATTTCTTATTCCACTTGGGTATTGGATGCCAGTTATGGATCTCATATTTGTCTTAATATGCAAATGATAAGAAGCAGTAGAAAGCTGAAGAAAGATGAAGTGATCCTGCGCATGAAAAATGGAGCAAAGGTTGCTGCTTTAGCCATAGGATTTTATTCTGTCTTTGCCCACTAGGCTTGTAATGGAGCTTAGTAATTGTTATTATGTTCCAAACATAACAAAGAATATTATTTCTGTTTCATGCCTTGTAAATGATGGATATTCATTTGAAATTAAAAATAAAAAAATTAATTTTAAAAATAAAATATTCTTTGGTTCTGCTGAAATGTTCGACAGGATTTATATTTTGAATTTACAAAGCCTTGTTCTCAATATAGAAACTAAGAAATTAAAATCAAATAATTCTAAAAACTCATACCTATGGCACTGTCATTTAGGCCATGTAAATGAAACGCGTTTAACCAAGTTACATAAGGATGGCTACTTGGGCTCATTCGATTGAGAATCGTTTGAGGAATGTGAGTGATGGGGACATTAGCAAGAAGAAAAGGTTGCAGACCGACACTCTTTGGTTTTGTAGTTAGTCCACTTTCCACGGGTTCCACTTACTTAGCCAATTCATGAAAAAAGAGTTCCAATTTTCCAAGTGGCAACTCATGCTTCAAAATTTTAAGCGTCGACTCATACCAAAGTATAAATGCCTACCAAGTTTCAAAGTGTCGACACTTCCTGCCCTTGAGCCGACACTGCTGTCAAGCCATCAAGTCTTCTCTTTGTTTACTTGGAAGTCAAATCTTGGAGGACGCATGGAGGTATCTGGTGATGACATATGGCAAACCAAGGAGGTGCCACATGGAAGCTTGTGTAACTGAATTTGTTAGGGATTGTAATTAGTTAGCTATATCATAATTAATCCTTGGATTAGTTATGCTCTTTTGTAATTAATTATGATCTCTTTTGGCTAAAATTTCTGGAAGTCTTTTGGCCTATAAATAGGGCCAAGCTTTCCCTCTTGAAAAGAAGAAAGTGGGAGAAATAAAATCAAGTTTATTTAGGTTTTTTGCAAATTGCTTGGTTTCTCTTTGAGTATGGAGAGGGTGAGATGCCCTTGGTTTCAGTTGAGGCTCTTGTTTCCCTAATCTCAGAGCTAGGTCACTCCTTGATGGAAAGGGTGAGAGCCAATTTGCTACTCTAATCCATTCTGCCAAGGTTCCATAAGAGTTTCAGGAAGGACAAGTGCTACCCAAGTTTCAACAATTTCTTTCAAACCCTTCATTTCCTTGTTTGAATTTTTTTTATTTCCTTCAATTCTTTTGCCTCTATGGCCTTACTTCTGATCACTTGCAGGTTCTCTTGAGGATTTTGGAGTTGAGGATGATGGTTCCACGTCAAGGATCAGGTGCCAAGGTGAGTTCTTAAGTAAGGAGTGTAGATCTTGTCAACCAACCCTCAGTTCTTTGAGTGTTGAGTGCATCCCTTCCACTCTAAGCTCTTACTTCATTATTGAAAAGAAAAACCCTCTTGATCCTTTGGATCTGGGTCTTTAAAGGTGGCTTGACCTAGTTTGAAGGTTTCCATACCTTTAAACCCTGTTTTGTTTTTATTTCTTTGAAAGAAACTTGCCCAATGGTGTCTAGCTTTCTGCTTTTGGCTTGATGTTCTTCATCCCTTTCCATGCATGAATTCAGCCATAACTTGGGTTCAAATGCTCATTAAAGGTGGTTAATCACTTAGAACATATCATCATCCCCTCATTCCACAATTTTTTTCTTTTCGTCCCCCATCAGCTTTGGTATCAGAGCTTAGGTTTCTAGGTTAAGCTTGTAAGTGCTGGAATTCCTGTTCTAGTTTCAGTCTGAGATGTCCATGAATTTTTTTATATTTTTTAAGGGTAAAAAAATTTGTTTGCTGCACTTTAGGACTTTAGGTTCTGAAATCTAAAAATTCAAAAAAATATTTTCTAGAATTTTGGAGTTAAAAATTTGAGTTCTTAGGTTGTTTTCTGGAAGACTGTTTCAGTTCCCTACATTAAATTTGATTTTAAAAAAATATTTTTCTAATTTGAGATATGAGATTTAGACTTCAAATTCTATTATTTTTCACTTAAATTTTGAATTTTAGAGGGGTTTTTAAATTTGAAGTTTGAGTTTTGAAACAGGTAGTAGAAAGATTGTTAAGCTGCTGGAATGTTCTAGCAACTACTTTCATAACAACTTCCTCAACCAAATTTCAAAAGTTTTTAATTCAAAATTTCAAAATCTAGGATTTTCACTCTAAGATCTAACTAATACAATTTTCATTTCGAATTTTTGGGAATTTTAAACTTTAAATTTTAAATTTTTAAAAACGGTTAGTTGGAGATTAGTTAGAGGTTGAAATTTTTATTTAACCACTTTTATCTCTAAGGATGAATTTTCAATTTAAATTTTAAAATTTAAATTTTTTAAAAAATTGGCTTCTGAAATCTAGACTTCAAGATTTGAATTTTGCAATTTAAATTGGCATTTGCTGAATTTTAAAATTAGGTTAAATTTCACATATTTGTGTTAAGTCTAATTGATTGTGCTAGTTAATTGTTGAAATTGTGTGCATCCATGTATATAAACCATCTTAAGGGCATTCAACATAAGGGAAGGAGTTAATAACCTTTCCTTAGCCCACAACAACCATCCTCATTATGCATTGACCTAAGCCTTAATTAAAAATCAAGCATACACCTAAACTAGGGACACCCACAAGCCGGGTTCAAGTGCAAGAGGAGGCAAAGTACTATTTAGTTTGTACTTGTTCCTAGAAATTGGTGTCTAAGACTAGAGGTCTAATGGCAAACGCCTTAAGCAGACTTACGGTTCTTTAATTGTGTCCTTGCGAAAGCAAGGAGGACCTCCCGCATTCCCACCTCATACCTGGCAAGTGGAAAGGGTAATTGCATCCTTAACTAATACCTAGTCAATTCCTGTATTGAACTTCTAGGTCTAGGAGCCCTACAAGCTAGGTTTGTACTACTTGTCTTATAGGTCAAAAGCTCTATACCAACAGCCCCACGCTCAGCTTGGTTTACCTATGGATCCTAATCTTGAACTCTTTATGAGGACCCTGACTGAAAAGTTTGACACTGTAACTGAGCAATTAGGGCAAATCAACAAAGAATTAAATCAAGTAAAAGATAGAGTTGGGACCCTTGAAGAGCCCCAAAGGATCCCCATCGAACCTGAGTCATCTAGGACAATCCATCAAGGTCCAAGAATCCAATATCATGAGCACACCCCTGAGTACAATCCAAGGATACTTGACCCTGATTTCATGAAAGAAGCCCATCGAGTCCATCAGCCTGACTTCACTCCTGATCATATCCCTAGGCAACCTCACCAGGATTACTTAGATCAAGATGAAACAGCCTTGAGGAACATTCGATTAGAGGCTCCTATCTTTGATGGAAGCCTAGACCCTAAGGCTTATATTGATTGGGTGGGAAAAATGGATCAATATTTTGAATGGTACGAGATGACTGAGGAGAGAAAGTATAAGTTTGCCAAACTAAGGTTAGTCCGCCAGGCTAGGTTATACTGGAAGAATATCGGGCAAATGCTTAGGCAAAGAGAAGACATGCCCATAACCACTTGGAGAGCCATGAAAGTCAAGCTTAGGGAAAAGTATCTCCCTATGTCCTATCATCAAAGACTATTAGATCAGTGGCAAAGATTATACCAAGGCAATAAGACTGTGTCTGAATATTGCCAAGTTTGATGAGTTTGTGATGAGGTGTAACATTGATGAATCAGAAGCTGTAACATTGTCTAGGTTTAGAGCCAGTTTGCGTGAAGAAATTCAAAGGGAATTATTTCTAAGAGAAATCACTGACCTAGACCAAGCCTATCAGATAGCCAGAGATTGTGAAAGATTTCAAAGGGAACCAATAGTCAGACGACCCGAACTAAGTAAGGTTAGCACCCCTACTCATAAACCAGGGTTCAACCAGATGCGACCATATCGCCCCACTCCTATCCAATCCGGCCAAACAAGTGATAAGGGTAAGGCCTCTGTAGTTCAAAAGAGTAGCACCCCGAATGTCTAATGTTTTAGATGTAACAAGAAGGGACACGACGCCAATCAATGTCCTGCCCGTTCTCTATACATAGGAGAACTAGCTGAAGAGGACCCTAAAGACACTAAAGAGTTTGAAGAAGAGGTATATGAGGCTGAATCCAATCTGATCAATGAGTATGATGATGAGGAAGAAGAGGTTGATTATGATGAGACTTTGGGTGTTTTTTGAATTTTGACCCAATCAAAGAAAAAGGAGGATTGGAGAAGAACTAATATACTCCAAACATTTATCAAGATAGGGGAGAAGGTTTATAAAATCATTATAGACAATGGGAGTTGTGTGAATGCTATTTCGACTAAAGCCATTAAGAATTTAGGTTTGACCCCTGTTCCCCATCCCAATCCATACAAAGTTTCTTGGATAGATTAAACATTCATTCCCATTAAATCCAGATGTCAAATTTCCATTAAAATCCAATCTTATCATGAAGTCTGGTGCGATGTACTACCCATGGGGGTAAGTAGCATCATTTTGGGTAAACCTTGGATGTATAACCACGATATAACTTTATATGGTCAATCCAATTCTTGTACTTTCAACCATCTCGAAAAAAGCTTGTCATTAACTCGACCCCACCTAAAGACAATATCAAAAAGGGTCTAGTGATTTGAAAGAGAAGAAACAAGATCTGAATTTGATCAGTGTCAAAGAAATGGAGAAAGAAATCAATAAAGGATCACCTATGTGGATTTTGGCACTTAGAGAAAGTCGGGAAGAAGATCCTAAGAAACCACCCCAGGAAGTCAAAAAGATCTTAGAAGACTTTAAGGATGTATTCCCAGAAGACCTACTCGATCACCTGCCCCCGCTTAGGGATATTCAGCATATAATTGATCTAGTCCCAGGAGCCACCTTGCCTAACCTACCTCGCTATAGGATGAATCCTACTGAGCGTGCTGAGCTACAAAGACAAGTTGGAGATCTCCTCCAGAAAAGGGTTTATTAGGGAGAGTTTAAGTCCTTGTGCAGTACCTGCCCTACTGATCCCTAAGAAGGATGGAACTTAGAGAATGTGCATCGATAGTTATGCCATCAACAAAATCACGGTCAAGTATCGATTTCCTATCCCTCGCCTTGATGATATGTTTGATATGATGACCAGAGCCGCCATTTTTTCCAAGATTGATCTTAAGAGTGGTTATCTCCAGGTTAGGATCAAACCTGGAGATGAGTGAAAACTGCATTCAAAACTAAGGATGGTCTTTATGAATGGTTGGTTATGCCCTTTGGTCTATCAAATGCCTCTAGTACATTTATGAGAATCATGACTCAAGTTTTGAGACCTTTCATGGAAAAATTTGTTATGGTATATTTTGATGACATCCTCATATATAGTAAGACTAGTAAAGACCATTTAGATCACCTTAGACAAGTCTGTTACACCCTTAAAAAGGAAAATCCATATGCTAATATAAAAAAGTGTGAATTCATAACTAATAAAGTGACTTTTCTAGGGTTCATTGTTACTACTGATGGTGTTTCTGCTAACCCCGAGAAAATTAAGTCCATAGTCAAGTGGCCCGAACCCAAGAATGCACATGACGTCCGTAGCTTCCACGGTCTTGCCACCTTCTATAGGAGATTCATCCGAGGGTTTAGCACCATTGTTGCTCCAATCACGGATTGTCTTAGAAAAAGAAATTTTGAATAGACCAAACAAGCCAATAAAGCCTTCCTTGAGATTAAAGAAGAATGAGACAAGCACCAATCTTAAGGTTACCTGACTTCTCTAAAGTTTTCAAGATTGCTTGTGATGCCTCCGGGATTGGAATTGGTGGAGTTTTAAGTCAGGAGAACCACCCGATAGCTTTTTTTAGCGAGAAACTGAATGGAGTAGAGTTGAGATATTCCACCTATGACAAGGAGTTATATGTTGTAGTTCAGGCTTTGAAATATTGGAGACATTACTTATTACCGCTGGAGTTTGTTCTATTTTCCGATCACAAAGCCCTCCGATTCCTTAGCTCCCAAAAGAAGTTAAACCCTAAGCATGGAAAATGGGTAAAGTACATCCAAGCTTATACCTTTGTTCTAAAACACCGTGCCAGTTCTGACAATAAGGTTGCCGATGCTTTAAGTCGACGTTCTATGCTCTTGACGTCTATAGGTACTGAAGTCACAGGATTTGATAAGTTGAAGGAAGAATATAAAAGTTGCCCTGACTTTAGTGAGATTTTTGAATCTGTCAGTCTAAGGCTATCTAGAGAATACAAAGACTTTATTCTTCATGATAGGGTCATTTTAAAGGAATTCTTGATTTGGGAGATCCATGCTGGAGGTTTAGCGGGCCATTTCGGGAGGAATAAAACTATTCTAGCTTTGGAGGAACAATTCTTTTAGCCCAGCTTGAAACGAAATGTTGCCTAAGTTGTAGCCCAGTGTAGGACATGTGTTGTTGCTAAAATGCAAAAACAAAACACTGGACTATACACTCCTTTACCCGTCCCTGATCGACCTTGGCAAGACATCAGTATGGACTTTGTGTTGGGACTACCAAAGACCTTAAGGAGACACAATTCCATCTTTGTGGTAGTCGATAGATTTTCTAAAATGGCACATTTTCTGCCTTGTTTCCAGACCTTCGATGCATCAAAAGTGGCCAAGTTATTTCTGGATGAAATGGTTAGGTTACACGGGTTACCTAAATCTATCATGTCTAATAGGGATGTTAAATTCACCAGTTACTTTTGGAAAACCTATGGCACCTAATAGGAACCAAGTTAAACTTTTCCACCACTTATCACCCCCAAACTGATGGACAAACAGAAGTTATAAATAAAAGTCTTGGGAATATGTTGAGATGTCTAGTGAGAAAACATATTGGAAATTGGGACCTTTTACTGCTACGTAAAGAGTTTACCTATAATAGCTCAGTTAACAAATCCACTAGAAAAAGTCCTTTTAAGATTATTCATGGGTACAAACTAAGAAAGCCAATCGACCTCATTTCATCGCCTATGCATGTACGAACATCAGAGTCTGCTGAGTCATATGCACAACACATTAGGGATTTACACAAAGAAATTAGCAAGAAAATCCATATGAGCAATAAGAGTTACAAGCATATAGCTTGATTTCCATAGAAGAGCCAAAGAATTTCATGTAGGAGACTTTGTCATGATAAGGCTCAGACCTGAACAGTTTCCAAAGGGAACTATGAAGAAACTACATGCCTGTAGTGCAAGTCCTTTCAAAATAATAAAAAGAATTGAACCTGATGCTTATGTACTGGACCTACCTTCTGACTTTGGTATTAGTTCCACCTTTAATATTTCAGATCTGGTAGGATACAAGGAACCAACAGTGACTCCCAGTGAGTTTTTAGGACCTAATCCATTCTTTGAGAGTGAACAAATCCCAGAGTGTCAACCAACCACAAAGCGAGAAAGAATTAAGCGGATATTAGATGACAAGATTGTCACTACCCGAAATAAAGACTATCAACGCTACTTGATCCATTGGCAAGGTAGACCTGATTTTGAAGATTCATGGATCACTCAAGAAGAACTGAAAAGGATCAATCCAGATCTGCTTGAATATTACCAAAGCCAAAATGATCCATACTCGTCAGGGCCGAGTTTTTTTTCACCCGAGAAGGATTGATAGGGACATCAGCAAGAAGAAAAGGTTGCAGACTGACACTCTTTGATTTTGTAGTTAGTTCACTTTCCACGGGTTCCACTTACTTGAGCCTATTCATGAAAGAAGGGTTCTAATTTTCTAGGTGGCAACTCATGCTTCAAAATTTCAAGTATCGACTCATACCAAAGTATCAACGCCTGCCAAGTTTCAAAGTGTCGACACTTTCTACCCTTAAGCCGACACTGCTGTGAAGCCATTAAGTCTTCTCTTTGTTTACTTGGAAGTCAAATCTTGGAGGACACATGGAGGTATCTGGTGATGACACATGGCAAACCAAGGAGGTGCCATATGGAAGCTTGTGCAACTGAATTTGTTAGGGATTGTAATTAGTTAGCTATATCATAATTAATCCTTGATTAGTTATGCTCTTTTGTAATTAGTTATGATCTCTTTTGGCTGAAATTTCTGGAAGTCTTTTGGCCTATAAATAGGGCCAAGCTTCCCCTCTTGAAAAGAAGAAAGTGGGAGAAATAAAATTAAGTTTATTTAGATTTTTTGCAAAGTCCCTTGTTTCTCTTTGAGTATGGAGAGGGTAAGATGCCCTTGGTTTCAGTTGAGACTCTTGTTTCCTTAGTCTCAGAACTAGGTCACTCCTTGAGGAAGAGGGTGAGAGGCCCAATTTGCTACTCTAATCCATTCTGCCAAGGTTCCATAAGAGTTTCAGGAAGAAGGATAAGTGCTACCCAAATTTCAACAATTTTTTTCAAACCCTTCCTTTCCTTGTTTGAATTTTTTTATTTCCTTCAATTCCTTTGCCTCCACGGCCTTCCTTCTGATCACTTGCAGGTTCTCTTGAGGATTTTGGAGTTGAGGATGATGGTTCCACGTCAAGGATCAAGTGCCAAGGTGAGTTCTTAAGTAAGAAATGTAGATCTTGTCAACCAACCCTCAGTTCTTTGAGTGTTGAGTGCATCCCTTCCACTCTAAGCTCTTACTTCATTGTTGGAAAGAAAAACCCTCTTGATCCTTTGGATCTGAGGTCTTTAAAGGTGGCTTGACCTAGTTTGAAGGTTTCCATACCTTTAGATCCTGTTTTGTTTTTATTTCTTTAAAAGAAGCTTGCCCAAGGGTGTTTAGATTTCTGCTTCGGCTTGATGTTCTTCATCCCTTCCATGCATGAATTCAGCCATAACTTGGGTTCAAATGCTCATTAAAGGTGGTTAATCACTTAGAACATATCATTATCCCCTCATTCCATAATTTTTTTCTTTTCGTCCCCCATCAATGAGTCATGCTTACGTGGCAAAATGACTAAGTCACCTTTTACTAAAAAGGATAAGCGAGCGACTGAATATTTAGGACTAGCACATTCGGATGTATATGGTCCTATCAATATTCAGGCCATATGAGGTTTTTCTTACTTCATCACATTCATAGATGACCATAGTAGGTATGGTCACGTATATATGATGAAGCACAAATTTGAAACCTTTAAAAAGTTCAAAGAATTCAGATTTAAGGTAGAAAAACAAAGTGGCAAAAGTATCAAGATACTTCGATCAGATCGAGGTAGAGGATACTTAAGCCATGAGTTCTTAGAATATTTGAAGGAGAATGAGATTCTCTCTTAGTGGACTCCTAGTACACCACAGCATAATGGTGTATCAGAAAGGAGGAATCGTACATTATTAGATATGGTACGATCAATATGAGCCTTGCAAACCTCCCAAAAATGTTTTGGGGTTATGTGCTACACAGCCGAATACACTCTAAACCGAGTTTCGTCTAAGTTGGTCAATTCCACTCCCTATGAGATTGTGGAAAGAAACCATCCCTTAGTCATCTAAGGATTTGGGGTTGCTACGCTTATGTAAAGTGTAATGAGTCGAACAAGCTTGGAGCTAAATCCGACAAGTGTAATTTTGTGGGATATCCTAAAGAAACAAAATGATACTACTTCTACCACCCACTCAAGCAAAAGGTTTTTGTCTCAAGGCATGCCATATTCTTAGAGAATAAGATTTTTTTAAGAAAGGACAGTAGAAGAAATATTGAGCTTAGTGAAGCTCAAGAGCTATAAATTGACACAGACCCATTAAATGATATAGAGCAAATGCCAAATGCAGTGGGAGTTGAGCAGGAGACTCAACTCACATTCAGGCAATATTTGCGTGAGAGACCAAGAGAGATGGAGCAACAGGTAGCTCTAAGTACACATCAGCTACGTAGGTCTAGTAGGACTCGCCATATTCTTAAGAAATATGAATTTCTTATAGAAGATGATGAGCCTACTTGGCAATATATAACATTAACACCAAGAGATGGCTTGAAGCCATGAAATCTGAAATGGACTCCATGTACGACAACCAGGTATGGACCTTGGTTGATCCACCTGAAGGGGTAAAACCCATTGGGTACAAATGGGTCTTCAAGAAGAAGATCGATATGAATAGTAATGTGATTACCTATAAGGCGAGGCTAGTCGCAAAAGGTTACAAGCAAAGGCAAGGTGTTGACTTTGATAAAACTTTTTTTTTTATAGCCATACTTAAGTACATAAGGATTTTGCTTGTGATTGCAGCCTATTACGATTATGAGATATGACAAATGGATGTCAAGACTGCCTTCCTAAATGGTAATTTAATGGAGGATGTGTATATGACACAACCTTAGGGTTTTGAGTCCATTGATTCTCAAAAGGTATGCAAGTTGCAAAGGTCCATTTATGGACTTAAGTAAGCCTCTAGAAGCTGGAACACCGTTTTGATGAAACAATCAAAGAGTTTGATTTCATAAAAAAAATGAGGATGATCCATGTGTGTACAAAAAAGTTAGTGGGAATATTGTTTTCTTGATATTATATGTACATGACATATTATTGATAGGAAACAATGCATCCTTGCTGCAAGAAGTGAAGGATTGGTTGTCCGACAAGTTCTTCATGAAAGATTTGGAAGAAGCATCCTACATATTGGGTATTAAGATCTATAGGGATAGATTTAGGAGGTTGCTTGAATTGTCCAAATCAACGTATATAGATAAAGTGCTAAAACGGTTTAGCATAAAAGAATCCAAGAAGAGATTCTTGTCGGTGTCGCATAGGGTGCATCTCTCCAAGGACGAGTCCTAAGACCCAAAAGAAGAGAGAGCACATGGATAGGATTTTGTACGCCTCAGCAATCAGATCCATCATATATACGATGCTATGTACGAGACCTAATGTTTCTTATGCTTTGAGTATCACTAGTAGATACGAGGCAAACCCTGGTGAGAAACATTGGATGGTCATCAAGAATATCCTTAAGTACTTATGAAGGACTAAGGATATGTTCTTGGTTCATGGAGGATCCGAACTCATAGTTCGAGGTTATACGGATTCTAGCTTTCAGTTTGATAAAGATGATTATAAATCTCAATCAGACTATCTTTACACTCAATGGTGGTGCAGTCAGCTGAAAAAGTTCCAAGCAAGAGATGACTGCCGACTCTACAACCGAAGCCAAGTACATCGCAGCATCAGATGCAGCCAAAGAAGTGGTTTGGATCAAGAGTTCATCATTGAACTTGGTGTGGTTCCGAGCATTGCTGATCCAGTACACTTGTATTGCGGCAACAATGGAACTATTGCGCAAGCTAAGGAGCCAAGGTTTCATCAGAGGTCTAAACATGTAGTCAGGAGATACCATGTAATTAGAGGGATTATTAATAGAAATAATGTAAAAATAGAATGAGTTTCCACTGAGAATAATGTAGCTGATCCGCTCACTAAAGCCCTACCGCAGCAGAAGCATGATAGTCATGTTAAGTCACTTGGTATTAGATACATAGGTGATTGGCTCTAGTGCAAGTGGGAGATTGTTAGTGTATGCCCTAGATCCAATCGGATTGAATGCTATGTATGTATATATTTTTATGAATGTAAATCAAATAAAGTGATTTCTTTATCTATCCAGATGTCCTTTATTATATATTTGATATATTTGTATGTGAGATAAAGTTCAAAAGAATGTGAACCATGTATATGAAATTTGTAATAGAGATTACAAATTGTGAGATCCAAATTGCACGTTATGGTTTGATTGTTTAAATTTTTCTAGTCGATGTGTAGATGGAACTGAACACCGTCAAACATCGTGAGACTAGCATACATTGCATATCCTCACCCTTATGGTGAGCAGCTGATCTCGCAAGCTGAAGTATGAAGATACTTGGATAGGTATGTGTATGTTCGTTATTGTAACGATGCATTGAATGACCCACACAGAGATTCCATATAGATATTCTATATAGTGTCAATGGTTGATCTCTGCTGACAGTTGTGCGTGTAATCCCTTGAAGTATTCATTGCGTCTCATGTGTGGAATGCCATACTTTGACGTCGTACAAACATCGCTCTAGCCATGGGTGGCAAATATAGTGACGGTTGGGTATGACATGAAACACATGGAAGTGATATTTGACTAAGATAGGATTCGTCTCCCTTGATAAAGAGGGTTATATCCCATGGCCACTTGATGGAATGACTAGACTGTCAAATCCTTGCAAGGTTGAATTGGAATCCAAAATGGTTTCGGAGTTTCAATTCATGTGAGTCAGTTTTTCCTAAAATCAAGTAAACAAGATTGGTTTTATAGTTAACACATTCCATACCATTAACTGATCTGGGATATATGACGAAAGGATTGAATTGCACGGTAATCGATTATGGACATGCATTGTCGATGACCACGTTGATAAAACCCTTAATACTTGGATAGTCATAATGCTTGGCTAGAGGCCGCTCATGATCTACAATCATGGTTTCTTTGACTTGGTCAAAGTGTTGATTAGGATCAATCCCATGGGTCATATTTGGGGACATGATTGTTGTCAACGTATTAATGAGCCTAATGGGTGCATTAAGGAGTCATTTGCATAAGTTAAACTGAGAATTAAATTGGATTTAATTCTGATTAAATAACCATTTCCTAAGTCGATTATGATTGGGTTTGACCTAATCTTAATTAGAATGAGATTGACATTGAATAGGTGAGAGTGTACATATGATGCACGCTTGTCATTAATTGGATAACCATGATTGAAAGTGTTGGGCATGATCAATTGGATTTAATGCCATGTGATGATGTGCTGAATCCTTGGTCAATTAGGTGTTATTTTATGGCGCATGGAGCATAGGATGCAAGCCCATCATTAGGCTATTTCCCCTCCACATGGAAGCACATGAAATGCCCAAGAATTGGACGTGAAATGTGGGCGTGGGACTAATGCAAATATGGGCTTGGTCAATGTTAACTTAGTCATGGTAGTTAGTTGTGTCTTGTTGGGACATGGCTAACTAACTTCCTTGCATGATCATTTTATGACATGAGATGTCATATAATAATTTGAATTTAAATTCAGATTGGATTTGAAATTTGAATTTGAATTTGGCATGAGATCTGAATTGATTTCATGAAGATTAATTTGGTTGCAAAAGCTTTAGAAGCTTGGTTCAAAATTCAAATGCTGAATTCTCATTGGCTGAAATTTAAATCCCTTAACAACTTGCAACCAAATTTGTTTCATGAATGATCAGATTTGATCTGATCTTGAACGTGGGGATAGCTGATGGCATGGGCTATTAAAAACATATGCAACACTAGGTTGGATGACGATTACGATCCTTCGAAAAGAGTTCGGCCAATTCAAGTCATCCGCCCAATTTTATCTCATCTCATGCCATAGCAAAAATACGCCTTCCTCTCCTTATTTTTCACGTGAATCCTTCATCATATTTTCTCCTTTAAGAGATTAAGATCTGATCTCCAACTCTCTAATAGATCATCTCTTGATTTGAGAAGCAATCTGAAGCAAGACAGAGGCGCTAGCACCCCTCTGCCGAAAAGCTATCAACCATCCTTAGAGGATCTCATCCTGTGACTCTGCATGGATCACTGTTGGAGGCCACACATTTGGGTGGCAAGTGGTAGCGAGGATTCCGGCTTCATCAGCATACTCCATCAGTAAAGAACACATATACATATAAGTTTCATATTTATTTTATAGCAATTTGATTATCTTCTTTGTCCCTCAGGGACCCTGGCCCTCGGGGTCTTTAGGGTTGCATCTAGTATGCAAAATAATTGATTTCGCTGTGTAAAATTGGATTTGATCCATGTTTTTCACCCTGAAACCCCAACAGAATAATGAATACCATTTATCATAATCATATAAAGGTCCCTGAAGATTGGTAAAGCCATATTAGGAAGCAAATTGTCACCGCAAACCATCGTTAGAAAAAGTTAATGATCTTGACGATTGCCAAAGAACAAACATCAATGGAACAATATTAGATGATTTAAACGGCATCCATAGAACACTATTGGAAAATATCAGATGACTTGAAGGGCCACCATAGGCCATAATTTCAAGAAATATCAGATAAACTCAAGGATCAGCATTGAAGTATCTCCATAGATCATCACTTTCGTAGAAAAGAACACCTCAAGGATCATCGTGGATGATTAACAAGTTTCAGAAGTCAACTAGAAACAGCTTCAACATGCTTAACATTCCCCAAGGGATACTTTTAAGTGCCACATCTTGGTTTTATTTGTGAAGTTATGATTACATTCATGTTGCATTACTATGTTTTATATCCATCCATCCATTCTGAGATTCCATTCAAGAAAAACCCTAAGAACAAGAAAATGAATATCTAGACTAACACTTTTTTTAATTGCCAACTCTACATGCTAGTACTTAAAATTTAACAATGGAACGATTTGATAGAGAGGAGGTCTTAGCATAATGGTGAACTTCCTCCATTGTGACTAAGGTTTCATGGGTTCATACGTTTGAAACATAGAAATAGCCTCTCCGTACACAAGGACAAAGCTACAGTGATGAAAACCTAAAGCATTAGGACACCCTTTTAAAAATAGAATGATTTGATAAGACAAAACACAGCCTAGAAAAATAAACAATCATGTACTTGATGTGGAACTTTCTGATTGCTCACCCATCTAGCAACCTGCAGGATATAAATCCAAAAGGAGTAACACAGATGTGCAACATCAGATATGTGACTCTTTGTGTGACATATTGGTGTGATGCTAGCATTTTTCTATAAACAATTAGAAATTTATTATTGTTAATAGTATGTAAATTTTGAGCTTCAGTGCTTTCACCAATTTACAACTTTCGTTAATATGCAACACAACATATGTTGTTGGGTTCAAATGGACAATAAGTCATGAAAAATACAACAATAGGATTGTCTTTATGATGTTGATTTTCATAATGCTTGAAAGACAATCCTTAGAGCATTATAACCAGCAAACCACAATCAAGAGGCATAGTCCCCAAATGCATTCCTCTTGTAACATATTATTGTAAGCAATCGATCAAACATATATTCGTCTAAAATAATAAAATCCTTCAGAAACATTATACTTGGAAGACAACCCTCAAGAAGCATAGAGTGGACTATTCCAAGTATTATGCTTCTGGAAAGTGTTCCAAGTAGAACATTTCTCAAGGATTTTGTTCTTTGAAGTCTCCGTTTAATGTCCCATCACTATTAGATTTCAACTCTTTCCAGAAGGTCCAACTTTTGATGAGACAAATGTAGAGATTGTATATGAAAATTTGTTCATTTTATTTCTTCCATTTTCTGGTGAGGGGTTTGCTTATAAAATTTTGCATCATCACATATCTGCGAACAACACCCTCTCTTACTCATATTTACATAATGACCCAGGAAAACACATAACAATTCAAGTAAAATACCCTCCCTATTAGCTCTAAATTACATGGAATTTGATTGCAGACTATGGTTTAGGTAATTATGGTCGTACAAGAAACATGGTAAAGCTAAGGTTAGATTTGCAGGAGATGCGGGAGGTTTGCAGGACATGGTAAAGCTAAGCTTAACATAAGGAAAATAGACAGATGGTTTGATGTGAGCTTCAGTGAGCATGAGCTCCCTTTCCTTTCCTACCAAGCTTCACGTGTAGGTGGTCACAGCTCTTAGAGTACTCAGGGAGTCAACTAGGCCTCTATTTGATCAAGAAATTCATGCCACTTTATGTTCTGAATGTTTCTCCCCCTTCTCTCTTTTGCATCCAATGCCCTAACCCAATAGACTTATCTTCCTCCAACAGCCTTAATCAGTTGTCTTGCATCTTCTACTTCCCCCTTCTCACTGCCCATCAAATATACCATATTTATCCCTCATCTCATGTTTTAATACAGTAATATAGGAGTATATTTGAAAAGTTGAAATAAGAACTGGTGTTCACTATCCTTTTGTTTTCAGTAGTTAAAAATGAAATTTCTTTTCTCAGCAACTAAAAATTATTTTTATAAAAGCATGGAAAAATTGCCAAACTAAACTCAACCAAAATATATCCCCTTTAGAAACTCCATGAAGACCTTCACATGTTCATCAAGAATGCAACAAATATACTACCACCAACATCAAGTTTTGCCCCTCAACTGGAGAGAGGCATGTATCACAATACCAAAGAGAAATTCTTCAAATGAATAAGAAAAATATTTGCAACTAGTTCTCAACCAAATATCAACCCTCAACAAACTTACGCCAATCTCCAAATCAGTTAGTTTGAATTCCTAGACTATGTCTTATTTCATATCATCCTTCTCACTTCCTACTTATTCAAAATTGTTCTAATTATGCCAGCATGTGATGAGCTTCATCATATATATTTTGTTAAAGACAAAAACTGAAAACAAGGTATGCCATTCTTTTCTGTCAAAAACGTGTTTCATTTACTGTTATTTAAATTCTCTCAACTTCCTTTAGACCTTCGATTTACCATCATTGACCAACACCAATAAATTGTCGTCTTCTTGCATCTATCCTGTGAAAGAACATAACATTATAATTGTTGCAGTCTTTCAGCTTTAGCAACTTATCTCTCTATAATGCAAACTTTTTTTCTTTCTCCTGAGTCCTAAACTAATATTTATGCCAGCTATAATTTTCTATCGTAGCATCCTCAAACATCTTTTTTGGTCTCCTCTATAATCTGAATATACTTTATGCTTTGAAAGATATGATAGTCTATACCTTACAACTATGGTTATTAATGCTGTGGAACTTTCTAATCTAATTACCATGAAAATAGACCTTTCTTTGAAAGTCAACAACTTTTCATATCCAATGTCTTCCAGTAAGAAGACTGGATATTTACGAAAGCAAATTCTATTCATCACAAGAAAAATTAATACTTCATCAACACAAAATTACTAAGACCTTCCATGCTCATTGCATGAAACATTTATCATCCTCAACGAAACTACATGCTACTGCTAAGACCTTCCATGCTCATTCCATGAAATCTTCATCCTAGAGGAACCTACACACTCCCTAAGAAGTTATGGATCATGAACAATGCTCTTAAGAATGGGTAAAGCATCATTTACAAACAATAATGGATTTTGTTGCCTCTCTTTGGATACAGTCACAAGCTAGTAGTTTTACATGCAATCATCATCTGGCATGCATTTTTCGCCAAGGAAAGCAGACTCTGCAGATTGATAGCCTAGTTCAGTGGGTGATATTCAGATTCCAGAAAGTCTGAACCAACCAAAAAAATCTAAATTTTGATTTACATACTTAGACAAGAACATGAGTTGAGGGAGAAGAGATAATCAGTTTTCACATCCTCATTCAAATCAAATTGCTCCTAATCCGGCAATCAGAGTCTTCGCGTCCCTAGCCTCATTCTAGAGCCAAATTTGCGCAACTTTTCTTCCTTCTTTCTCCGTATCACGTGCAATGGTAAATATTCTAATAAATATTCAAAGCAATCCAGAGAATATACGAGATGAAAGAGAAAAGGATGAAATCATTCAACTGATCTCCGAACTACGACCACGAAAGGATCGCAACCCTAGATGATGATGATGAAAAATAAAAGCCCTCGGCTTACCTCTCGTTGCCATTAAACCAGGCTCCGAAGAAGAAGGCGACGGAGAGGAGCCACGAGTCGCTGTGCACCGCCACCAGCGAGAGAAAATCCTTCCGGTCCAACCCGTCCCTCGCAAAGTTGATCCCAAGCGCCGGCTCCGGCAGCGCCGTCGGCACCTCCTCCACCGGCAGCGTCACCTCCCACATCCCCCCGGGGTGTCCGTACAGGCACAAGGCCACCTTCTCTGCGCCAAGTCCAATCACACCCAAATCCCTCGATTCCATAACCAAATCCAACACCAAAACAACTCGATCTCAAACTGTTGTCGATCTAAACAAAACACTCACCTGGATCGCACATCGCATAGAACTCATCGACATCTGAGAGCAGAACAGATCCAAGAAATCATCAGAAAAGAATCGGAAAATAGTCACAGACATCGAGGAAAAGCAGGGATTAGATGAAGAAAAAGGGAGGACCGATGGTGAGGGCGCGAACGATGGCGGCACGGCGGCCGCTGTAGTCCTTGTAGATCTCCTCAACGGTCTCGGGGAACTGGATCGTGCCCGTAGGTGCGAGCTCCATTCCCACGACCGGACGGCCGGATCCGTCCGCTGGACGGCAGATCCCGAGGCTTTTTAGAGACGAAATGAAGCTAGGATCGTTTGTCGGTAGCCAGAGCGAGAGCGCGAGCGCGAGGGCGGTGCTGTGATCCGCGAGCAAGAAAACGGTGGTAACTCTTTCCTTACAATGCCGATATAAATCGAGAATGAATTCATTAGAAACTAGGACTTCTAAAAACACGGTCTCTTTTCTTTCTTTTTCTTTTTTTTCTTTTTTTCTTTCTTTTTTTTTTTTTTTTTTTTTTTTTTTTTTACAATCGAACAATCATACCATTCAAATATAAGTCAAATTCATAATATCATAAAGTAAAAAAAAAATAAAAAAATAAAAATTTTAACTGATTCAAAACTAGATTTTCATACGATGGACAACGAAAAAAGCCATCCAATCAGCAGCGAGTTGGCTTCTCTATAAATATGACGACAATAAACCTCATCAACTAGTTGAAAGAATGATCTGATGTCGTGTATAAGAGAATTGACTGAAGATCGATCCTTAGCATCCGGTTTGATCCAATTAATGACTGTAATTAGCAGAATCATCCTCAATATATAGTCATCGAGCTCAAGGCTCAGTAGTATAAGTGATGCCCGCCAAGCCATATAAAGCTATATCCATGGACAGAAGTATCAATTAAATGGATGCATTCGACGTATTTATCAATTGAATTCTATTTTTGTTTACGTGTTATCATTTTAATTGTTCCTTTAGATATCTACGAATTTATCTTGGGTTAAGTACCTTATTTCTTGTGCAACATGCCCACGAGATTTAATAATAATGTTGTATTATTATATTTGACATAATAGTCAAATGAATGTCATGTTTATTATTCTCCTATCATATCTAATTCTGACTTGCACCGTCTATTCTAATAGTTGATTAATTTATAAGTCTTGAAAAATATAAGTGTAATACATGAATTGCTTATTCAAGTTTTGAGAAAATATAAGTATATTTTCTAGCAAGCATCAATTCAAGTTCGATGCTATGCTTGAGGCATGAACAATCAAGGAGTGTATGTAAGTCAAAATGCAATCTAAATTTGAAATCATGTTTCGAATATAAATGGCTTTTATTTCTTATGGTTGTAGACCTATAGCACTTGAAAACAGTAACCACTTTTACTTCTTGACAAATTTGTTAGTGTAAGTCCATATTTTGTTTCTCAAAGCAATATCTGTTTTTAAAGATGATAGATTTTGTTTCTAATTATTCTAGGTTATGACTGCTTTGACCATGGATCATATGATCACATCATTTTGAAGGAGATTGAAATTACTTTATTTGGTTTTGACTTGGATACTTGGCTCAATTATATCAATCTTTTGACTTTAGTAAATTATAAACTTTTAGGTAGTGTTTGAAATAGGAGACAAGAGGGGACAAAATGAGATTGAAATTACTTTATTTGGTTTTGACTTGGATACTTGGCTCAATTATATCGATCTTTTGACTTTTAGTAAATTATAAACTTTTAGGTAGTGTTTGAAATAGGAGATAAGAGGGGATAGCTGGGAATAAAGTTAACCAAAGGGATAATCCATGGTTAACCATAGGATATCCCCTCAATTTATTCCCTAAAAAATATAGGAATAGCTGGTTATCCCTCCAAATAAGAGTAAAAAAAAGTTATCCTATGGATTTATCTTTTTGCATTTGATATGATCAATAGGATAGCCAAGGGATATCGCTAGGGATAGCCAGGGGACAAACTCTATCCCGTACACTTATCCATGGATAATATTTTTTCTATCAAACACTACCTTAAGAATAACTTGTAGTAGTTAAGAAATATTTATTGTTCAAACTATAATTTACTTTTAATTTTATTTTTTAGATGATAGTTTAAATAAAAACTTTCAAATTTTATTTCATTTTATGAGTACAAGGATTTTTTTGTCATTGAAAGTTATATTTTTTTGTATATTTTGCTATAGCTATGCTTCTTACTTTATGATAACCCATTGAGTTGCCACTAGAAATATATTCAGCAACAATAAAATAAGTGATATTTTTCATATATTTTGTGGTAACTAAACTCATCATAAAAACGAATTATTTTGCAACAATGAAATAAGTTATTACTAAATACGTAGTTGCCACAAAATATATATTTGGTAAATAAAAAAAGCATTACAAATTATAATATAAATAATGATTTGTATAAATTTTCTGGCAACTAAACATGTCACAAAAACTATCTATTATCTTTATAACATATACTTCTGCCATTAGTTTTTTTTGTAATGATAAAAGATGTTATTGATTTTATTTTATAATAACTATAATAATACAACGGCAGCTCAAGTGATTACTAAACAATTTTTTTATAATATATTTATTTATTATCATAAAAATAATTTAAGCCAATTATACTTCTGGGATGGCTTTTACAATTGTTGTGATAAGTAGAGTTATCATAAAATTAATTTTCATGACAATCAAAATTGTTATAAATTTTATAACTTTTTATAATAACTTTATTATTATATAAGGCAAATAACTTTTTGTAATAGGGTCATAGATAACAACCTCACCATGACCCTTTATTATTAAAAAAAAAAAGCAACAATTTTCAACTTCTATGAATAGGTTTGCCATCACAAAACAAATGATTTCTTATAGTACTACCAGAGACTCATATTGTTAATGACAAAGCTAAAAGGATCATTCATGATTTTGAAAGGGATTGAAACAAATGTTGTGCCACGGCCAATGGCTCCTTTGGAATTATTATTGTAGCTTAGAGAATCGGCCTACGAGTCATGGATGAAGAGTTTATTGCTTCAAAAGCCTCCCATGAGATCATCTAAGTTTCTGATTGCCCCTCTTAGTTTTTCTCTACATTCATTCATCTAATGATGATGCCCTACCCAGCCACGATTAGATGTGTAGGAGGGGTGCATGTGAGGATTTTAGACATAGTTGTTAGATATGGCTTGGACATCGATCCGGCCAAGAGTCGGGTCATTGGATCACTGGTTCAACCATCGGGTCATCGGTTGAACCATCAGTTCAATTATTTTAATATAAAAATATATTTTATTAATAAAAATTATTTTTAATAAAAAATTAAGGTCAACCTGATTCATTTCTCTCTCCAACACTTGCAAAGATGTAAAGAAACTGTCTATTCAACTATGTTCCTATCCTTCCTCCTAAAATATGGATTAATCAATAAGTTTAAACTATCCTTTTCATATTTTCTGATTATTCCTCTTCACAACTTTTTGGCACATCAGTAAGTCAACATTATTTATATCAACTACATCTTCCTTTTATGAATTTTATACCCTTATGGTCTTGCCCTACTTTATACGGCAGCCTACTTCATGCAGCTAATAACCACGGGAACAAGATAGAAGAAAAGGGCAGCAGAGATTCAAGTTTCAGAATCTAATAAGAATATTTAGGCTCAATGATTCAAATACCGAACCCATTAAAAAATGCATTTCTAAATTCAAACTATAAAATAGTTCTTACTGCATATAAACCCAATAACAATTGAAAGTCAACCGTATTAACACTGCGTTACCAACACCTGGTCAAAGAACACCGTATGGAGGAACAGTGCAATCAGCTAGCGGAATGTTTATTAACATAATTTTTATCATAAAATTCATAACTTTCTTAAGATTCAGCTCAAAAATCTTACAATCAGTTCTTATTTCTCAAAATATAAAAAAGGGCACGAAGATCAGGGATAATGCTACAAAATTGAGAGAATGACAATTCCAGGAAATGCAAGAAAAATTAAAAGCATGTTCAACGGAAAGAAAATCAGGAAAAGGAAAAAAAAAAGATAGCATCAAATGGGAACTAACCAAGACTTTCTCAGCAAAGTTATTAAAATCAGGGAATTCGGAATCACTATCGCTGATGTACCAAGACTCTGCCTTGCTATTTTCATTCTCCAAGAAGTTGTTGACCATCACCGCCAGGTCATGCTCACTCTCATGGCTGAACCCCCCAATCTGGCCCACGAACTCACTCCCTTCGCCACCATTCAACCTCATACAGAGGCCATCGATGGCCGCGCAGATCCAGCAGTCACCACTGCCCCTGCCTTTCCAACCGGTGGGGGAGCCACTAGGTGTCCACCGATCCAATACCCACAAGCCTAGCTTTGTTAGGTGGCGATGTGGCACGGCCATCGGTGGTAGTGGAAACAGTGCTTCCCTGACACAGACTCCGAATTCTCGCATCAACAGCACGAGGATGAACCCCTTCTGTTGAGGAGGACGAACCCCTTCCCCAAAATCAAATGCGTAAAAAAGGCGAAAGAGAAGAGGTCGCAACTTGAAGTTGAAAGGGGTGAAGGTGAGAGAATTTGAACGTCATTGACAAACCGTTACCCATTCGGTTCAAGGTGGGTTGACCGGTTCACGGGTGAACCAAACGGGTTGACCAAGTTATTTCAGATCTCTTGTATCTCCGATTTTATGTTAGAACCGGACCGGCTTGGCCTTCGGATTTCGGTTCAATCGGTTCAACCGTCGGTCCGGTCTGGTTTTAACAACTATATTTTAGAAAAAAATGAATCAAGATAAAGAGAGTGGAGAGAAAGTCAAAAGCTAGAAAAAAAATGGTGAGGTAGAGACCCTTTAATATACTATTTTAAAAGTGGTTGTAGAGGAAGAGAGGAATGGTGGATTAAAATGGAAGTCTTTTTCTTATAATACACTACATGAGGGAGCGAAGGTTGTTCTTAGAGTGTATTCATGATAAGAAAGCATAGATTACAATGTGAGGATACCAAGAGATCCAATAACATCTAGGGATTACTCACTCTCATAAAAGGTTAATGAAGGGTTCACTTTTGATACAAGTGTAAGATTTAGAAGTTAATTAAGGTTCTCAAATTAGAGTAAATTGATTAGAAAGATGAGATGTAAAGAAAAGTTGATTTGGTTGGCTAAGGGTTTTGTTAAGTATGATTGCATATGATTGAATGTGATCATGTTTGATCAGATGTAATTTAGATGCAATCAAAGAGATTACTTAAGGCAAAGTAAGATTCACCTAGTTAGCTATGATTGAGATTATATGAGATCAAATAACCAAAAATTCAAGTTAGATAGATGAATTTTTTGCTATTATATGAAAAAGTAATAATTATGAGGTGCCTAAAATAATCAAGTTATGCAAATAACAGGCTTTCCTATGAAGTGGGTGGCTTCAATCAACTTTAATTTTGCTTTTGCTAAATGGTTAATGGTGGTCATACCAGATGTTTCAAGTGCAAGAGAGGAATTTGGCAAGGAGATCCTCTCTCACCTTATATTTTTATTCTTTACCCTCAAATATATTTTTGTTAGAATATTAGATATAAGATGAGAAAGAATACTTTTCGTGGCATCCGCATTGATAAGAATAATAAAAGGCTCAGTTACCTCGTTTATAATAATTTGCTTGTATTTACCAATGCTACCTAATAATGTCGTAGGAATTTTGGAGGCTTTTAAGATATATAAAGCCTTGACTTATCAATAATAATAATAATAATACCTATAAGTCCTCTCTTTCCTATGTGGATGCATAGCAAGATTAAGCTGACGATTAGGAGCAAATGTGCGTAAGAAAATCAACTAAACAATAAAATTGATTTGAACAATGATGTTACTTTGGTTTGAATCGATTTTTTTCTCTTAATTTGGTTTTGATTTAAAAATTTTTAAAATAAAAAAGTTGTTTCAATTTTGATTTGGACTTGTAAAAACTAATATAAATCAAACTAAATCATATGTATATATTATATGGGCTTTCATTTGTACCATAATTAAAATTGAGATGTTATACACATGTATGAATAATTTGGTTGTGTGAGAAATATGTTATTTTTCATTATGAATAATTGGATTGTCATTTGACCATATAAAGTTGCCAATGAAAATGGTCCCATGATCATCTATAGCAAATACAAGTAAACTGATAAACTAATACAAACTTTTTAATTCATTCTATTTGATTTTGATTTTAATTTTAATAATCAATTCAAATCAATTTGGCTTTAAGAATATTTCGGATCCAATCCAACCTTTTCTAACTTAAGTTTATAGTAAATAGCACTTGTAATCATATGCTTGAAAAGGCCTAGACTAAACCTATAGGGAGGAAGACTCTTTCCAAAACTTGGTGGAATGATTAATGGTTGTGATCATGTACTTAAAAGGCCTAGGTTAGGCCTATAAGAAGGGAAGACTCTTTCCAAAGTTGGTCGAATTATTAGCATTCATGATTGTATGTTTTAAAAGGGCTCGACTCAAGGGAGGAAGATTCTTTTCAAATATAATGGAGTGGTTAGTGCTCGTGATTGTATGCTTAAAAAGGCCTAGGCTAGGCCTGTAGAGGGAAGCTTTTTTTAAAGCTGGTGAAGTAGTTAACACTCATAATTATGTACTTGAAAAGGCCCAAGTTAGGCCTATAGGGAGAAATTCTTTTTAAAGCTAATGAAATGGTTAGCGCTCATGATCTCGCATGTTTGAGAAGGCCCAAGCTAGGCCTGCAGGAGGGAAAACTCTTTCCAAAGTTGGTAGAATGGTTAGCACTTATAATCATGTTCTTTAAAATGCCCAAGCTAGAACTATAGGGAAAGACTCTTTCCAGAACTTGTGGAGTGGTTAGCCTTCGTGATTATATATTTTAAAAGGCCTAGTGAAGGATCTTATTGATGGACAAAGTCACAAAGGGTAGTGCTAACACAATTAGTCACAAAGGGTAGTGCTAACACAATTAGTCACAAAGGATCTTATTGGTGGGTCAAAACTATTTCGACTCAACTTATAATTTGGAATCGATGATCCTAATCGATTCTAGTGAGCTTCTCACAATCCACCAGTGATACCTAGCAGTATATAATGGTAAGCCAGTAGGCTAAAAAAAAGAACCAGAATGTAGTTACCATGTAGTATATCCTTCTATCAAGAGTTTCGACAGGATGCTAGGTTAAGGATAACTCATCAAACCCTAAACACCGATCATATGTAATATTTATTTGACTCGAGTTCAACTTATGATTCTAATAGAAACTTCTTTCCATTATCACCTGCCGTGGCCACGGACTCATGAACTCAGTTTCCTAAATAGTATAGGACTACTTCCTATCTACTAGGACTGATAGATTCCTCATAAATACTCTTTACTTCTACATTCAGACCACTACAACCAACATACATAACAAAGTCCTAGATGCCTAAAAGGATCAAAGTAATATGTAGTCAAAGTGCAATGAACCTAGTATGAGTAACCGAAGTACTATAGGTCAAGGACCACTTACACTACTATATTGCTGAGAAGTCATTGACGAGTGAGTAGTTATCCTACTGACTTCTCGTATGGTTACGCTCGGTACCAATGTCAAACATCCACCAGCATTCTTGCCTTGGTATCTCATACCTCATATAAGAGATTCATATCAAGGCAATCCATGCTCCAATCTTGATCGGATCGATTACCATCCTCATGATTGATCAATTGATTGAGAGCGTTTTAAGAGTAAAAATCTATTATGACACGTGTTTCAAATTTTCAACTCTTAAAAATATATGTCATTGTCCATCAACCCCAAGGACATTACATGGCACATCAACATAAGAAAAATGCTCAATTTTATTAATATGAATATGATCATGTATAATAAAAGTTTTGAAATATAATGTGTATGTCAACAATTGGCTTTCCAGAGCACTCATCTAACACCTAGGCCTAAGGGAGAAAGACTCAATACAAAACTAATGCAGTGGTTAGCGCTCATGATCGTATGCTTAAAAAGGCCTAGGCTAGTCCTGTAAGGAAAAGACTCTTTTCAAAGCTGGTGAAAGTGGTTAACACTCATAATTGTGTGCTTGAAAAGGCCCAAGCTAAGCCTATAGGAGGAAGACTCTTTCCAAAGCTGGTGAAATAGTTAGTGCTTATGATCGTTTGCTTAAAAAGGCCCAAGCTAATATTATAGGAAGGAAGACTCTTTCCAAAGCTGATGAAATGATTAGCACTTATAATCGTATCCTTTAAAAAACTTAGGCTAAGCCTATAGAGGAAGACGCTTTTCAAAGCTGATGGAGTGGTTAGTTCTCATGATCGTATACTTGAAAAGGCTCGGACTAGGCTTATAAAAGAAGACTCTTTTCAAAGCTAGTAAAGTGGTTAGCACTCATGATCTTGTTCTTGAAAATGCCTTGTTTAGGCCTATAGGAGGTAAGACTTTTTTTAAAGCTGGTGGAATAGTTAGTACTCATGATTGTACACTTGAAAAGGCCGAGGCTAGGCCTGTAATGGATAAGACTTTTTCCAAAGCTGATGGAGTAGTTAGTGTTTATGATCGTATGATCGAGAAAGCCTAGGCTATGGTTGTAAAGAGGGAAATACTCTTTCCAAAGTTGGTGAAGTAATTAGTGCTTGTGATCATGTGCTTGAAAATGCACATGCTAGGCCTGTAAAGGAGGAAAGACTCTTTTCAAAGTTGGTAAAGTGGTTATTATTCGTGATCGTATGCAGGCTTAAGCTAAGCCTTTAGAAGGAAAGACTCTTTTCAAAGTCATAGAGTGGTAAGTGCTTGTGATCGTGTGCCTGAAAGGCCCAGGCTAGGCCTATAAGGAAAAGACTTTTTCCAAAGCTGGTGAAGTGATTAGCACTCATGATCACCTGTTTGAAAAGGTTTAGGCTAGGCCTTTAGGGGAAAGACTCTTTTTAAAGCTAGTGGAGTGATTAGTACTCCTCACCATGTGCTTTAAAAGGCCTAAGCTAGGCCTAAGGGAGGAAAGACCCTTTTCAAAGCTGGTGAAGTTGTAAGCACTTATAATCATGCACTTGAAAAGGCTCAAGCTAGGCCTGTAGGAGAGAAGACGCCTTTCAAAATTGGTGAAGTGGTTAACACTTGTAATTATACGCTTGAAAAAGCCCAAGCTAAGCCTATAAAAGAAAGACTCTTTCCAAAGCTGGTAGAGTGCTTAGCGCTTATGATCATATACTTGATAAGGCTCAAGCTAGACCTATAGGAGAAAAAACTCTTTCTAGACCTAGTAGAGTGGTTAGCACTCGTAATCGTATCCTTGAAAGGGCCCAGGCTAGACCTATAGGGGAAGACTCTTCTCAAAACTGATGGAATAGTTAGCACTTAGCCTGTAGAGGAAGACTCTTTTATAAAGCTAGTGGAGTGGTTAACGCTCATGATCATATGCTTGAAAAGACTCAAGCAAGGCCTATAGGGGATAAGACTTAAAGTTGGTAAAGTATTAGCGCTCGTGATTGTATGATTGAAAAGGCCTAGGATAGGCCGGTAAGGGAGAAAAGAATCTTTTCAAAGTTTGTGAAGAAGATAGCGCTCATGATCGTGTGCTTGAAAAGGCTCAGGCTAGGCCTATAGGAAGAAGACTCTTTTCAAAGCTAGTGAAGTGGTTAACACTTGTAATCATATGCTAAAAAAAGCATAAGCTAGGCCTATAGGAGAAAGACTCTTTCTAAAGCTAATAGAGTGGTTCGCGCTCATGATCGTGTACTTGAAAAGACTCAAGCTAAGCCTATAGGAGGAAAAACTCTTTTGAGAGCTAGTGGAGTGGTTAGCACTCGTAATCGTGTCCTTGAAAGGACCCAAGTTAGACCTATAGGGGAAGACTCTTTTCAAAGCTAATAGAATAGTTAGCGTTTAGCATGTAGAAGAAGATTCTTTTCTAAGACTGGTGAAGTGGTTAACGCTCGTGATCGTATGCTTGAAAAGGCCCAAGCTAAGCCTGTAGGGGGTAAGACTCTAAGTTGGTGGAGTGTTAGCGCTCGTGATTGTGTGATTGAAAAGGCCTAAGCTAGGTCTGTAAGAGGGAAAAGAATCTTTCCAAAGTTGGTGAAGAAGTTAGTGCTCGTGATCATGTGCTTGAAAAGGCTCAGGCTAGATCTATAGTGGGGAAAGACTCTTTCCAAAGCCAATAGAGTGGTGAGCACTCGTGATCGTGTGCTTGAAAAGGCTTAGGCTAGGCTTACAGAGAGAAGATTCTTTCCAAAACTAGTGGAGTGGTTAGCACTCGTGATCGTATATTTGAAAAGGCCCAAGCTAGGTCTTTAGGGGGGAAGACTCTTTTCAAAGCTGGTGTAGTTAGCGCTCATGATCGTGTGCTTTAAAAGGCCCAGGTTAGGCCCAAGGGAGAAAGACTCTTTTCAAAACTAGTGGGGTAGTTAGCGCTCATAATCATGTGCTTGAAAAGGCTTAGACTAATCACACTCATAATTGTATGCTTGAAAAAGCCCAAGATAGGCCCGTAGGGAAAGACTCTTTTTAAAGGTGATGGAGTGGTTAGTGCTCATGATCGTGTGCTTGAAAAGGCCCAAGTTAGGCCTATATGAGGGAATACTCCTTTCAAAGCTAGTGAAATGGTTAGCACTCGTAATTATGTCCTTGAAAAGGCTCAAAATATGTCTATAGAGGAAGACTCTTTTCAAAATTGATGGAGTAGTTAGTACTTGTGATCATATGATTGAAAAGGCTTAGGCTAGGGCTGTAAATAAAGGAAGACTTTTTTCAAAGCTAGTGATTAGCGCTTGTGATCGTATACTTGAAAGGCCCAAGTTAGGTTTATAGAGAGAAAAGACTTTTCAAAGTTAGCGAAGTGTTAAGCGTGAAAGGGCTCATGCTAGGCCTATAAAGGAATACTTTTTTCAAAGCTGGTGTAGCGATTAACGCTAATGATCGTATGCTTGAAAAGGCCCGGTTGAAGTTTGCATAAGGAAAGACGGTTTCTAAAGCTAGTAAAGTGATTACTGTTTGGCTTGCACTTGGTGTCACGCCCCAGACCCAAAAATTTTGAGCTAGGGTGACAACCCGCCGCATGCCGGGATGCAAGGCATCCCAAAATTTACACATCGATCATTATAAGGCAATAAGTATAATAAGTCAATCCAAATCCATACTTTATTACAAATCACTAATATAAGTTTTGGGCTACAAGCCCTACACACAAATATTACTGTTTTACATCAACACTATGGAACTATTTTATTTAACTGGAGCTCCATCTACCCCATAATTTCATCTTCAATCCCGAGGCTCTGAAAAATATTGTGAGATTTACATGAGCTCACACTCAATAAGTAAGCCTATAATAATGACATAAAATAGTCATATATCATCTTATCTCTCAAGATATTTTCAAGTCATAATTTTCATAGAAACTTCCAATTTAATTAACATGCTATCATAATCATGCATATCAATAAGTCAAAATAATCATGAAAGCTTATAAAACAAATACCAGAATATGCATTCTGTTTATATTTAATCATTATCATATTATATCATATGTGTCCCACGGCCCTGCAATGCCTCTATCAATCTACACATCCTCTAGATGTGCGTGGCCTCCATATGCCATATCAATCATCACACATCCTCTAAATGTGCGTGGCCTCCACATGCCATATCAAAGGAGAACCGCGGCGACACACATAAATATAATTCAAATCCATTGTTTATATTTAATTATTGTTATATTATCATATGTATCCCACGGCCCTGCAATGTCTCCATCAATCTGCACACATCCTCTAGATGTGCGTGGCCTCCACATGCCATATCAATCAGCACACATCCTCTAGATGTGCGTGGCCTCTACATGCCATATCAAAGGAGAACTACGGCGACACTCATAAATATAATTCAAATCATTTTACACATGTATGTCACATATTATGCATCATCATAAGCATAATTTCTCTCATAACACATAAACAGTGGTTTATACATTTTGACCATTGCATATAATCAATTCACTTTGCAAATAATATCAACTATTATAACAAATATGCAATTAGATACACATGGTACAACTTACCAATTTCTAAAATAATCAATAAAACTCTATTTCATAAATATGCATAAAACTATAAATACAACCATTATAATTTATGAAATTATTATATTTGGCTTTCTTACCTCAATACACAAATCCAAGGTGATAAATCAGCTATTTGGACATATGGGTACCATGAGAGGATTCACAATCCAAAATCAGATCAAGAGCATAGTCATAGTAAGGAACTTGGCTGCTTAACCCACAAAGGTTGAAGTCATCTGTATGTATTCGTCATCAACTTCACAAAAGACACATTCCCTCGTAGATTACAGAACCATGAAATCCAAGATGTGTCTTCACCATCAGAACCACTAACTTCTGACCCTTCACTATTTGTTTCAGATTCTCCATCAGAGCATTTGTTCTTAGAAAGCTGATCCTGGTAGTAATCCAGCTGCTTCCCTGCAGCAGTGGACAGCCCGGGGAGCCGCTCCATCTCCCTCCCGTTCATCAACCCCCTCGAAGTCGACGGCGATGACTTCTCCAGGTGCTTGTCAAGAGCATCATTGACAGCTTGGGCGTCGATCTCCGACTTCAACCCGCTCACTCTTCGACCCCTGTACGTATCTTCCACCCCTCTACACCCTCTCGATCCGTCGGACCAGCTCAATCGACTCAACCCAGCATCCCAATATTCTTGGAGAGTAGGGAGAGAGAGGCAGTGCTCTCCGATTCGAGGGCTCCAATGGCCAAGGCGATTGCAAGAGAAGAAGAAGAAGACAGCGAGGAGGGAGGGAAAACGGTGATATGGAAATCTGGAAGAATGCTATTGGTTTTTTTTTTGGACGCTACGTCTGCCCAGTAACCAACCAATCAAAGCATACTTCTAGGTTAGTGCTTGAGAACTTAATCTACTAGCAAAATTATTGCTGTGAGGATTTGTAACGCCTACCATCACGTGGTGTTACTATACACGCAGGCTGAAGGCGAAGGCTCCTACGCCGCCTCCTCAGCTCAATCATGGGGACTCTGAGGGAATGGCATGATTAAATCTTTCTTCCTTCTCTCCTTCTTTCTCTATGAATCCTACCGTCTTTCTATTCTCTTCAACCCATCGGATGTCGCCGAACCTCTGTCGGTGCCTCCTATGATCCACAACAACTTAATCGTTCCTCTCTCTTGATCTGCTCTCTCTCTTTCTATTCTCTTCAACCCATCGGATGTCGTCGGACCTCCGTCGGTGCCTCCTACGATCCACAGTCGGTGCCTCCTACGATCCACAACAACCCTCCTACGATCCACAGTCGGTGCCTCCTACGATCCACAACAACTTAAACTCTCTCTCTCTCTCTCGTAGGCATTAGGAGGATGGCAAAGGGTTTCCTAGAGGAGATGAGCGCCCGGTTCAAGGGGGGAGTCACCCTCCATCTCCTTATAAACCTCACGCGACGTCTCGTATAGAGACTCCGGAAACCCATTCGTTACGCGGAATTGAAAACTTAACCGCCACATGTAACCTCAGGAATCCCAAATGTCACCCGTCCCAGAAATCCTACGCTAAATTTCACGAACCAGATAATTAAGATCCCGAAGGTTACACTTGGTTGAAACGAGACGCACGTTTATTTGGGGCACAGTCAGCAATCAGAGTTGAGGCCATGGCGGCCTGGCCATTAAAGATGCGACTGTTGCCAAAGGTGCTGTGCTTGCAAGGTTTATAAGTGGGCCTCGAGTATTAATGAATGGGACTTTAGTCTGTGGGAACCTCTCTTTGAGACCACATCCTCTGCATAGGAATCTCTTGCTAAGGCTGCTGGTTCTGTGGTCCAGTTCATCCTGAAGGACATTGGCAACGGCGAGAATATACGGATATTTGAGCTCATCTTTGGGTTATTAACCTACCTGCTTCCGTGAACGTGAATCTCCTGGAGAATTTTATAGGCTCCAACCTCGAGGATTCTATTAGCATGATATTTGGGCACCAATCGAGGCACTATTTGTAGTTAATCTAATCCGCTACGCCTGGGTGAGTCTGGGCTCGGATCGGATGGGTGGGGTGGGGGCCTCGCATTGGCCTCCAACCACATGCTTCTCGTCCTCTGCGGAAAGCTTCAGCTCACTCTTGGAAGATTAGAGGCACAAGTAGGGGTTTTGAATTGATAACAGGTCTTTCAATGGATTGAACTATAAGGTCTAATCTCTATTGATTAACCATGTAATAACTAATACATTGTATTAATTCTCTTTTAACTTTCCATTCTTCTTACCTTTCAAGAATCATGTGCATTGAAAAGATAACTATATCGAGTGAAAAAATAATTACATTTATATTTATCTTTATTGTGGACAAGAAAAAGATAATCCAATGCAATGCAAAGACAATTGTGTGCACAGGAGCAGTGCTGCAAGAGGAATCGCATATTAAAGAACGCTTTACAAGATGGATCAGATCATATAGTTTCAACCAATGAGTTTTTCTCAATGTGCAGCCAAGAGGATTGTTTGGTAATTATCATAACAACAAAAGCTCTAATACTTAGGGGTGCAGTTCGGGCTTATGAAACTTGGGTTTTTCTCAACCCTAACCCTAATTCTATTTATAAAACTTCAACCCTAACCCTAACGTTAACCCTATTTGTAAAACCTCAACCCTAACCCTATTTTTAAAAATCGGAATCGGTTTGAGTTTTGGATTGGAATTCGGGTTGATGGAAAAAATGCTTTTTTTAAGTAAATAAATACTGAATTATGGATCCCAGATATGAAAAAATAAAATCTCTTGCTGAACGCATAAGCTGGACTTGGGGCTTTAACATTGTATTAAAAAAAAAGTCTTATCTGAAACAAAGAAGAGAATGAGGTGCCGTAAACAAAGAAAGGAGGAGGCGAAAAGTGAAACGAAATGTGCGGATGATCCGTCTTTATATTTGTCCTTCTTTTTCTCGTCTGCGACTGACGGCCTTACCCTCCTCGCCCTCAAGTTGGTCATCTCGTCCGACTTGATTGGCACCCTCAACGCCCCTAAAAACCTAGTGCGATAAGCTACCCCCGTTTGGATAATCCTTGAGTTCATGTTATCTTGGGTTCGGGTTGTGGTCAACCCGAACCCGGGTCAATTACAAATCGGACCGAATTAAACCCGGGCCATTTGGATTCGGGTTGAACAAACATGAGTTTAAACACTACTGTAAATTGGGTTCAGCACCCTTACTAATACTATTTGCTATAATAGAGGTATGTACGGGATAAAAAATCAAAGAGGATAATAAGAGAGTAAAATTAATAATAAAGTAAACACATGGTCTTTTGGATTCGGGTTGAACAAACATGAGTTTAAACACTAGTAAATCGGGTTCGACACCCCTACTAATACTATTTGCTATAATAGAGGTATGTACAGGATAAAAAATCAAAGAGGATAATAAGAGAGTAAAATTAATAATAAAGTAAACACATGGGGATTACGTGGTTCGAACCACTGGCCTTCCATGAGCGAAGAAAAGTAAAATATTTTACTATCAAAATAATTGAACATTACAAATATTTGTTACTCATCAAGCTCTAAAATTGCTAGAACCTCTTTCCTACAAGAATTTCTCTTTTATACCTACATATATCCAGTAGAATTTTTTTTCTGAAACTTTCATAATAATTCTGAGTTATCTGGAATGCTCTAAGGTTAGGACTTCTGCGGCCAAGGTATGAATTAGAGCCCAAGCCTCAAGATCACCTTAAAAATCAAGGTTACTTGGGTTATATAGAAGAAAGATATATTATGTACCGAAGGAAACTTAGAATTCCATGCATAAAAAATATATCATGATTTTTGAATTTAAAAAAAAAATACGGATTAGGATTGAATTTAAAACATTTCTTTGTTTTTTTAGCACTTGTGAACTTCAAGACAGAGACAAAACTCTTAACAGCAACTTCCCCTGTTTTACATTAAACAAGGATGGGTCCCATGGTGATGTTGCTTGTTGTGCCAGGTGCGGAATGGATTTCGAGAGATGATAGCAGGTGCCAGATGGTGATAGGAAAGGCGATGCAATAATGCCTGCAGTTAGCGCACTGTTCTCGGAGGTATGGGCATTGAGTTTATGGGGTCCGGAATGGGAGGCCACACAAACTGGAGGATGTTGTCAGTGACAGTGATTCCCTTCCCCCATGCTGACATCTGTAGAGCAAGGTGAGATAATTCCTTGGAGGAGGACAAGGACTCTAGCATGCGACATCAGGAGCACGGTGGAAAACATTGTTGCTGTCAGCATTCAACGCATCTTTAGGGAAGCAAATGCGCAAACTTGAGACAGAGGAGAAGGATTCTACAGTATAGAATGGGCCTCCCAGATCATTTTTGGATTTTGAAATATGACATCTCAGCAGCTCTTGTCCTGAGAGGGTGAAATAATCCTGGGTCTAGTATTTCTTCATCACCATCATCATCATCATCATCATCATCAAAAGAAAAGGAAAGGTAAAGGTAAAAGAAAGAAAAGCTTCAAGGCACTAATATCTAGAAATTTGATGAAACCAAGACTTCAAGATGGCAGAGCAAGGATAAATAGCTCCAATGCAAGACTAGGACTAGTTAACCCATTTAACCAGGGCATTTCACAAGAAACTTTTGGAACCTCTACCGCACACGAGAACAAAATTTGCACTGAAAAAAAAAGAAGCAATATTGTTAGCAAAATTTGAAGAGGATTTGAACGAGTCAAAGTTCTGTAACAATGATGGTTTCAACGGATATATTCACATGATTACATCACTGTTTCATGTTTAAATTTAATTATATGATATAAAAAATCCGTATGTTGATGTATCGTATTTTTTTTCACAAAAAAAAAAAAAAAAAAAAAAAGAATCTCTAGGAAGTTATTGACAGAGGATTGTACTTGTCTCTTTCACCACCATTTAAATCCCATTCCCCAGGGAAACACCCATCACTGCTACATGACATAACACCACCATCAATTATTGTGTTTTACTGACACCCAGGAAAGCAACAGCAGCAAAGTTCAGTTGTAGAAAATACATTTGGGAGCCTACCAATATACCATGTTCTTCTCTACAGGTGCCAGGTCATATTAAGCAATGTAATCTAAAATACGGCTAAATGCTGCTATTCTTTTTCCCCTTTCAAACTTGCGCTAAGTAACCAAAGAACAGGTCCTGCAGGGCTAAATAAGACATGAGAAAGAACCCTCTCAAATTTGCCAAGCACAAGAAATTCAATTTACAAGCACCATTCTGATTACAAAATTTAAAGAGACATAATTGGATTCACACTAATTATAATCATTTCGTGGTAAAAGAAAATAAATGATCAGGTCCTGCTGACCTGACATCGAATGGAACATTTGCCAAGCACAAGAAATTCAATTTACAAACACCATTCTGATTACAAAATTTAAACAGACATAATTGGATTCACACTATTATAATCATTTCATGGTAAAAGAAAATATAAGTGATCAGGCCCTGCTGACCTGACATCAAATGGAACTGCCAGATTTGCAAACAGCGAGATATTCAATTTACAAACACTAAAACTGACAACCAGGTAAAAAATGAGATAACAGGATAATAATTATTTCACAGAGAAAAGCTAGGCACTGCATTATACATATAATTACAGCAATCTTTTAAATAGTCAATTTAGACAAATTCTTGAGGGAAGGAGGACTCCAGGTGCATGCTCCTCCATAAATGCATCCTCGCAAGCAACAAGTCTGAGAACAGTTTGAGATGAGAGCTTGCATCTTTCCCTCAACTCAATGAAGCTCCTGCCAAGCACTTGTTCAAACCAAACATTTAGAGCTCCTCTATCTTCCGATAGCCATGCAGCAGCAAGCATCTGCTCCATTGCCTTCACATCAATCTCCAGTGTGCACTTGGAGCCAATTGTGTCGTGGAAGCTCTTGCTGATTTCCTCCAATATGTTATCAGCTAGGGCATCAAAATCATAAGGTTTAAAGTTCACAGTTGCATCCACAGAGTTGAAGAAATCTTCAACCCATTCCTCTGCATTATCTAATGTAGAGCTATTCTCATGACTGCTGCTACTCTCTGTGTCATTTACCTCAACCTCTTCTACAGGAAGATTCAAGTCTAGGAGTGTATTCTTGTGTGCCCGTTTTGCAGCCGCTGAGGATTCATGCTGCTCTTTTAAGTCATCTGAAACATCCAGCTTACGTTTACTTACAAAATCTGAGGATAAAGATGCTTGCTTTTTCCTATAATTTTGCCTTGAAACGATCAACAAATTAACATTTGGATTGCTGCTGGCAGCCTCTGAAACAGTTTGTATCAAAATCTTCATCTGCATAAACTGAGCTGCATGAATCCTTTCCTCTGGGAATTTAACGAAATCTGTCATTGGGGAAAGGGCCTTACTGCTGGTCCTTGTTGCAGTCATCACAAAAATGGCATTGTTAATGCCAAATTCCCTTCCATGAGAATCAGGAAATTTTCCAGTTCGAATAGCCTGGGATAAGCTGTTCTGGACAAGCAAATCAGCTTTATCTACATTTTCAAGGAAAACAATGGACCACGGCTTCTTGCTTAACTCCCCAGCAATATGATCAACACTTGTCTTGCCTCTGAACCTTGTATCATACCCATTGACCTCTTGCTGGTCACAGATACTAGTGGGACAATTAATGTCATTTTGATAGCTTACATCAATGCAGATCAAGTTTTCCCTGCTTCCGTAGATCAATTCTGCAAGAGCCACTGCTGCCTTCTTCTTTCCAACCTTATCAGGACCAAGAAAAGCGAGCCAAATGTCTCCTTTTAGGCTCGAACCACGACGCCTTTCACCACCTGTTCTGCAACATGCTATAGTTTGACTGATACCCCTCAAGGCTTCTTCCTGCCGGCCAACTTTATTGATGAGACTAGCACAGAATGATTTGTAATTATTGTGATCCAACTTTTGACACATATTGTATGAACCGGAACATTGTAGGTCAAAGGCAGGTGCACAACCAGACTTTGAAACTGAGGGAGCACGCATGAGTGGATATGTACTGTTTGCCAGCAAATCGGGACTCACTGAGCAAGAACGGTACTGAACAAGGACTTCTGGAATATTTCTGCTGAAATCATCCACCTTCTTGGATAGCAAACACCCAGAGCTACCCTCTGAATGATTTGTATATTTCTGAACGGCAGTCTGTTCACCCTTGCAAGTTGGCTCATGAAGGATTCCCAAAACCAAATCTGTCCTAACAGATGTCACAGAGGAAGGTGAAGCATCATATTCATGACTGCCCGAATCTGATTGAGGACCTTGGTGCGGCTGGAAGCCCTCTCTCTGAAGCTGTTCACTTTTTGATTGTCTGACCTGAAGTTCAGATATCAAATCCCCGTTTTTGGGTTCGGGAATCACAGAAAGTGACAAACTCTGGCTAGCTGTGGCAACCTTCTGCAAACCCACTGTCATAGGAAATGAATTTCCATACCCTTCTTGGTTTTGAGTGAAATAAGGAATCTTGCTGTTCTGGTTACTGGCTCTCTCCTTATCAGAAACATATGGAAGACCAACAATGTTTGTGAGCACCTGGTAACTGTCATTCTCAGGCTGCTGGCACCCCCGGTGAAGGCGTTGGCAATCATCATTCCACTTCTTTTGCAAATCCATTACTTTCACATTCAGAATTGGTTTATCGTCTTTAGCCTGCACTGAAGAAAAATGAAATATTTTTACACAAAAAAAAGAGTGAGCGAGCACGTACACATGTGTGCACGTGTGTGTGCCTGCGTGCATGTGTGCATGCGTGCGTGCGTGCATGTACATGTGTGTGTGAGAGAGAGAGAGAGAGAGAGAGAGAGGAAACCTAACTGTAAGTTAATCATTGGAAGAATAATGAAACCACAATATGCATGATGATTCAACAAAACAGAAATATCAGAACCAAGTTTTATAACCATTATGATATATAATGCCAAGAGGTGGTGATTTTGATCCAAAACAAAGGTAAAGACATGAAGAATTTCAACAGTAAACACACCTTTGATGCATCTAATCCACCATTTATGCCAAAAATATTAGCTCTCTGCACCCAAGAAGGTACATCTGCTGAGTGCTGAGCTTCAGATAAAGCTGAATGTCCCTTCAGAATAGCAGCCACTTCTTGCTCGCATTTGTCATTACAATGCTTGCAGCGGAGTACTGATAGGTATGGACTGCTTAGCAGATCCTTTGACTCATATGTTGCAGGGAAAAATCCTCCAAATGGAACAAATGAATCCATTAAGCTGGGGACATTTCACAAGCAAGACATGATGAGATTCCATTCCAGTGCAAAAGAAAGCAACAAAAAGCATACATACAAAGATAGCAGATAGAATAGCAAATTTATAAAACAAATAATCATTAAAGCATGTTTAATGCTTTATAACCAACTCTCATGACATTTTGTGCCTCATGCACAACCTGTTATATGCTTTGCTTATCGAAGACAGCAACTTATTTGCTATATGCTGCACAAATGCTGTCCCAAATGGCTACAAGTCGAAAATTGTCAAAAAAGCTTGGCACCTTTCTGATGAACTACATGTGATAAGTCTTCTTATAGGAGCATGTAAAATGAAAAAAAGAAAAAGAAAAAGAAAAAGGAGATGAGGTTTCACAGATTGATCCCATCAGAATAGTAGATCATAAAAATAAATGAGCAGTCTTTGATACATCAAGCCAATGAAAAAAAATAGACCCCCTAATATGTTGGCATAATGAAAAATGTTCATTCTGATCCACGATTATTATATTGTCCAGATAGATTTGTCTTTACGAATACTTCTGCATCATTATTATTTTCCTGTACACTTGATTAATGTAAAACATCCCATGGTTTCCAACAGAAGAGAACCGTTTTTGCTTGCATTAAAAGAGGGTTGGAAAAGAGAATACAGTAAAGGCAATAAAATCCAGAAAGCAGAAGACCAAAGATTAAGAAATGGTAGGATGCAAGCAAGGAAATCAATGTCCTAGTAAAATAAGCCCCTCTTATAGCAGTCAGACAGTCTTGACGATTTTGATAAGCACCCAAAAAAATTGTTGTCGCCAACAAAATAGTTCAATGAGGTTATTAAATGGAAATAATTTGCAGGATTCTCAAAAATTCTGCAAATCTCATAACCATGCTATTCCCCTTAATGCTAATCCAGACTGGAAAGCTGATGTAAATTATGTCCCAAGCATTAGAGAAATATTCACCAGTGGTGCTTCTCTAGCAGTTCGTTTTTCTTTTTCATTAAAAGTGGGATGCAGTATCTTTTGTTTTTATCATGCACCTTTCACTTAATTCCAGCTTTTCATGGAGTCTAACATACAGAGCCACAGTATATTATGAAGATAAGCTGAAAACATTCAATATCTATTCCATAGATAATGCTTTCCATGACCAGCCCCTCACTCAAGTAGGATCATCAAAGTGTGCTTGAAGCACCATGGGTAGCACTTCTTCATTTCCCAACAAGAGTTTTGCGCTTTACTGCATGAAAATCATGGTTGATGTAGAGATGCAATTCAAAGATGGGGTGGCATCAGCAACCACTCCAGGCATTCTTCTCTTTTGCCCAGTTCTCTACCAGGGCTTGATGCAAGAGTGAGTTCTCTAAGAAATTGATTATGCTACATGGTTAGAATTAAATTGTGCTAGAAGACTAGAATAAAATTTTCATGCATGGCTTGTCTAGCTCTTTTTAACTTAATAATGAATTTTGTTGTCCTTTTTTTCTAGATAAAGATTGCGTTCAAACTCGGTTATAAGCAATGTTTTCAAAACACTAGTCTGGCTCAAACCATTTCACTGACCAGATCGGCCTACCATTTCAATTGCAAGTCAACCATGGTTTGTCTCATCCTTCTTCCTTTCCTTTGTCCTTTTGAGACCTCCTCTAACTGCCTTAAACCAAAAGAGAAATGAAGGCTAACAGGAGTACTGCATAGATGCTTTCCACTCATTAACTGGTAGAACCAGTAGAACATCTTACCTGGCTCAAACTCCTCTAACTGATAGAACATCCAAAAACCCTACATTAAAGAGGCTCAATGAGCTCAAGTCCATAACAGGATTTTGAGGCAATGTCTCAAAAATGAGAGAGGTATGGGGTTTCAATAAGAAAGGATGTCATGGAGATATCATGCAAGATTCGGGATGTGAGGGTTGAAGCCTTTTTCCCCTCCGACGTATAAATCATTGACCCAGCCAATTGTTGAGCTGGAATGGTCAAGTGGTTCGAGCAGTCAAACCATCCATCTGATGGCTCGGGGTGGTTTTTCCCAAAATCTACGTTGGCACTCGATCCAACTTATGTTACCTCATGTGTGAGGAGCCAAAACTAGTGAACCCAATGGACTGAAATGCTTCTTAAAACTATGATCACAGGCATGCCTTTTCCACGCCTTTCAACCTTCATATTTCTCACAGTACAAAACAAGCAGATTCTAAGGGCTGCTTTCTGAGCTATAGTTCTTAAGCCCATAATATTTGGGCATGAACAGTTAATATGAAAGCAAGCCATATGAAGAAGCACGTTATCCAAGATAATTTTATAATCTCCCAACAGAAACAAAGCTATATAAGAATTCGCAATATGCTTAATAATGTAATCGACCTTTAATTTACACATATAAACTGTTGATTTTATGGGCATGAGGCCTGCCTCCAAATAAGATTCCATCTCTACCTAAAACAAAGCTTTCCGCGAGTAAAACAAGAGCTTTTCTAGTCATCAATATATAACAAACTAATTCAGAGAATTCGAGGATGATGAACCATAGCTTTAATTTCTAAGCTAAATTTTCACACGAAGAATTAAAATTCCTAAATTAAATCAGATAGCAAGTGCCGTATCGATTTAAGTAGAAATCAAAGTGCAAAGGGCCAAGGCACCGATCTGCCCACCTGGGAGGCCTGGGGAGCGATCCACCCTTTCCCGGCCGGACGGTGGTCATCGGCAGCAGCTGCAAATCCCAGTCTCTATCGAGCAGAGGATAGCGTGACAAGAATTTCATATAAGTCTCGTAGGTCGCCGACCAGCCCATCACCCACAGCCTCTCCCGAAAAAGTTCCAGCACCCTCGTCAGCTCCCGAACCAAGCAGTTCCCCACATCGTCACCGCCTTCGACCATCCCCTTCAAATCCCCGATGCTCAAAACAACCCCGGGTTCCTCCGCCTGCCGGCCCAGCTCCTCCAGACGGGCGCCGATCTGCGAACGGTCGTCGAGCTCCGATGCCTCCCTCTCGACGCTGACGAGCCTCAGTCCGCGCAGCTCCCTAGGTAGAAGAGCCCAGTTCTGCCGCTCTACGGCATGAGAGAACTCCTGGGCGGTCTCGCTGGCGCCGACCCCCACCAGCATCGGATTCCGGCTCCTCCCCCGGGCGAGTACCTCGCCGATCCTCCGGCAATTCTCGTCGCTTCCATCGGAACAGAACTGGGCGGAGAAGGGGAACGTGAAGCCCCGTGGCGGGAGCGCATCGAAGTCGTCCGCGGCCGAGAAGTTGCATAAAAGAGCGGCGGGCAGCGGGTGGCGCGGGGGAAGCGGAGGATGGGAGGCGGGGGCCGGAGGACGGCGAGTTTGATGTCGCAGCTCCGGAACCCGGCCTCGCCGAAGACCCGGCTGACGACCGGATCGTCGAGGATGGCAAGCACCAGCTGCTGCAGCTCCACCTTCACGCCGGAGAACGACGACGAGCCCTGCTGCTGCTGCTGCTGCTGCTGCTGGTAGAGGTGGAACGTGTCCGGATTCCTCCGCTGGTTGGCCTGCGACCGCTTGATGGCCGCCATCAGCGAGTTCGACACCGGCGGCTCCTGCGCCGGCGCCACTTGCTGTTGGTGGTGCGACGACGACGACGACGACGACGACGACGAAGACGACGAGGGCAGCCTATCCAGCGCGACCCCGAAACAGAGTTCCAGCGCTTTGAACTGTAGCCGAGGGGAGTACGCGGAGCTCCGGGCGCGGGTGAGGGCGTCGCGGAGGATGGAGGAGGAGGAGGAGAGGAGTGCATAGACGACATGGAGCGAGGTGGTCTGCGCGTGAGCGCGGCGATGGGCGACGGCCACGGCCTCGTCGAGGGTGGTGGCGGCCTCTCCCGCCAGGCACTGCCGCGCGCTGGTAACCGGCGTCGGCATCTCAGAATACCATATACCGGAATTAAAAATAACGAAAAATCCTCGCGACAGCAATATTAAAACTGAAAAAATCTCCGACCTTATTATATAATAAACAGAGAAACGGCGTTGGAGAAGCGGTTCTCCTCCTTGGAGAGCCGGTCTCCAAGCAAATATAAAAATGGGGTGAGGTGGTAGAGTCCACCGGCATCCTTTATTTCGAGATGAGAGCGGAGAGAGAGAGGGGGAGACGATGGAGGAAGGCTGTGGGCTCCTGGGTGGTGGTGGGGCCCCAAGGGCACAGATGCTTGGGTCTCGCTGTTACTATCCAGCCATCCCTCTCGGGTTCCTGTGGGGATGAGAGGGAGAGGAGATGCCGAGGCCGGCGTCCACTTGTTATTGCGGGGGTGGGGCCCGACGGAGGTGATGGAGCGAGCGAAAGAAATCGAAGAGGATGGGAGTTGGGATTGCGCTCGCCGCCTCCTCGTTCGGCTCGCGGAGGGACGGGCCAACCGCCGGCCGGGTGCGGGTGGGTCGCACAGCTACTGCACTTGAGGCCTTGGCCTTGGCCTTGGCGTTGGTGTGTCCCGGCCCGGACATTGGGTTCGCCTTCGCCATCGTGGTAATAACCACCTGACGAAAGAACCGGTTCCTACACCATTATAATTAGGATGGAAGCATGGACGACGTTAACCGTACGTTACATGGCATGCGTCTAAGATGTATGCTAGGTAGACCCTTACGTGCATGATTGCGATTGCGATTGCGATTGCGATGAGTTATATAGGCTTTGTTTGGCATGGGGCGATCCATTTTGCGAATATTGGTTTGCATATAATGCGAGTGAAAATTACGCACCATCCATTTGTTTGCACTTCGATGATACTGAAAGATATAATAATTTCAAATCATTCTCAGCTATCTATAGTTACCATTCAATCCAATCATTTGCATTTGTCCATAAGATTGGATATTTAAGATTTAAATATATTATTATTATATTTGAAATTATAATAATTATTTCATACCTCTCTATAAGATAGGATATTCAAGATCCGATAACCTTGATTTAAGATTTAGAATCAAAATTACTCTTCTTTGATATTAAAAAAATATTTAATATTATTTTTTATAATATGTTAAATATGATAGGTTTATACTTATAGTAGTGAAGAATTATAATATTAAATATGATATAATTTTAAATTATTCTGATGTAAAATTCATCGGCGAGCTAAGTGCACCATGGTAATAATATTCCAAGAAGCGCTTAGCCTTTTAGCGTTATTTTTACGGACAGCGGCACATGGGGATAAGCGTTGTCCTCGCCCATTCATTGGCTGCGATTACGCCAGATAACAAAAAGTAGAAACGGATGGCGGCGCCCAGCAAATATGGCATGGAATTAATTTGATTAGTTGGTAAAATAGTGTCAGTCTTGACTTAAGTCGATCCAACGACTCGACAACAGCGATCAAAGAACTTTCCACCGTTCACTGGAGTGCCAACCATTCCAGCTTGAGATTTTATTGGCCGTCGCTGGGATCTTTGCTTGGTGGTTGCTGTTGTCAAACAAATACAAAAGGGATGTTTGACTTCTTTATCGTGCATTTGTGATGATAACAAGCATCAACACTCCGGTTAAGAAAACAGGTTGTCATTTTCTATGAAGGAGCATGGAAAAGGAAATGAAACAGAAAAATATTTTCTTAAAATAAATATTATTTTACATCTTTGGGATTTATAAAATGGAAAAATATATTTTTGAAAAGTGAAATCAACATTTGGATTGTCAAAAAGGCTGAACATTTCTTGTTTCCCAAATCTTTTCCCCAATAAGCAAAAGTTAATAAATTTTCACCCTTTTTTTCCATAATTGATGTTTTTCTATATGAAAAATAGCTAAAAAAGATCTACAAAAATAGTAGTTATGAATACCTTTCACTAATAAATAAATGTGATTTCTCATGAAAAAAAAGAAAGGCAGTCAAAAACACATTGAAGAGAGATTTGAAAAAAAAATGTTTATTTAGATTAAAAGAAAATAAGAAAATTGGAGGACAATATTACGAGGTTCTTTTATTGTAAGTAGGGTGATATCATATATATTGGTTAGAGGCCTTAGGTAGTGTTTGATAGGAAAAATATTATCCATGGATAAGTGTACGGGATAGAGTTTATCCCATGGCTATCCCTAGGGATATCCTTTAGCTATCCCATTAATCATATCAAATGCAAAAAGATAAATCAATAGGATAACTTTTTTTACTCTTATTTGGAGGGATAACCAGCTATTCCTGCATTCTCTAGGAAATAAATTGAAGGGATATCCCATGGTTAACCATGATTAAGCATGGATTATCCCTTTGGTTAACTTTATTCTCTACTATCCCTTATAGTTATGGCTTTTGGGAATAAGAGGGGATATCCCTTGGATATCCCCTCTTATCCCCTATTTCAAACACTACCTTAGTTCTCTCAATATTTTAGAAATTTTCTTAACAGTTGTGAAAAATATTGAAAAGTTTTTTCATTCTCTTAAAATTGGTTTACTAAAGAAAAGTTCTAGTACCATTTAAGTGGTAGCTCAGTTGGTTTGGATGCTACTTTTCCTCACGATTGGTGCTGGTTTGCACAGTTAACTATGAAGCCAGTACAAATTATTGGTAGATAAAATATCAAGGAAGCTTTTATCGTAACTATCTTGCAGAACCTTCAGGCTAAGCTACCTAAATCGAACATTACCTAGTGCTATAATATATAATAGAAATGATGTGATAGAATTTAGGCTTACACTGGTTATAAAAAAATAGTTTCATATTCGATCAAAATGTGTACACTATATAAATTTATTATTTGATTTAATGTGGCATTTTGTGATTTGTTATCTTTGCTTGCATAGCACCTTATAATAATTTGTTAACAAAAATATTGCTTAAATAAAAGAAAATAGTAAGATCAAAAGAAAATAATGTAATTCGGTCCTCAAGAAAAAGATTTTTGGCTGCATCACTAACGATAAGCCCTAGTAAGTAATATTTGTAGTGGTTGCACATAATATTTATCTTAAAAAGTTGACAAACCCATGTTTATTATATTATCTTAAAAAGTTGACAACCCATGTTTATTATATTATCTTAAAAAGTTGAAAACCCATGTTTGTTTTTCAAATTTCATCATGGTTAGAGGTCCATCATATATTAAGATATTCTTAATGGCCCTCAAAATAAGTTTTGTGTCACTAAAGAGCATTGAATCTAGACATTTATTAAAAATGGTTTTAACATCTAATTAAGACTTGAACATTTAAATATGACATTAATTAGCAAGAAATCAGATTTTAATAAGATAAATTTTGATAGACCAATTCATGCAAGTATGACTGACATTAGAACTATCATCTTACATCATTGTGGGCATATGCTACTTACTTTAGCTATTTTATTTTTAACTCTATCTGTTTCTAATTAAGTGTAGAACTAACTGAGGCTTGGTACGAGATTAGAGCAGCTCTTTGCATCCATTGACTGATAATATTTTTTAAAAAAATTAATTCAGCAACTATCGTGGCTTGGATCAATAGTTAGGCTCGTCATGGCTGCATCTATATCTTAAAGACCTCTAAACAATTATATATGCCATCCATTTCTCAGTTTAAATGCTCATATATATATATATATATATATATATATATATATATGTAGGGAGGCCAACTAAGCAGATTATCTGATGCATATATAGGAGGACTTCCTCACCAATATGAGTAGGTTTGATAACAAAAGAAAGTCTAGGAAAAATTAACCAGGAACAAGCATGAGACAAATATATAGTTAAAAAACTGAAATAATATTGATATATGTTTATAGCGTACCATTGGAATGTTTATCAAAACTTTAAGAGAAAAACTAATGATGTATCTTTCAGTAGAATCATTGGCAAAGCCACAGATGCAACCTTCTCTTTTCTTTTCTTTTTTTTTTAAAAAAAAAATTAGAAATACGAAAGAATGGCCGTCAATATTCCTACAGGTCTACAAGATTAGAATAAAGCAAAAGCATGATGGGATAAAGCTCGCATTGAAACCATGCTGGCCGGCACTAGATTTTTCACCACAAAGGATTTACGTTTACTTCTATACGATCCTTTCTTTCACGCTTTCAACAGAGTTCGACACCTATGATGTAGGCGGTGAAAGACGGTACAAATGGTTTCAATCTGGTGGAGCCTCAGGAGTCAGGACCACCTTGCTGTTGACCCACAAAAAAAAAAAAAGAAAAAAAAAGAATCTCTGAAGGAATGAATCACTTTGAACCAAATAAAAGTGGAGAATGGCACCATTTTTCCAACGTCATGTTCCACGCTACGCGTCTCTTCCACTAACCCCGTTCATGATTCCACTCCTCGTCACCCTTCAAAACTACACCGACCCTTGGTCTAAAGGTTATCAATCCAAGCAAGCGCCGTGTCCCCTAGCTTTCTCTTCCCACCGCCCCTCTCTCTCTCTCTTTCTGCTTTTCGTTTAACAGAACGGGATGTGACACGATGATAAGGACGGTGATGGAGAGGCGTCACCACTTGTGGAGGTGGAGGTGGAGGTGGAGGTTGTGGTGGTGGCGGTGGTGGTGGTGTTGGTGGGAAGGGGAATAGAACCCCCACCAGCCACCACAAACATCCCCTTCACCTCTTTAGAATCTAAAAGCTCTTGAGTTGGACCTTGGCCCCCACCACCCAAGAAGCCACCTTTAAATCCCCTTCGTCCGTGCCCCCACCACCGCTGATGCTATTTTTCTTAGGAGCAAAGCCCCGGGTTAAAAGTATCGGAGCAAACGAGACGGCCGAGCCCCCCCTCCTTTCTTGTCTCTTGCTCTTCTCCTCCAGCCCGCACCAGTGCTTGCCAAAAATGGGCAGACCCCTGGGCCGGTCTTGTCCCCCTCAAGCCCCTCCATTATTGGGGACGGATGAGCACTCGGCTTTTGAGTGACGATGAAGTCCATAGTTATATATATATAGATTGAGAGAGAAAGAGAGAGAGAGAGAGAGAGAGAAAAGACTCTTCTTCTGCTAAAAGGCTTCTAACCAGATTGGCTGGCTTCTATGGATGGTCCCCCAACCATCCATAAGAAGACACGCCTTAAAGGCGCACATGTCCGTCAATAGCTGTCAGTGTTCTCTCCGCCTTTAACCTCTTTTGTTTTCTTTAGGCTTTTGCGCATCCTCTTTTGAAAAATGCCCTTTTATGTGTATACACTACTAGCATATATATTATTCTCTTTCTTTGCATATTAGTTGACATGCTATATATATTTTTATATTTGCAAAAGGTTATCATCAATGCACTTTTAATTAACAAAATATTAACCTTAAAGGCTAGATTATTCCTTCTCTTTTTTTTTTTTTTTTTTTTTTTGCTTTGCTTTTCTTTTGCAATTCGATATGATCTTTTTTTACCATGTTAAAAGAAGATGTTGACATAATTACAAGCTCAAGTTTAATGATATTGATATCTCCAAGTATCAGATTCCTTATGATTATATAGTCTCATATATATATGACATGTTTAATTAAATCAATGAATACTAAATAATTAATGATGCAATATTGGGTTGTATTCTTAGCTATCTTAATTAGGCCTAGTTAGGAGCATAGTTACTTGTAAGATATACGCATGTAAATTATAAGTTTACGGTTGTACGTATGACCAACTTCTTGATGTACGTATTCATTCTCTTCTTCATGATATTTTTTGGGTTTAGATTTGGCATATTTACAAGAAAGTCAATTTAGCGGTGAACTGGATTGTCGTAAGGATGGCCATCACTCAGACTTGGAGCTGAAAAGTGGAAAATCCTTATCCTCTTGTTTTAACCTAAATTTTATATTGATATATCATGTTTGACTCACTCTAAAATGATGTGATCATTCATTTGTAAAAAAAAAAAAAAAAAACTATTAATTAAAAGGACATGCATGTCATAATATTGTTTTTGATTTGGCCTTGTTGTTTAGTGGAGATCGAGCTATCGAATATTTGCTTTACGTGGAAATATCGGGATGCTTTGGGAAATGGAGTTGTCCCTTGACACGCACTTTTCGCCGTGCGACGCTTGGCTGCCCTTTCGGGGCCAAGCCGGGCCACCTTCCTCCGGCTCGCCGAGGGACCACTCCGGCCCCTTCTTCCCCAAGCCAACGAAAAACTAATAAGGCAAGGCCAGGCCAGGCCAAGCCAAGGCCGCCCTCTAGATATTTATTTTCCCATTGTGCTAGTCTGGACCTAATCCCAGACGTTACTAGTCGCCAGCCAATGCCCCAAATGGCATCGACCCATGCATATACTGTCATATATATTTCACCATTGGCTGTTGGAATCCAGCACTTTTTTTTGATGTGAGATCGCCTGCGAGCTCGGAATCTGATCCGATTCCACCCTCACGTCAGCCTTCCATGTGTCTTCTCCTTCTCCTTCTCCTTCGATCTCCGGCACCCAAAGTTGGACCTTTATATAAAGTCTCCACTCCAGGTCTTGACCTTTCATACTTACGTTTTAAAACTCGGCCTGGCTTTAATTCTAAAGGCGCATATGGCCTTGGAAGTCCACGGTCCAATCCTTTCCCGTCCCATGGCATCAGGTGTCAAAAGTTGGTACGTAGTGCCCCCGCGGCACGGAAGGGGTTCTCCACCCACTGCTTTCCAGTTTCCACCCCGGTTGGCCGAAGCCTAAAGCGAGGATCAAAGGTGGCGACTTTTCTCCATATTCTCTTTAATTAATCAGTGTGCATTAATTTGCATCGCTATTGGAAATTAATGTATCCTGCTGCCATCGTCAATGCCACCATATATATATATATATATATATATATATATATATATATATATCATAATTCGGTGCCTCTCCTGTGTCACCGTCACAGCTTCATCTTCTACAGGGTTGCTACTGTGTTTTGGCTCATTCCTCCATGGCCTGCCGACCCCTATGTGGGAGGCCTCATGATTTGAGTGAATTGAGTGCAGGATCCATCATGCAGTGAAAAATTCGATAGCCAGCGTGAGATGGCTTCCATCCAAGGCAGCCAGATGGCCATCTTGATTGGCTTTGGCGGTTCATGCGGCACTATTCCTTCACCTTGTGGTTTGTCTTGTTTGATAATAACTATGTTGGTTTAATAAAAAAAAAAAAAGCGTTATGCTCGCCAAGCAAGCGTTCAGTGAATGCTCGCGATGCAATCATTTGCTAACGCTCATGAGAGCACAAACATTCCATAAACGCTCATGGAATGAACTATCAAAATATTTGAAAAATATATAGAAGTTAAATTTTTGATCGTGGGATGAATCAATCAAGCCTAAATCTTATTCTTCTACTTATAAAAAAATTCTATTATATTACTTTTGTTACTGTTGATCTTTTTATATTGAATATCTAAAAGAGTTATTGGATTGCACCTCCACACGATCGTGCTTGTAGTAGAAGATTTGAATCAAGCCAGATCATTGTACCCTAAGAATAGATCACCTACAACCTGTACGAAGAGGCGAAAACTAGTTCTTTGGGCAGTATCTAATATGCCTCGATCCATACATGGTTCTTATCTTCTTTTGATTTTAATTTCTTTTGCATTTAAATTTTTAGACTAAATTTTCTAGCAATTCTTGGAAGGAGTTTTGTAAAAATAAAAGTATTTTTCAACTGCTAGGACTAGTTTTACTTTTCACTAAAAATTGCTAGAACTTTCATTATAAGTTATTGAAAAAAAAAGTCTTAAATTTCAAATTTAAAATTCAAACTAAAAATTTAAATTTCAAATTTTAAATTTTTTAAAAAATTAAAATTTATATTTCAAACTCAAATTTAAATTTAAATTATTTAAGTTAATCTTTCTTAGTGGTTATTTTATTTATTGCAAGTAATTTCTAGATTTAATTTTTTTTAATTTAAATTTAAAATCTAGAAATATTTAAAAAAATAACTAATTTAAAAAAAATTAAATTATAAGACTAAATCTTTAATTTTTTATAATCTAGAACCAAGCAAGCTTTTTAAACATGACCAGTTGCGGAGCAGCAGATGATTTGGGTTTTCTTTTTGTGCTTTAAGAATCGTGCAGCCTAAGCTCGGTTCTCTTAGACTTTAGTGCTTTAAGATTCGTGCTGTTCTTTACTTCGTCCCGATCTTCCGGCGATCGTCGTCGTCTGGTCTTCGCCGCGGTTCAGGTGCTCCTATTTGATCTCTCCGTCCTTCCTATGGCCCGGATGCGGCAGATGTAGGCCGGGCTTCCGGGAGGATCGCGGCGGAAGAGGGTTCGTTTGGGTGGCTTCGTCCCCGTGCCGGCCACTGTGGCGAGGTTGGAGGCTGCCTTCCCTGAGGTGGTGACCCTCCCAGCTGAGGAGCTTGCTGAGGAGGTGGCCGGGTGGATGCAGACAGCCATCATCGCTCGTTCCTATCATCGATGGGTTCCGACGGATGCTTTTCTCAGGGAATTTCGGCGCGCCGGAGTTCCTAGAGAAATTGTTCCGACCAGCATGGCATTCCGTTGCCATGTCTTTCGCTTCGAATCTCCCGAAGCTCGGGAGTTAGTGATGCAACGGCCGTGGGTTATCAACGGACAGGTTATTGGCATCGATGGATGGCGGCCGGATTTCGCTCCGGCTGAGGACTCAATCTCGTCGGCGTTGGTCTGGGTCCGGCTGCCGAACCTCCCCCTTGAGTTCTGGAAAGCTGATTTCCTCAAATCTATACTGGCTATGGCGGGGGAATTCGTCTATCCTGATGCTGCTACCCTGGCGAGAAACAGAGGAGGTGGCTTTGCTCGGGTTTGTATACGGATCGACCTATCTCGTCCTCTTCGTCCAGGAGCTCGAGTGCAAGGCCTCAACCAGAGGTTTTGGCAACAATTCTCTTATGAGAACCTTCAAGGGCTATGCTGGAACTGCGGTTCGCTTCATCTGGGAGGTCCCTGCTCTCTCCCGTCTCGTTCGGCTGAGGAGGATTCGGCTTCGGCTTCCGTTTTTGGGCCCTGGCTTTCAGCTATGAGGCAGCGGAGAGGTGCTCCGGGATCTCAGCCTGTGGGAAGGAGAAGCTCTATTCCGAGTGTGTCTGCGTCTTCTACAGCCTTCGTCTCTGCTTCCCCTTCCTCAGTGGATGGGCTTCGCCCTGGGTCAGAGGGTCGGCGTGATGGTTGGAAGTCTCCGGTGAAGGTGGCTCGCCGGCAGTTATCCTCATCCAAGGTGACCGCTGAAGGGTCGGGTGTTGTGGTGATTCAGCCGGGGAAGAAGAAGTCCCCCTTCTCTTTAAGGAAGGGAGGTGTGCCTGGGGGTGCCGTATTGAAACACTATGATCAGAAGCAACAGCCAGTGAATAAGGAAAGTGCCAGTGATCCTCCTCTGAATAATGTGGTGAAGACTTCCAATCCCTTCTCCTCTCTTGATCTGGAGCTGGGAGCTGAAGGCCACATGGACTGTAGGGACGGGTTCCCGAGTTCCCTAAAGCGGGCCAGACCGAAGGTGTCAATGTCTCCTAGGTCTTTTCCTAAATCGGTGCTCCGGAGGGAAAAAGGAAAGGCCTCTGTGATTAAAAAAGGGGGGGCCACATCTTTTCCTCGTGTCGGACTTGACTTACCCCCTTCTGGCCAGAACGGTGACCTTGTTCGGTCAAGGGGGCAGTCTATCCAGGGTTCTGGGCCCTTTGCGGAGGAGATTGACGGATGTCCTGTTGGTCAGGGTCCTGGTTCCGTGTCAAACGGTTCTGCTTTGGAGATGGATGGGCCGCTGGTCTGTTCAGATCTTCAGTCTGATGTTTGCCCTCCGTTGGTAGGGGTATTGCTGACAGCATTATGTTGGAGGACCATGGAGGGGTCCTAGCTTCTCCCAGTCTGTAAATGAGGATTCTCCTGTGGAATGTAAGAGGTGCTCGTAAGCCATCCTTTCGTTCCTCTTTTGGAAGATTGTTGCAGCTGCATAAGTTTGATATATGTGTCCTTTTGGAAACGAGACTGTCGGGTGAGAGTCTGGCTCGGTTTCGTAAGCAGATGGCCCGATCTTGGTCCTCGTATGCCATGGAGGCTGAAGGATTGTCAGGAGGTATGTTGGCTCTTTGGCATTCCACTGTGGTTACGATTGATGCTTTTCATCAGTGTAGTCAGCAGATAAGTATGATTGTCTCTGAAGGTGCTTCTGACCCTTGGCTTTTATCGGCTGTCTACGCCAGTACTGACTATCGGGAGAGAAGGATTCTCTGATCTGAACTTCGTTCCCTTCTTGATCAAGGTATTCCTTCTGTTATTGCTGGGGATTTCAATTGCATACGGAGCCTAATGAGAAACGAGGGGGTAGACGGGTTACTGGCTCAGCTGACATAACTGAATTCAGATCTTTCATTGATTCTGCTGGATTGCTGGATTTGGGATACTCTGGACCCCAATTCACCTGGTGTAATAATCGGCAGGGTTCTGCTCGTGTTTGGGAGAGGATGGATAGAGTTATGGCTACAGCTCAGTGGCTTCATTTGTTCCCTGCGGTTACAGTCACTCACCTTTCTAGAATTGCTTCTGATCACTGCCCTATTTTGATTTCCACGGATGTTGTTCAGCATCAGCGCAAGCAGTTCAGATTTGAGCAGTTTTGGACTGCCCATTCAGCTGCTCGTGCTATTATTCATCATATTTGGCATCTCCCTGTCAGGGGTAATGCAGTTTATCATTTATCTCGCCGTCTTAAGATGACCAGGCATAGATTATCCAGATGGAGTAGAGTGGAGTTGGGGATTTGGTCAGACATATTGAACAGTTAGAAAATGATATTAGCGCTCTACAGGCTAAGGAAGATCAGGACGGATTTTTGCAGGCCTCGGACCTCTATTCTCTCCGGGATAAGCTTGCTCAGCATCACTCTCTTCTTCGGCAGCAGGAGGTTTATTGGTGGCAGCGATCCAGGCTCAGTGGATCTGTGATGGAGATCGTAATACCAGATTTTTCCATCAGGCTACTCTGAAGCGGCGTGCTGCCAATAGGATTCGGAGATTAGTAGATGATGAGGGGAATACTCAGGAGGATACCCAATCTATTAGGGAGATGATTCTTCATTTTTTTCAGTCTAGATGGGCTGATTCTTCTTGTGCGGGGGAGCCGGTAATTCCGGTTTCTGATTCTGTGAAAGTCTCTTCCGTGGATAACAGTATGCTGGCCAGATCAATTTCTGCGGACGAGATTAGGGCAGCCCTTTGGGACCTTGGCCCGGATAAGGCCCCTGGGCCTGATGGGTTTCCGCCTTTCTTTTATCGTCATTATTGGGACATTGTGGGTCAGGAGGTGGTATTGGCAATTCAGTCTGTTTTCCTGACTAAACAAATTCCTGCGGAATGGAATCAGACCTTTATTTCTTTGGTGCCTAAGCGTCCTGATGCCTCCCTTCCTTAGCATTTTCGGCCCATTAGTCTTTGCACTACTCTCTATAAGGTCTGTGCTCGGCTTTTGGCTCGTCGTCTTTCTCTGGTGATCCCTCGCCTAATTTCAGCTGAACAAGGGGCGTTTATTAGAGGGCGTTCTATTTCAGATAATATTCTCATTGCCCAGGAATTTATGTTTGATTTGCAGAGAGCTCCAGCCAGGAGAAGTCTTATGGCTGTTAAACTTGATATGGAGAGAGCCTATGACAGACTGAATTGGGCCTTTTTGCACCGCTCTCTTACGGAGTTTGGATTTGATGGCTTGTTCATTGAGTGGATTATGGCTTGCATTCAGACGCCGTCCTTTTCTATAATTATTAATGGGAGTCCGACCAGATTCTTTCACTCTACCGTGGGGATCCGACAGGGTTTCCCTTTGTCCCCTTTGTTGTTTATTCTAGCTGTGGATGATCTGTCTCGGGCTTTCCATCAGGCGCAGAGAGATCGGAGGATAGTCTCATTTTTGGCTGGTGCGGAGGGCCCTTTGGTGTCCCATCTCCTGTTTGCGGATGACTGCATTCTCCTGGGCCAGGCTTCTATTGTTAATGCGTCGTCTTTCTATTCTATTATCCAGCGATATTGTCAGGCTTCGGGCCAGAAGGTTAATTTTCTAAAGTCCACTATATGTTTCAGCCCGAAGACTAGCTATCAGGGAAGCCATTATTTCTTTATCGGAATTTCTACTTAGGCAGACAGATTGATGTATTTGGAGATTCCTATCACAGGAAGACGTCCCCGTTGCTCTGATTACTATGAGCTTGAGAGGAGGATTCATCAGCGTATGGAGGGGTGGCAGGTTACTGGCCTTTCGATGATGGCCAGGATTATTATTATACGCTCGGTTCTCTCCTCCCTTCCCATGTACCTTCTGTCTAATTCTATCATTCCAATTACTTGTCTTAAGAGGATTGAGAGAAGTTTTCGTGATTTTCTGTGGGCTTCTACGCAAGAAGGTCATGGTATGCATCTTCTATCCTGGGAAACAGTCTGCATGCCTATCCAAGACGGCGGGCTTGGATCCAGTCTCTGATTGTTAGAAGGGATGCCCTTCTTGCCAGACATGCTTCTAGATTCCTTCTGGAGCCGCACTGCCTTTGGAGTACCATGATGCGTGCTAGGTATGGTGCCTGGATGCCAGATTCTTATATCAGGCCACCTCGTGGTTGCTCCTCTTTTTGGAAGGAAGTTTGCAGATTTGGTCAGGCTATCAGGGTAATGTTACGTGTATGATGGGAGATGGATCATCTATTGATGTTATTCAGGATATTTGGTTTTCGGATATTCCTCTCTCACGATGGCCCTCTTTTATAAGTATTGACATCCCTTATAACCTTCGGGTAAAGGATTTGATTTCTTCTGATCCCCCTGCCTGGCATATCCCCTCTGTGACCTGTTTCTTTGGGTTGGAGCTTTCTAGATGTATTCTCTCGGTGCCCATTATCCCAGGTTGCTCATCTGACTCCAGACTTTGGCAGAGATCTTGTCTCTCTAGGGCTCCTATCAAGGATTTGATGATGATTCTCAGGCCGGGGTCCCAGCGTTCGATGGATGCTGATTGGATTTGGAAGCTTTCCACCCTTCCCAGAGTGCAGCTATTTATGTGGAAGCTTCTGTGGGATTGTCTTCCTACTTGTCTTCTTCTTTCTAGAAGGGGTCTATCGATTCATCCGTGCTGTCCTTTATGTAGGGTGGAGGACGAATCCTCTGACCATGCTATCTTTACCTGCCCCAGGGCGAGTCGGATATGGCAGATGGTAGGTTATTCTTTCAGGATGGACGATCAGGGTTCTCCTCGCTCTTCTTTCTTCCTGGATATTCGTAGAGCTTCTCCGCAGAGGTGCAGCTGTTGGATTTCCACGGCTTATCATATCTGGTTATCGAGAAACCAGATTCTTTTCACGGACGACCCTATGTCTTCCTTCAGAATTATGAGGAAAATCAGATCTTTGGTCATGGACTGTGCTCGGGTTGGTTCTGATGTCTCTGGCCTCTGGGGATCCCCTGCTGCTTCGGCAGCCAACCGTCATTCGGTGTTCATCTCCTGGGATCCCCCTCCTCCAGGGTTCGTCAAAATCAATTTTGATGGTAGTGTCCGTGATAGAGCTGCTGGTTCTGGTTTCCTCGTCCGTGGCCCTCAGGGTGAGCTTCTGGGAGCGGGAGGTTTTGGTTCTATTGACTCCTCCGTCCTGATGTCTGAGCTTTATGCGGCCTGGGCGGGCATTTCTTATGCTGTCAGGACTCTTCAGGCCCATAGGGTTGTCATTGAGGGTGATTCCCTGTCGGTTATTTTCTGGCTGCAGAAGGAGAATTGCCATTCTGGTCCTACTAATCCGATGCTGACGGACATTCGTTTCATTCTTTCCAAGGTCGACTGTACCCGGATTCGCCATATTTATCGTGAAGCCAATTCGGCGGTGGACTGGGTAGCGTCCTTTGTGGCCCAGCATGCTGGATTGTGGTTTTGGAAGTCGAGCGATCCCTGTCCTTCTATTTTACAGCAAATTTTGTATTCGGATCGTTCTGAGCTGACTCGTACTAGATTAGTGTGATCGTCCGTTTTTGTACCAAAAAAAAAAAAAAAACATGACCAGTTGCAAATGCATGCATTTGCTGTGGTTTCATGATTGACCCTATGCTGTAAACCTATAATAGTCTTTTTGATTGCATGTGCATGCACATTTACTTGTAGGTATGTTTGTCCCCATGCATGTGCATGTGAATGTGCACTTGTTTCAACTAATGCGCCAAACAACATATGGAACAACTCCATACTCCACTAATTCTCTACTGAAGCAAGAGCAAATAAAAGAGTAATTGTTAAATGTGCAAAAGGATCTATGGCTTTTGATCCACAGAATTTGTATAGCCTTCCTGTGAGATATATCTTGGAAAATAAGTTCAGTCCTTGCTTTAGAGCTGTAGGATTGGAGTAAGTGCTTCTGTTATCTATAAAGATCTTGGGCTTCATCAGCATTTTCATTTTGTCCCTGTTATGTTATGGAATAGAACTTCAATATATTTTAGCCACCACTTTCCAAATTATCAGTCAATTAGAGTATGATGGTTATTTAAAGGAGAAAGTGATGCTTTTAAAGTTTTTAAAACTTTAAGTTCGGACTTGCTAAATTTAAATATTAAAAAGTATAATTGGTAAAGAATGGATGAACTTGGATGTTGTGATCAAGCATATTATTAATCTTATATATATGTAAATGCTCTATTTTGGGTAATCAAGTAATTATTTTTTCTATCTGAAACTATGTTTCTTAATCTATGTTTCTTAATCCAACTTTTCTTATGAATAAGATTATGGGGAGAAGTAAGGTGCATATTTTGAGTCTTTTAAAATCTATTGCCATGAGATTTAATAATTTTTTTTTATAATTTACTAAATAATCTCAAGACTATTAGAATATCCAACTTATTGTTTATTTTGTATTTGGGTATTCAATTCTAATATATCTTTGTTTGATTCTCTTATTTGAGGTATAATCCAAAAATAATGTTATATCCTTGAAATTTGTCAAGTCTAAGAAGAATTTACAGATCAATTAACTAATAAATTATATAGGAGTGGAGTCCTAGAATCATCGAGGAGGATGAGACTTAAGCCCATTATTTGGTCACCAGCAGTGGATACCCAACACTGTGATTGAAGATCCCATGAAAAAGATTCAATGTGGTAGAAATGAAACTAATTGAGTGATCGTATAGAGCAGATTTTTTTTTAAAAAAATTCTCATCCCATCCCTATAATGAGTGCTCTTATAAAGTGACAAAATAAATCTGTGTAAGGTTGAGTTATACTCTTAATGAATCCAAGGTAGGTTATCTACATGATATTAGTCACAAATACCCTTAAAGGATTCACCCATATGAAAATTGTTATATTAGGCCGTAACTAAAGGTTTGGGCTAACCTTAAAAATTCTCATGAAAAATCAAGGTATTAAGCGCAAGGCCTTTAATATGCGCTGATCGCTTAAATCTAATTGATCCATACTGTGTGTGTGATTAGTAGAAGTCTGAATCAAGGGCCTAGTTCAAGGTTTAATCTACTATGGTTCCTTCTGTGTATACAATCAATACTAAGTGGAGGTCAAGTTTATAGGATACCTCACATATTGGGCAGTATAAGATGCTTTAAAATTTATGTTATATTAATTTTATTATTTTTTAAACTTTTATGGGGTATTGTTGGTAAAAAAAAGTTAAAAAAAGGGGGACCCACACGAACGAACCACATGGGGCATTGGTGTTACGCTTGCCTGTTCAGCGAACGCTCGCGACGCGAGTGTTCCTGCTAACGCTCACGAGAGCGCGAGCATTTTGTGAACACTAATGGAATGCTCATAGGGCCATGAAGATCAAAATATGTTGAAAAAATATATAGGGGCCAAAGGATTTAGGATTGAGGGATGAATCAATCAAGCCTAAATCTTATTCTCCTTCTCAGAAAAAAAAGTTTTTTTATTTTATTTTATTATATTATTTTTTGTTACTATTGATCTTTTTTAGTGGACATCTAAAGAAGTCATTGGATTGCACTTTCACACGTTTGTGCTCGTGATAGGAAGTTGGATCGAACCTGATCATTGTACCTTAGGGACAGATCGCCTACAACCTGCATGAAGAGGCAAAAATTAGTTTTTAGGATAGTATCTAACACACCTCGATTCAGGTACGGTTCTTCTTTTCTTTTAATTTTTTTTTATATTTAAATTTTTAGATTAATTTTTTAAGTAATTTTTACGAAAGAGTTTTTACAAAAATAAAAATATTTTTTAACAAACTATATATATATATATATATATCAAGGAAAAGAATAAGTGAATAGCAATTAAAAACAAAGTGAAAGCATGACAAGGGGTCCAAGATGCACACACTTTCATGCTTTCCACGCGCACACCATGCTTGCACAAGATTCAACCAGACGATATGCATACCTTCAATGCCCCCCAAAGGCACATGCACCGAGCCATTTGAGGTGCAATGAATGGCTCTGTCCTTGGGTGAAAAATATGCCCCTCCCAAGGTTGGGGGTGGGAATGGATGTGAAAGACGTGACTCAGAAAGAGCCATAGTCTGCACCCTGGGGGACCAGTCCCACTCGCAAAAGGATTCGGTTGCTCTTGTGACTCATGGCGCTCCCACTACCACACAAGGAGAGAGAGAGAGAGAGAGAGAGATAGCGCGCGCGTGAGATCGAGCGTTCAACGCTTCAACGTTCCACTCTGCAGGGCATTTGAAATAAGGCGTGAGAGACTTTTCTTTGTAAAGGTGGAGGACCTCAGGACCCTGGTGATATCTGTCATGCTTTCTTCTCAACCTTTCTCCTGGGGTATATTTGACCCTGGGAGCCCCTTTCCTACATGCAGGGGTTGCCCTCAATTTTCTCGCTTGTGGGGTTTGGTCCAGTTTATTTTATTAGGCCTGTATCAAGTCAAGCACACTCTGAAACATCTAGAAGTAGACTTCTTAGGCTTTTTTTTTTTTTTAGAAGGCTTTTTGTGGTGTCTAGATGGTGTGAGAACTTCAGAGAGGGATGGTGACTGAATCATTGGTGTACCTGTCCGGTTGCAATCTGCCTTCTTTCTATGGATGTGGGAGTGGGGAGAGAGATTACCTCCACTACATGGCAGACAGCTTCCGTGACTTTGCTATGTTGGAAGACAGCTCCCATTTCACCACCCATGAGAGGCATCTGTCTGACACCCCAATAATCCAGCCAGGTTATTGGTTGGATTCATGAATCTATATCATGTTGGCTTTGAAAAACCTGTGCAAGAGCTAACTTGTGCAAGATTTTGAGTTCCAATCAAGCTTTAGTATCCATTTTTTTTATTATTATTATAAAGTGCTATGCATATTTGAATGACTGCTATATAATTAGCATGAATAATTATATTATATTTAAAAAATAGCTGTAACGTTATTAGTGTTTATATAGACATGAACTATAAATGAATGATAGGCATTTAGGTCCGAGATGGAACATATAGTGACCATTCAGACATGCATAAATGATACTCTATGATATTAAGTCCATTCAGATGTGCATAAATAATACTCTATGATATTAAGTTTGTATCATCAATGATTTTATTTCTAGCTAACACAATTATGTTACATTACAAATGTTCATTGCATTTAAAACTAATGGGATGGGTTTAGATGATGAGAAGATGTCAATTATGGTGTATAGTGAATAGTAGGTAGCCATGGCTGCATCAGGGATGGTAAATTTTTTTTTTTTTCGTTCATTTTTTCAACTGGTACATTTCTAACGAATCGAAGAATCTCGACCTAAACGGTTCAACGATACGAGTAAACGGCTCGGAAACGATATCCTCCATCCCATCTCCGTTAGTTTTAATAATATATTTAAATTTTAAATATATTAAATTTAAATTTTAAAATTTAAAATAAATAAAAATATATACTAAAAAAACTTTAGCAAATAATAAATTTAATAAAATAATTTTATTTTTTTTATGTAAATGATAAAATAGGTATATGTGGGATACTCGTTTATTCGATCGGTATTTCGTTTTTGTTTATTAACTATAACAACTTAATAAAGTAAAAACAAAAAAAAAAATTTTAACAAAAGCAGGGATCGGTAAAGATCGCCCAAGGCTATCCCCAGGCGTTGTCATCCCTAGACTGCATTAATTCCTAAATCCCATATGAGCTACTTGATTTCTTTTGTTTTTAAACTGGGCTTAGCCTTGCCTATTGATGTGCCATACATCAATTATTGCTGTTGCGGGGCCGAGAGGCAATATTAGGTCACATCAAATCCATGAAAGGGGTAGGGGCATGTGCCAAAAGGATGCCATGAGACTTGCCACTATGCTTAGCAATGAAAATCCAAGAAAGCAAGACATTATACAGAGACATATGGTTGAATTGTTATTAAAAATGACCATGTGATTCATTTATTATAATCTATAATGTTTGACAAGATTCAATGCATCTTAAAAGCTATAAGTTATTGTACTTTATAGAATTCAACCCAAACGAATTTTTACTCTTACTACACAACAAAAGGAATTTTTATTTAAAGTATGAAGAAGGGTTTGATTGCATTATGCTTAAAACTTTAATATAAAGTAATTAAATTTCAGTTCGCAAGCTTGAAGGTTATGTTCGGTAGATAGGATTGGATAAAAGAGAGAAGAAAATTATATAAAGAACAAGATAAAATAAAAATTACCCTATCTCCGATTTGGCAGAGAAAAGGATAAGAAACCAAATAGGGCAGCTACATCTTTAGAAAAATAATAACCATTATTAAAGAAAGAATAAAAAAGAGAAAGTAAAGTAATAGTCAGATTGAATAAAAATAAAAATATTTATTCCGATGAAATAAGTATTTTTTTTTTCATAGAGATAAGTCATTATATAAGATAAAACCTTGTTCTATTCTAATGAAAGATAAATTTGAGAAAGGGTTAAAAAAATTCTATTCTTTTTCTAATCCCATATATTAAAAACTTTAAGGTGATTAAATAAAAAGCAATAAAGCAAGCTATAGAATTATATTACAAATCGAGCAAACTCATTTGATGGTATACTCATGTTACATATCATTTGAACAAACAAAAATGTGACATTATTTGATTAATAGTGCATGTATAATTAATTCATATATATAATTAATTAGAAAGAATGATCTTTTAATAATCTATTATAATAATAGGGATAGATCTAAATCAATATGAACAGAATAATTAAAAAAATATAATTATTTGTAATTTGAGTGTTGACTTAGTCCTGAATAGAGCATAGTGAAGAAAGCATCTTCATGTAACCTACCTATGTAGTTGGAAAAAGACTTAGATGAGTTGAGTTGTATATAATTAATTAATATTATAAATGCTTTAGCATGTATATAAATCTGATTGAGATTAATTCAATACCGATTGCTGATATGGCAAAAAGAAAGATGCAGTAGAATGGCTGGGATCCATGATCATGCCTAATGAGCAATAAAGTATGATGTGGTCTTCAATTGATCGGCCCACCTTCATCTGCCGAAGATCTCATCGACTCCTATGGGATTTCATGTGAGATTATAAGAAGAATCTGACAGATAAAAGACTTTTCAACACAATTCTCAGGGTTCTAAGCCTTCATCAAGAGATTTTTCCTCCTTTTATACTTTGGTGAAAGGAAAACAGATACAAAAAGCCATTGATCATCCTTCTTTAGGGTGCATGTAAAGCCAAATTCTGATGTCAACAAAATAAAATGACACCGAGCAAAACTAGAAGATTATTATATGATATGGACTATTGTGTTACTGATCAAAAGTTTTAATCAAAAAGCAGTTAATTTCAGTAGCCCTACACCAGGGAGCTTCTATTTGCACATCAAAAATTGCTCTACACCCCCCATTTTTTTTAAAAAAAAATTATTTTTCTAAACTACCCTCCCTCCTTCCCCGTTCGCTTCAGCAGCCCTTCCTCCCTGTTCGCTCCAGCATCCCCCTCACCGGCTTCCCCCTCCCTTCCCCGGTCGATCCGTCCCCTCCTCCCCCTCTCCGACTTCCCCTTGTCCCGGTACTAGGGGGGGGGGGGGGGGGGGGCAGAGCGAATGATCAAGGGGGGGGGGGCTACCAAAGCGAATGGAGAGAAGCCGAAAGAGCAGGTACCAAAGCGAATGAGGTGGGGAGAAGCCAAGAGAGTTTGTTGGAGAATATCGGGGGAGGGAGAGGGCAAGGGCAAGGGTGCCGGAGTGAATGTGGAAGGGGGGGCTGCTGGAGCGAACGAAGGGAAAGCCGGGAGGAGATTCGTTGGAGTGGAGCAACGAAAGGGAGGCACCAAAGCGAACGGAGAGGGAGAGAGGGGGACGAGGGTTTTAAGGGTAGTTTAGAAAATTAAAAAAATTAGGGGTGTAGAGAGAAATTTTTGCGGTGCAAATAGAAGCTCCCTCTACATCAAACTTTTGCCTGGAATTAGGGGTGCAACTCGGGCTCATGAAACTCGGGTTTTCCTCAACCCTAACCCTAACCCTATTTGTAAAATATCAACCCTAACTCTAACCCTAACCCCAACCCTATTTGTAAAACCTTAACCCTAACCCTATTTTTAAAAATCGGGTTCGGATTGAGTTTCGGATTGAAATTCGGGTTGATGGGAAAAAAAAATAAAATGCTTTTTTTAAAGTAAATAAACACCGAATTATGGATCCCAGAGATGGAAAAACAAAATCCCTTGCCGAACGCATAAGCTGGACTCGGGACTTTAACATTATATTAAAAAAAAGTCTTACCTAAAACAAAGAAGAGGAAGATGTGCCATAAACAAAGAAAAGGAAGAGGCGGAAAGTGAAACGAAATGTGCGGATGGTCCACCTTTATGTTTGTCCTTCTTTTCCTTGCCCACGATCGATGGCCTTGCCCTCTTCACTCTCAAGTTGGCCATCTTGTCCAACCCGACTGTCGCCCTCAACGCTTCCAAAAATATGGTGCCGATAAGCTACCTCATGTTTGGGTAACCCTCTGGTTCGGATTATCTTGAGTTTGGGTTGCGGTCAACCCGAATCCGAGTTAATTGTAAATCGAGCCGGGTTAAATCCGAATCTTTCGGGTTCGGGTTGGGCAAACATGAGTTGAAAAACTACTGTAAATCAGGTTCAATGGGCCGGGTTCGGGTTGCACCCGGCCCAAGTTGCACCCCTACCTGGAATACTTCTTTTTCTCTCCTCTCATTATCGATCATAGATAGGCTTGGGTGGCAACCCCATCAAACATCAAAATATATACATACACCCACCTTTGGTCGATAGAATACTTGACTCAGTCATTACCACCTTTTAGTGTTGGGGCCAAATAATGGGGCATGAATTAAATTTGGGTTTGGTTTTTTGAAATGCTATCAAAGTTTTTTAGCCGACGTAGAATGAGATTAATTGTGTCGTGTGAGATTAAGTGTCATTAGGTAACTCAAAAGTCAGAAAAATCACTCAAATATTTTTTACAGTTCATGTTTATTTACAGCGGCAATCTATACAAAGGCGGTACAATAAGTATGCATTGAATATACGGATTAGCCACGCACACATGCCGCCATGCATGTCGAAATTTAATAAGCCTTGTTACGAATCGCACACATGATAGCATGCATGCGTAGCTGGTCTACTCATTCAATACGCGCTTGCTGCACTATCCTCCAGCGTAGCAAGTCTTTTCCTTAGATTGTAAGTAGAGATAAGTTAGAGGCCCATCCATCCAGGTTCTATTCCTTTGGACCTGATCCCTGGAAGTCAAAAACCCAAGCCAAGCGTGGCTTAAAGTTTAACCTAAAGGCACCAATAGGTAAGGCTAGCTGGTGCCAATGGCAACCATATCTCCCCATCATGTAGATATTAAAAGTGTGTTACTAACGATGGAAATGATAAGGATTTTTGTCTTTGCATGTAGAGCTACCTCTAGGCTTAGAAATTTTTTTTAAAAAAATATTTGGTTGAAATTTGATAGTTTGGCAGGTACAATGTTCCACTGTGTTACGAAACAGGGGCTGAAACAGTAAAGCCCCTGTTCTTCTTGTGGCTGGGATGGAGCCGCCCTCGTGGAACATGGATGTCATGATCCTCCCTCTGAGGCTTCGATCGAAGGTGACGTCCACCCATAACCCTTAAATGGGTTGTCTCCCGGATGAACAGAATAAAAGGGGAAGACGAGCTCCCGGTTTGCAGGATAGACAAAGAAGAACAACCAGCTTCTTCTCTTCCTTCCATTGCCTTCTCCTCCGGCACCGCGGCATAGGGGTGTGGGCATCTCCGAGGACTCTAGTAGCCCCCCCCGATGACCGACGATCCTCGTCGGAAGCATCCGCTGCGCCACCGTGAAACAGATGAGTCCCTTGTTCCACGGCTTCAAAGGATACCAACAGTGGTATTAGAGCCTTATCGGTCGTAACCGCGCTTTGGGCGATGATCGGCGAGGGGGAAGAGGCGGAGGTGTGGGCAGACTGCTACGGCCACAGGAGCCACAATCAAAAAAAAAGTGAGATGGCCGTTCGGGGGCCATTGGACCCCGAACGGCCACTGGCGTCGTCTCCGCCGACGCCGGAGGTCCTCCCCCTCTCTTCCCCGACCGCTGGAGGGCTGGGGAAGCCCTATCCGCCGCCACAGAGGGCGGCGGCTCTCTGTGCGTCCGTTGGACGCTGGGCCGCCGGAGCCTCTTCGAACGGTCCCCCCTCTCCCGTCCGAGCTCCATCCCGGCCGACGGAGGGTCGGGACGGCCCTGCATCACGGCCGTGCATGCAGCGCGCACGGCTGCGTTTGAGAGTTTACGCGTGGCACCACCCATATATTAGAGAATTAAGCAGGGGCAATTCCATCATGTCATACCACGAAGTTAAAAAAAACCAGAGGAAATTGACTGTGACATGGCAGCTTACGTGGCTGCGGGCCCCGCCGATGTGGCAGTCCATGTGTCGGGTCCGACTGACGTCAGTGCTTGTGTGGCATTTAAAATTATTTTTCATATTTTTTGGGTATTTTAAAATTACAGAAAATCAAGAAAAAATTAGAAAAAATTGCAGAAAAATACAAAAAATCATAGAAAATTGTAGAAAAATCAGAAAAATTCATAGAATATCATAGAAAATTTATTGGAAATTTTTTTGATGTGGCATGGGGGTTTATGCTCTATGCATGAATATTTTTGTTGCTAGCCTGTCTGATTTTTTCTGTGAAATTTTTTTAGTTACATAATTATTTATTCTTAGTGTATAAATATGATTTATGCATATTTCTGCATCTTATTGTTGTTGGAATAATAATTTATGCTTAGTGCATGAGGGGCATTTATATAAATTGTTATGTATTTTTTACAAGCATGTTTATTTATGCTTGGTGCATACATAATATATATATTGATTTATGTCTTTAGATGACATGAAATATATGCTAAATGTAGCATATGCGGATTTGTTCCAATGCCGATTTTGTGGACAACATAGATATGTTCTATAAAAAATTATTGGATTCAGTGTTCTATCTTATTAAATGAGTGATGATTATGAGCTTAGCGAAATTTTGATCTCATTTATAAGTAAGATTATTTGAAATCTGAATATTTTTTAAATAGAGATATACACTGATTTTGTGCCTGATATCCATATTCTGCTTGACCAAATGTAGTGATGGCCTTCCGATCTAGTGTAGCTGACCTCGATAGAGGCAAAAAACTGGAAGGAAAAAATTATAATATGTGGCACCGAAAGATCCAATATCTACTCAATGAGCAAAAAGTCTTGAAAACCCTAACACATAGTATGACACAACCAGAACTTGGTACCTCTGAACAGAACTGTCAGGATCATGAAGTTTATGAAAAATGGGTAAAGAAGGATCGTTGTGCATGCTTCACTATGTTATGTATATGCACAATGATCGGATTAGAGATTTTGAGGGATTTTCAACTGCCCAGGATATGTGGAACCAGCTTAAGATTCGGCTTGGTCAGACCTCAACAACAAGGCTGCGGGCCTTGAACCTCAAATTTATGCAATATGTTAAAGATCCCAATCATTCAATGTCCGAATATCTTCGTGTGATGAGTGGCATGATTAGGGATCTAAGGGAGGCTGGGATTGATCTCACTGAGGAACAGAAGGTCCTTGCAGTGATTCATTCGCTGCCTGACCCTCAGTGGAGTCAGATGAAGCTCTTGATGACTCATAGTGAGCACATCAAGACTTTTGAGGATATCTTGTCATCTCGAGCTGGAGGCTGAGCGCATAGAGACTTCCCACTCCTCTGCCTATGTGGCTCACTCTGGAGCTTCACATTCCAGAGGTAGAAGGAGTAAATTCAGTGACAAGAAAGGTTCATAGAGTTTTAAGGAAAAGAAGGTAGCCAAGCCTAAGAAAGGCCAACCAAAGGGTAAAAAGAATGTGGCAAAGATCAAATGCTACAACTGTGGTATGAAAGGCCACTTCGCTCTTGAATGCACAGAACCAAAGAAGGTATATTCCACATTAACCTCTCTCTATGTTTGTTCATATGCATTAGTTGCTGACACTCTCCCTGATTGGATCGTAGACATGAGAGCGAACAAACGTATAGTTCAAGATTGAGCTGGTTTTATAGATTTTCATCAAATTTCTGTAGGCACCCAATATGTTGTTCTTGGGAACGGTCTGCATGAGTAGGTGTTTGGTGTAGGAGCATATCACATTAGGTTATGATGAGGACATGTAATGCTCCTACATAATGTTTTGTACGTCCCAACTATTCGGTGTAATCTATGCTCTAAACTTGCCCTGTTAGCTCTTGCCTATACCTTTTGCTTTTCTAGTGATCGTATGTTTGTATATCTGAATGGTGTGTTATCCTTTTGTGGCTATTTATCATATGGGTTTTTCAGACTTGATATGGAAATATCTGACTCTTATTCTTCATATGCTTGTGCTTCTTTTCTTGCATGTGATAATTCTTTACTATGGCATGCCAGACTTGGTCATGTGGGCCAAGATAGGATGGCACGGAAGGCTAGAGAAGGGCTATTGGGCCCTCTCAGCAAAATAAGCCTCCTGTGTGTGAGTCTTATTTGGCAGAAAAGGCATCAAGAAAGCCTTTTGGTAAGGCTTCTAGAGCCTCTCAGCCATTAGAGCTAGTACACTCAGATATCTGTGGACCCATGAGTGTCAGAGCATGCCATGGCGCATCTTATTTCCTCACATTCATCGATGATTATTCGTAATTTGGGTATGTGTACCTAATCTCCACTGCTATGAAGTGCTGGATTGTTTCCGCCGCTTCTTAGCTGAGCTAGAAAATCACAAGGAGAAGACTTTGAAGTCTCTCCGGACTGATAGAGGTTGCGAATATTTATTTGATCAATTTCAGAAGCTTTGTGAGAAAAAAGGGATACGCAGGCAACTCACCATTCCTGGGACGCCGCAGCAAAATGGTATTGCAGAGCGTCAAAATAGGACTTTATTGGATATGGTTAGGTCAATGATGGCGCAGGCAAATCTCCTGATTAGTTTCTGGGATGATGCACTTTTGACTGCAGCCTACATCCTTAACCGCATACCCAGTAAATCGGTGTCCTCCACACCATATGAGTTATGGTATGGCGTGAGACCTTATGTAGATCATTTACGCCCGTGGGGTTCAACAGACTAAGTTCACAACACCTCCCATAAGTTGGGAAAGCTAGGTCCTAAGGCTAGCAAAAAGGTATTCATTAGGTACCCTCAAAATTCTAAGGGTTACGTGATGTATGGTGAACATCCTGATGAAGGACTGACTGAAATAGAGTCCAGAGATGTGGAATTCATAGAAAATGAATTTCCAAGCATTGGTGAGATCAAGGACCTAACCCTGTATGAGTTACAGGAGGACATTCCTACTATCTCTAGCGAGGGAGGGGCATTACGGCCTGTTCCAGATATCGCCATAGATAGTGGGGGTGCTGGGTCCAGTGGGAGTGACGCACCAGACAGTGGGAGCGCACAGGCTGAGCCCAATGGGAGCTCATCTATGAGGGTTAATCTACCTTCAGGGAGTAGCTCTCAAAGTCTAGATCTATTGTTATAGAGAAGTACACATGGAATAGTTCCACGGCGATACTTTGAGATCAAAGGGAGTGTGTTTCTCTGTGCCCCGTTGGATCTAGATGAGCCAGTCTCTATTCATGAGGCACTTGATTCATCAGTTCGTAAAGAGTGGCTAGCTACTATGGAAGATGAGATGGAGTCTATGGACAGGAACCATGTGTGGGACCTGGTAGACCTGGTAGACTTACCGTCTGGGCGCAAATCTATAGGAAATAAGTGGGTCCTAAAGATAAAGGGCAAGGCTGATGGGTAAATTGATAAGTACAAGGCTCGACATGTAGCGAAGGGCTATACCCAGATGGAGAGTGTAGACTATGAGAAGATATTTTCTCATGTGATGAGATTTGCCTCCATTCGCCTGATCTTAGCTATGGTAGCTCAGTTAGATTTAGAGCTACATCAGATGGATGTCAAGACAACATTTCTTAATGGTAGCATGGATAAAGAAATCTACATGGATCAACCTTTGGGCTTTGTGGCTAAAGGAAAGGAGGGAAAAGTGTGCCACCTTAAAAGATCCATATATGGTCTCAAGCAATCATCCAAGCAGTAGTACTTCAAATTTCATGAAGTCATTACATCAATTGGCTTAACCATGATTGAGGAGGACCACTGTGTATACATTAAGAAAGCAGACAATGAGATTCTGTTTTTAGCGCTATATGTGGATGATATCCTAATAGCTGGGAGTTCTATAGGGGTAATCAATGCCACTAAGGAGTGGTTGTCCTCCGTTTTTGAGATGAAGGATATGGGTGAGGCGAATTTTGTGCTAGAAGTGAGGATCCTAAGGAATCGTGCTAAAGTTTATATTGGCAGACACATATGTGTATAAATGTCATAGGCTTTGATCATCCCACTCACAGGGGTGATCAACCTGACACTTTTGTAGTGGGCAGGATGAGACTAAAGTAGCCATGATAGATGCTTGAGTGAATGCATGGGTTGCATATGATATTGTATGAGTTACAGACTGCATAAGGTGCAGATTGCATAATTTGCAAAATGGGCTACATAAATTATTAAAATAAGTCACCTTAGTTTGGACTGAGATGAGACTCAGAGAGTCGAGTACGGAGTATGTACATATATGTCCATAGATCCGTGCTAAAGCCTGTTGTAGCCGAACTAGGAGCATTGGTATGGCTCGAGTCAGGCAACTTTGTGATGCCTGAACTTGTGTTCGTACAGTGTTTGAGTATGACATAGCTCATTGAGTGGGAGCTCCACCGTAACATGCATTATGTTGCATGTGCTAAAGTCGACCCAGTAGGGGTAACGGGATACTTCCTTTCCGTTACCGTGTGAGCCCTACACTTTTGTAGTGTCCTTGGACTTGAGCCTATATCATGAAGTTAGAGTTCAGGATGACTTTCTTAGCCTTATCCTTCAGGGTCATGAAATTAATACGGCCACATGAGATAATCCTAGAAAGTCAACTGGACAAAGATGGATTGGTATGAGCATTCAAGGAAGATTATTCGCGACCGCACCTTATCTGTTGTGATCTATAGCTCAGGCAATCATGTGCGTGAGTTGCATATGATTATGGACATAGATACTTGACTTAGTATTTTTTCAAGTACTGCTCAGATTAAATCCTTGAGAGATTGATAGTACTTGATTGTGGTGTAATCGAATTTTCTGGGATACGGACGAGATTGGATTGCATCGTTTAATGTACCGCATTAGTTATTCATTAACTTAGTGCAGCATTTTCACTGTGTGTCACTGTATGTGAATTTCGTCGTGTTGCACACCCCACTGCACTGCAAGATGAGAGAGGTGAGATAGCATTAAAAGTAAGGTCCTGTGTGGACGAGTAGGAGCTTGTTACGAAACAGGGCTGAAACAGTAAAGCCCTTGTTCTTCTTGCGGCTGGGACGGAGCCGCCCTCGTAGAACACGGGCATCGTGCTCCTCCCTCCGAGGCTCCGACCGGAGGTGACGTTCACCCATAACCCTTAAATGGGTTGTCTCCCGGACGAACAGAATAAAAGGGTGAGACGAGCTCTTGGTTTGCAGGATAGACAGAGAAGAACAGCTAGCTTCTTCTCTTCCTCCCATTGCTTTCTTCCTCTCCGGCACCGCGGCCTAAGGGTGTGGGCATCTCTGGGGACTCTAATAGCCCCTCGACGACCAACGATCCTCGCTGGAAGCATCCGCTGCACTACCGTGAAGCTGGTGAGACCCCTGTTCCACGGCTTTAAATGATACCAACACACTGAATATCCACAACGCTACCAAGTGCTACCAAAACTTCCAACAATCTAGATTAACGAGATGCATTCAAATGAATAATATTGTATTTAAAAAAGTTTTGATGTCAAAAATATGGATCTTGTCGTTTTGAGGGCAAGTAACAATCACTGTGAGAGTGCATGCCCTTATCCTTCAGTCTTCTCCTAAGCCCTGTTTCAAGAGGCATTATTTCGGATGACTAAGAAACAAAGGTCTGATTTTAAGAACTTGTATTCTCTCTCTCTCTCTCTCTCTCTCTCTCACACACACACACACACACACAAAGGAAAGATGGAAGAAGAAATGGAGCAATAGTCGAAGAACATGTCAATAATTAAGTATACTTTAGGAACTGTATAAATAATTTTTTCTTAACATATAAGTGAAGATGACAAATAGCTTCTTGTCTCTGCATGAAAACTTTCAAATAGATATCAAGAAATAATTGAGGGTATTTCTTATTTCAAGAGTTATTTGCATCTTAAGCACTGTAATAAATAAATAAACCTTAACTTAAATTTTTTTTTTTCCCCCTTCTTCTTTGATGAGCCCATACAAGCTGGCTAGGCTCTGACTTCATATATTAATCTATATAAAATTAGATCCTAATTAACATATTCAATTGATAGGAGTAAATTTCTAGCATGAACAGAATAAAAGATAAATAAATGTTTTGATGAATAGATAGTTAATAAAAAAAATATCTAATAAAGAGATGCTTCGGTTTACAAGACTTTTAGGTGTGAATATGATTTATTATTTGTTTTTGGATATCTAGTTTTAGATTTGATTTTGTCTAATCTATCCAAGTCATGATCCAAATCAAACTAATTATTTATTTTCTTAATATCTAGTTTTAGGTTTAGCAAATCCAAACAACTCCAAAATACGAATTCAAGAATTCATTGTAGCTCATTAATGATCGTATTTTTAAGCACTAAAAGTACTTGAATATGATAGGAATGAAACCTTGTTCATTAATGTAAATTTTTTTATACCTCAATTGCACTCTACTTTGTGTTCCTAAACAAGACTCACAATATTTTTTTTAAAAAAAAATTCATGCTTGGCATAATGTTTGCATAGTTTAAAATTTTAAATCATGCATCCAATAAGAGTAATATTGAGAATACCAACTCGACTCAACCTAAGTTTGTCTTGAGATGGTAATGACAAATTTTGGTTGGATAAATAAAATCATTACAAGATTGAATTGAAAAGATACCTATTAAATTAGATTAGATAATGTTTAGAATGCGCTCTAAACTTTGGAGTTCCTTCATTCAAAGATCAAAGAAATAATCAAATAATTCATGAAAAAAATTAATTAGATTTGTCATTGTGCACTCCTAGAAACAAGTTTGCTCTTTCTTCCTTTTGCATTGGACGCTTTAAAGTTTTCCACTTGATTTTATTTACAGTGTTTTACTTTTTCAGGCAATTTATTATTGAGGTTGGAGGGCTCCTTCACCATGACTGTCAATGGGTCAGCTTTGGGCAAGCAAATCCAAAGCTTCTAATAGGTCCATTGCCCACAGGCTGGCCCATTAACATTTGTAGTTCGACAACAAACCATGGTTGGTAAGCCTTTGTGCATCATCTTTTGATGCACAAAGTATGCACCGGATTGATCATTGCACCCATGCTACCGTGAGTGCTGTGACCCAAGCGTGCGGTCAATTTGCACGATCAATGCATGCTTTATGCATCGAAGATCGGTGCATAAAGACTTTTCCGACAATGGTTACATTACAAGCCTCTTTTATATCCATGGGGCACTAGAAGTTGACACTGCTTGCTTTTTCAACCTTTTTTTTGTCTGCGGTCATCTCCACCCTCTAGGGCTCATAATTGCCATCTCTGCTTCCATTGTTGGGCATGGCTACACCTAGAGTGTGCTCATCAATTAAAGAAGAGGATCCCAATCATCAAGAGAATATCACTTGACACACTCTATGACAATTGGATCAGCTCTAAATTTAAATTTAGGTACAAAAAAATACTTTTGATTCTTTCACTTAAAACTTATTTTGATTCTTAAATTTGATACTTTGTACTCTAAAATTAATATATAAATTAAATAAAGTTGATAGAATAATTGATGTATAAATCTGATTTGAGTAATAGTTTATTTATTTGTACTAAAAGAATATTATGATATAAAAGAATCAAATGGGAATAACTAAAAGTTTGAAGGTTAGAGAGGATCCAAAAGCATACTTTAGGCTTGCACTTCTTCCACCATGTCTTAAATGCTGCAGGCTTGTGGTGATGAAGTTGGGATCGGTGATAACTATCTCCATGCAGGATTAAAATTTTTGAAAGGTGCCTAGCTGTGCTCGAATGCTGCACGATTCTAACATCAAGGGATGCTACTGATGCATTTCGTAGCTACATCGATCAAGCAAATCTTTTCAAGTAAGCTATACAAACAATTCATTCTGTGCAGCATGACATACTAATTTTTATGCTGCTATAGTCTAACCTGGAGAACTCGTTAGAATGATGTCAGTCAGTTGGACGATTGTAGCGTCAAAGTGATACCATATTTACGTTAGGATTTTGAACCACTTGCACTTATGTATGGGCTTGTTGATGAGTCGGAAGATCCCATTTTCACCTTTGGAGATCAAAAAGCAATTTGAGCACTAGGATATGTCTCTTAAAATGTAAGGCAATTAATGCATGAAAAAAGCAAACCATTTTCTTTACATGTAGTGCTTGGCTGGAATATTAATTGGTGGCTTCTGGAAGTTTGGAATCAAAACTAGCCCTTAATTAGCTACTACCCTATTTAGATAGTTCTTCCAATATGATATCTTAAATACTAGAATCCTCATAATTATAATGATTTTTTTTTTTTTTTGTTTAAACTAACATCGACTTCTTGACTGAAAATCATTCTTTAAATCAATGCAGCTCCTGTGCACAAATCAATGAGAAAAAGAATGGAAAAGCCAAAGTTGCCGCCCTTGCATACAAGTGCATGGAGGTGGCATATTTAAGAGTTGCCTTTTCACTGCAGAAAGTTTGTTCAAGAAGGCATTGTAATCACCTCATTGAAATCAATTTTGAACTTTGGGTTCTTCTTACTAACAAATAATTAACACATATCTTCTTATGGGCTAACAGCTTGATTCTCACTTCATTCTAGGAGATACCAACATGTTGTCAAATCTTAAACCAAAGAATCATGATGCATCTTATCTAAATCAGCTTAGAATTGTAAGCAGCATTATATTCTTTCTTATTTTACAAGTGTTTTTACAAAAGAAATAATGACTGTTACTGGCTATATATTAGAATTTTTTTATTGACTAATAATAAGATGCAAAGATATAGAATAGGTTTAGCTAAGTACCCAGAAAATAGGAAAACGCAGCAAAAGAAAAAAAAAAAAACCAAATATTCTCCTATTCAGATAAAGATGATGCAAAACAAATAAAATCTGAACCTGAAAGATGACAAAAACAATGTATGAATATCTATTAATTGAAGCCTTAAGCTTTTGTTTTATAAACAAAACATGCCATGACTGCAATGGATGCAACCATGAGATATCATCGTGCTCTAAAACTTGCTATGCAACACCATTCTATCTCTAAGGGACATGGGTTTGTCATCGATGAAAAAGGCTCTTGATTTCAATTTTTACAATATGGAAGACTTCATTCACCTCGTCACATCATTATTGAAGGATGTAAGGATGTAAACTTCATTCACCTTGTTACATCATCACCGAAGGATGTAGGGATATAGATTGCCAATTGAAGTTATGTATAATGCTTTGTTGATGTCTTAATGTATATATTTTTTATAGCTTTGCCAAGTCAGGGCAAATAATATTCTCTTTTGTATTATTGTCTTATTTGTTGATGTCTTAATTACATACTTTACTCGCTTCTAGGAATTTATAATTAAGACTTTGGTCTGAGATGGGATTTTTTCCATTCCATTTCAAATTTCAATGGTGGCGTTTATAATCGTTGCTTGCAATACCAAAAAAAAAAAAACTACTCACAATTTTCGCATCAACTTCACGTTGATAGAAGAAACAGAGTCACGTAACGCTCTATCACTAAGCCTCGAATCAAAAGCGATCGTCTTAAAGAACCTAAGAGGCGACAGCCATTCTCATTCATCAATCATGGTGGCGATGCCTCTCCGGCCGCCGATGTCGACGCCTCGTCCCCTGCCGACGGAAAGACGTTCCTGTTTTTGCCGGCACCATCGGCCGCTTCCCCTCCGTCGCCTGCGGTGGTGCCGGCTGCGTTGATTTTGTCCTCCTTGCCGTCGTCCTCCGTGCTCTGGTCCTGGCGGTGCTTCCTTCGGGGCGGGCCACCGCCTGATCCGGAGAAGATCCAGGTGAGGTCGCAGATGCCGGCCTCCAAGAAGCAGGTGATGGTGGCGGTGGAGAGGAAGATGAGGAGCGAGGGGAGGGAGGCAGCGGCGGCGCCGGCGATGGCGAAGACCCTGGTCTCGGTGGGGCCGCTGGTATCCGCGGTGGAAAAGCGGACGAGGAAGAGGCCGGCGAGAGTGATCCAGGAGGAGTGGATCGCGACCTTCTTTGGGCAGAGGTCGGGTCTCGGCAGGCAAGGCCGCCTGAAGCGGCGGTCGTTCCCCTCTCGGGATCTCGGCCGGAGCCTCCGCAGGGGAGTGGCGGTATCGTGGCCGCTTGCCGGCGAGGGTGGTGGCGGCTGTGGGGAAGCCATATGGCGATGGGGTTGGTCCAAGAGAAGACGTCCGAGAGAGACCTCCCGAAAAGGGTTGACAATTTGAAATCAAATCGGTGAGAGGGAAAAAAAAAGTTGCTGAAAAATTGGAGTATCTTATCCTTAAGTCGTAACTAACTAGTTTCTAAAACATTGATTAGCGATTTTTGTTTTCTAAAAAAAAAATATAAGAGTTCTTCTATGGCATTCAAAATAATTATATCAAAGTCTATATAATATGTATGATCCAAATGAGAGATAGATCAAAATTTTCAACTAATTAGCCACTAAATCACTTGTTTTAAATACAAAATTAATGTTTCTCGTTTTAAGTGTTTAAAGAGTGCATGAGGGGTTTATTGGTACGTGAGAGTACATGCCCTTATCCTTCAGTCTTCTCCTAAGCCCTGTTTCAAGAGGCATTATTTCGGATGACTAAGAAACAAAGCTCTGATTTTAAGAACGTGTATTCTCTTTCACAGACACACCCCCCAAAAAAAGAAGAAGGAAAGATGGAAGAAAAAATGGAACAATAGTTGAAAAACATGTCAATAATTGAGTATACTTTAGGAACTGTATAAATAATTTTTTTCTTAATATATATATAAGTGAAGATGACAAACAGCTTCTTGTCTCTGCATGAAAACTTTCAAATAGATATTAAGAAATAATTAAGGGTATTTCTTATTTCAATAGTTATTTGCATCTCAAGCACTGTAAAAAAATAAATAAACCTTAACTTAGATTTTTTTTTCCCCCTTCTTCTTTGATGAGCCCATACGAGCTGGCTAGGCTCTGACTTCATATAATCTATATAAAATTAGATCTTAATTAACATATTCAATGGATAGGAGTAAATTTCTAGCATGAACAGAATAAAAGATAAATAAATGTTTTGATGAATAAATAGTTAATAAAGAAAAATATCTAATAAAGAGATGCTTCGGTTTACAAGACTTTTAGGTGTGGATATGATTTATTATTTTGTTTTTGGATATCTAGTTTAGATTTGATTTGTCTAATATGTCCTAGTCATGATCGAAATCAAACTAATTATTTATTTTCTTAATATCTAGTTTTAGTTTTAGCAAATCCAAACAACTCCAAAATACGAATTCAAGAATTCATTGTAGCTCATTAATGATCATATTTTAAGCACTAAAAGTACTTGAATATGATAGGAATGAAACCTTGTTGGTTAATGTAAATTTGTTTGTACCTTAATTGCACTCTACTTTGTGTTCCTAAACAAGACTCATGATAGCAATAATTTTTTTTAAAAAAAAATTATGCTTGGAATAATGTTTGCACAGTTTAAAATTTTAAATCATGCATCCACAAAGAGTAATATCGAGAATACCAACTTGGCTCAACCTAAGTTTGTCGTGAGATGGTAATGGCAAATTTTGGTTGGATAAATAGAATCATTACAAGATTAAATTGAAAAAGATGCATATTAAATTAGATTAGACAATGTTTAAAATACGTTCTAAACTTTGGAGTTCCTTCATTCAAAGATGAAAGAAATTGTTGCCATAGAAATCCGTTCACCGACTCAGGTGCTGTTGGGGCTTCGAATCCGGGCTCGACTTCTGGCCGGGACTTGCAAAATAGTTCTCAAGCAGAGGATGGTTTGGGGGTACTCTCTACGGAAGACCCTCCGACGCCAAAGTCAATGAAGATTCACAGCAAGAAGACAATGAGGAGAAGGATCCCTAAGGAAGAGTTCCTCTAAGGGTGGTGCTAGGAGCTCTGTCTGAGCTCTAATGGAGTGTGAGTGAGTGAAAGAGAGGTGTCTTGAGTGTACAAAATACCGTACCTGAGGGGATCTAAGGATGTGATATTTATAGGTGATCATCTGATTCCTTGGATGCATCACAGAGGGTCTAAAAGTTGTTGGGATTCAAAACTTATTCGAATCAGGCTGTTACAGGGCCAGTAGGATCTGTATCCGGTTGATTAAAGGATCAACGGCCAGAATCAGACTGTTACAGGGCTGATAGGATCCGTATCCGGTTAGTTAGAGGATCAACGGCCAGGAAGAGCAGGCGGTGCTTCAAGATTCAGCGACTACATAGGCTCTAAGCCATTTCTGATAGCGTAGGCATGATTTCTATTTGGAATCTTGTTAATTTAAGTGTATTCCGCAGAGGCGCTTGAGTACCTCGGTCGGCCCGAGGTATAGAGGATGGCTGAATCTGCCGAAGTATGATGAGACTCAATTTACCGAGGTATGGGATAGTTCGGCCTTCTTGAGATACAGAATGGCTCGGCTATCCGAGGTATAACAAGGCCCGACCTACCGAAGCGCAGGATGGTTCGGTGGCGATAGCTCGGCCTACGGGGGTATGATAATAGCTCGATCAGCCGAGGTATAATAATAACTCGGTCAACTGTTACACGAAAGCTGTTTGAAGGGGGTAGCCTACTCATTGCTGCCTTTCAGATGTGACAGCTATGCGATAGGGTGTATGGGCTAGCCTTAGCCCGATGTCTTGGATTGTATGAACATTAATGCAATGATATTTTTACCCCTCATCACATGCCCCCCACTCCCTAGTTCGAAGCATAGGTTCGGGCATAGGGAGTATAGTCCCAGGTGACATGATCTGGATGGAGGGACTTGGATTCGATAGCCTGCGTAATGATGCCCTAATTAATGTTGCACGGCTGCCCTGCCTGTTACGGGATGGATCCGTCGTCTTATCATCATTTTCGGCCGTAGCTCGAGGAGAACATGCCTCGTTTCCAGCAGGCCACGGCCAGGGATTTCCACGTGGCGGGACTCCTTTATCTCCGACGCTCATATCGGAATTTTTGGCGTTTGGGTTTCCCTTCTGAAGCATATAAAAAGAGGGCTAGGGCAGCGTTTCTTCCGCAACACCTCTTTGTCCCTACCATAGAGATTTTCCATCTTTCATCGAACCTTCATTTGCTTGTTCAGCCGACATGAAGGGCTCAAGCGATATTGCCTCGGAGATCTCCCTGGGAGACCTGGAGAGGATCTGTCGGCTTTATAGAATCTCTGGAGACGTAGTTCTATATGCACCGAAGGCCGATGATAGGGTTTCGACCGAGTTAAGTCTAAGAGCTTTCTTCTATGAGGAAAGTCTTAGGGCCGGTCTTCGATTTCCTTTCACCCGTTGGTACAGAAGGTGATGAGGTTCTACAACATCTGTCCAATAATGGTGGTGCCTAACAGCTGGCGCAACCTCATCATGTTTATTTCGCTCTGTAATCACCCCGGGGTGACTGTGACGCTCCCCATGTTTCGAGTTTGCCACAATCTAGTTTCCGAGAGGGGTTCCGAGTGGTCGTATATCGGTCCCCGGAAGTCGTTCAAGATGATCACCGATAATCCATCTTTGATAAAGGAGTGGAAGTCCAAATTTTTTATTACCGATGGGAACATCGGCTCGGATTTTCCAAGGGGATGGTTGAGCTATGTGAAGGATCCAGAGGCGCATCCGGAGTTGAGCGAACAGGAGAAGAGGGATTTGGTGACCCTTCGTGGCGGTCGAGTGGTGTCGGCTAGCACCCTGTTAGCAGAGGATGCCCTCTTTGCCACCGAACTCAGTTCTATCGACCCTCAAGGTGAGCATACTTTTCTTCTTTGGTCATGACGGCCGGTGTGCCCGGTTATTCATGTCCGATTGACCCGTTTGATGTGTTTCCAGCTGAGAGGTCGGCGTTTGTGGGCCAGATGAAGAAGGCACTGGGCAAGCGCCATAGGGGCTCTAGCTATGGAGAGAGGCATAAATCTGAGAAGAGGCCTCGCCCTTTCGGGCCCCGTCCGAAAGGATCGAAGAAGGATGGTTCCAGCCGCCCCTCTCCCATCCCAATAAGAGAGGAAGTGTGGGCGCAAATCAGGGTTAAGGAGTCCTCTCTGCCTGAGGGAGGCAGAATGGCATAGGAAACAGCTAAGGGGAGTTCGGAGGGAGCTGTTGGGATTTTCCCTCTCCAAATTTTAGTCATATCGGATGATGCGAAAGACACGTCGCCGGTCGACCTGGTGGTCCCCCCACAAGAGATGCTTCAGTCATCGGCGGTGAGAAGTCCACCGCACGCGGAAGAGGCCCCCGTTCAGGCGGAGGGGTCAAGAGAGGCAGTAGTGGCTGCCAAAGTTCTGACGGAGCTGCCTGCTAAGAGGCCGGTGGAAGTTGTGGTACCTTCCACCGAGGATCTCTCTTCTGCGGCTCTCGAGGACACCACAGGAGAGGTTGGAGTTCAAGCGAAGCCTGTCGGAGGCAGAGCGTTGGTGGAAGAGGAAGAAGAAGAATCGCAGAATGAGGAGGATATTCGGGCCGAGGTTCCTTCAGTCGAGTCCGAGGTATTCGAGGCCGAGCAGATTAGAGTCTTGACAGAGGAGGTCGGGCGGACGATTCCTCAGGTCGGAGCTCCTCAGGCCAGCTCTTCAGTTATGGGCTCTTTCGTCCATAGCTCGAAGTTGGATGATATGCTCACTGCCTTGATGAGGTTCGTTTTGCGCTCAGGGGAGGGTTCCTCCACGGATGAATCTACGGTCGAGGATATCATCGATGTGGCCTTCTGCCGGCTTAGGGTGCCGAGGGATGCTTACCTTCTTTCGAAAATCAGTAATGCCACTCTCATGACGATGGCTTCAAATTACGCTGCCCGGGTAAGCTACTATACCGGGATTGCAACCCATGATTGGCCAGACCATAGCTTCTCACTGGTATTTTCTTTGTAGAATTCCTTGGTCATAAGGGTGTTGATCTGGTGCCTAAATTTGGCCGTTGGGGCCTGTGCTCAGGCCAGGAAGGAGGTGGCCGAACTTCGGACGAGGGTGCATCTAATCGATTCACTTTCAGGACCTTGGCATCCAGCAAAAAGGACTTCGAAAGGGTGACCGAGTCTTTCCGTCTTGCAGCCGAGAGGGCCTCTCGGCTCGAAACTCAGGTCAAAGAGCTCCAGGGCTTTCGCGAGCAATCGAACAAAGCTTGTTTGGAGTTATCCCAGATTAAAGCAGAGTATGATAATGAGGTTAAGGTCATGCAGCAGTATTTTGAAAAGAGATGAGACCAGCTGAAGGCCAGTCATGCTGAAGATAAAATAATTGAAGGAGGAGGCTCGAGGAGGAGGAGCACAAGTGTCGGCGGCAGCGAGACTAGCTCATCGGTTTGAATAAAGAACTCGCCGAGATGGAGAATCAGCTGAAATGGTTAAATGGGCGGGTTGCTCGGCTCACCGACGACCTCGATTACGCTTAGCGGAAATTGGGGACAAGCAGTTCCGGATTGATGACCTTAAAAGGGCCTTCGCCAAAATCAGTCGGCTAAGTCGAAGGCCTTGAAGAAGGTACAAGAACTGAGCAGTGAACTGGCTCGGCAAGAGGAAGAGGTATGGTGTCTCTCTTTTTCGTTCGCCTTTAGTGCTTTTATTTCATCCGTGATAAAGAGGTATGGAGGCATGATAGCGAGCCACTCTCTGCTGGTAGGGAGCTACTCTGATCCGCGCTTTCTCTCTGATCTCCTCTAGTAGGTCGAGGTTGGCGCGGAGTTACTCGTCATTAGACTCTCCAAGTAACCTTCCACGCGAGGGGAAGGGAACCCAACCTTCACAGGAATGACAGCTTCTGTGCCGAAGGTCATTTTGAAAGGAGTTTGGCCCGTGGGCATCTTCTTGGTAGTTCGGTAAGCCCATAGCACGTGGTGGAGCTCTTCTGCCCATTTGCCTTGTGCTCGATTAAGACGAGTTTTGATTCCCTGCAAGATGGTTCGGTTGGTTATCTCGGCTTCTCCATTAGCTTGGGGATGTCCCACCGATGTGAGGCGATGAACGATGCTATGATCCTCGTAGAATTCCCGGAACTTGGGATTATCAAATTGCTTCCCATTGTCGGTGATGATTGTGTGGGGAAGACCGAACCGACAAATGATGGACCTCCAGACAAAATCTTTAGCCCGAGCCTCGGTGATCTGGGCGACTGCTTCGGCTTCAACCCATTTGGTGAAGTAATCAATCATAATAAATAAGAACTTCCTTTATCCCGTTGCAAGGGGAAAAGGACCGAGGATATCCATTCTCCACTTGGCAAAGGGCCAGGGGGATGATATAGCAGTCAAGTGAGTAGAAAGGAGTCTTTAGATGTTAGAATGTCGTTGACATGAATCGCAGGCTTGGACAAGGTCGTTGGCATCTTTCTGCATGGTCGGTCAATAGTATCCTTGGCGAAGTATCTTATGGCACAAAGCTCTGCCGCCGAGGTGGTTGCCGCATATGCCTTCATGAAACTACCGAAGAGCATAATCAGCCTCCGAAGGTCAGAGGCATTTAAGCAGAGGCATAGAGAAGGATCGTTTGTATAGCCGATCGTCAATCAAGACATAATGGGAGGATTGCATCTTCAATTTTCTTGCCTCTTTTTGGTCGGCAGGTAGTAGCCATTCTTTGAGATATTTATATATGGGATCCGCCCAAGATGGCTCGGTGTCAACTTGCATCATTTGATTAGAATCAGCAATGCTAGATTTCTCCAGGACTTCCAAATGAAATTTTCGCTCAAGGTCCATTAAGTCCGCAGTCGCTAGGCGAGATAAGAGGTCGGTGCATGCATTTTCTGACCTTGGTATCTGAATAATTTCAAATTCAGTGAAATGGGATAACAAATCACGTACCTTTTACAAATATCGAACCATATTCGGCTCTCGGGCTTCGAATTCTCCTCGTACTTGGCCTGCCACTAATTGGGAGTTAGTGTAAGCGTTTAGCTTCTCGACTTTGAGCTCCCGAGTGATGCGGAGTCCGGCAATTAGGGCCTTGTACTCTGCTTCGTTGTTGGAAGTTAGGAAGGAGAAACAGATGCCATACTCAAATGTCGCTCCTTCTGGACTAGTGATGACAAGACCCGTGCCAGAGCCACTTGCACTGGAGGATCCGTCGGCGTGAAGTAACCACGGAGCATTGAGCTTCGGTTGCTCAGGGAAACCTGAGGTAGAGCCATCCTCGGATATGGTACACTCCAGGAGGAAATCTACCAGGACTTGGGCTTTAATGGCTGGACAAGGATAATATTGAATGTCGTGCTCGCTCAGCCCCACAGCCCACTTGGTCATCCTTCCCGAGGCCTTCGGGCGATGAATGATAGATCTGATAGGTTGGTTGGTCAGAACCGCCACGGTATGCACCTGGAAATATGGCCGCAACTTCCGGACTGATGTCACCAAGGCCAAGACCACCTTCTCGACCCAGGTATACCTTGTCTCGGCATCCCTGAGCAATTTGTTGACATAATAGATTGGCCTCTGAACCTTGTTATCCTCCCTGACCAGCACTGAGCCAACGACACTCTCAGAAACCGCCAAATATAAGCTCGGCATTTCTCCTTGCTTCGGACTGCTAAGGAGAGGTGGTGAGCCGAGGTATCTTTTAAGATCTTTGAAGGACTTTTGGCATTCCGAGGTCCATTAGAAATTCTTCGCCAACCGGAGAGCTTTGAAGAAGGGGAGGCATTTCTCGGCCGATCGAGCAATGAAGCGACTGAGGGCCGCTATCCTCCCAGTGAGACACTGCACTTCCTTGACCGACACCGGAGGGATCATTTGCCGCAGGGCTTGGATCTTTTGGGGGTTCACTTCAATTCCCCGCTGCGAAACTATGAAGCCCAGGAACTTGCCGGAATTAACTCCGAAGGCACATTTAGTTGGATTGAGCTTCATCTGGTACTTCTGGAGCGTTGCGAAGCTTTCCGCAAGGTCCTCCACGTGGTGGGGCACCTCCTTGCTCTTCACCAGCATATCATCAACATATACCTCCATATTCCGACCGATTTGCTCCTTGAAGATTTTGTTGACCAGCCTTTGGTAGGTGGCACCTGCATTTTTTAGACCAAAAGGCATAACTTGGTAGCAATAGATACCTCGGTCGGTGATGAAGGCTGTCTTTTCCTCATCTTCGAGCGCCATTCGAATTTGGTTGTACCCCGAATAGGCATCCATGAAAGTTAGCATCTGATGGCCCGATGTCGCATCTATGAGTTGGTCAATCCGAGAGAGAGGGAAACTATCCTTCGGGCAAGCTTTATTGAGATCGGTGAAGTCGATGCAGATCCTCCACTTTCCATTTGACTTTTTCACCATGATGACATTTGCCAACCAGTCGGGGTAATTGACCTCCCGGATAAAGTTGGCTTTGATGAGCTTATTCACCTCTTCCTCGATAGCTTTCTGACGCTCAGAGGCAAAGCTTCTTTTCTTCTGTTTGACTGGTCGAAATGTCTCGTCCACGCTGAGGTGATGGACTAAGACATCTGGACCAATCCTTGGCATATCTGAGGCTATTGACCCAATTATTGATTTTGATTATTAATAAAGAAATTGAGTATATTCATTGTGTTACTAATAAATTTAATAAGTGTTTCAGGGCTTAAAAATATTTGTTTAATCAAAAGGCATCAAGAAACGTGTTTTGAATCAAGTGTCAAAGGTAAGTTTCAAAATTTAGAGCCTGGAGTCGACACCTAGAAAGTCTGGAGCCGACCCCATGGCCAATCAAATGTCTTTCTGATTTTTGATACGGTCCGAAGCCGACACCCAGAGTTTCGGAGTCGACACTTACACTGTCTGGAGCCGACTCTGACACGGGAATAGAACGCATGATTTTTGACTACCTTGGAGCCGACACTTACAGTCTTTTAGAGCCGACACCTGAATATGGCGAGCCGACACTTTACTTTTTTGGAGCCGACTCCTCAACGAGCTCAGAACTTTCTATTTTTGGATACACGACTTGGAGCTGACACCTGAAAAGTTGGAGCCGACTCCAACCTATCAGGAATGGATTTTTAAATTGCCAGATCAGCTCAAACGGTAATATTTTCTTTACCTAACCCTAACGACTATATTTCATGTATGGAAAAACTTTCCAGGTACATTCCAACGGCTAATTTCACACCCAAAAATGGATTAAACGGAATCTATAAAAGGGGGAAGAGCGTTCGTTTGAAAATAGAGAGAGAAAAAAATAGAAAATATAGAGAAATCATATTGAAAAAATCCGAGAGGTCTTGAGCAAGAAATCAAGAGAAAAGAATCCACGTTCAAATTCTTCCACTCCAAAAAGCTCAAAGAGAAATCCAAGGCATTCAACTTGAAAAATCGAAGGATTTTCCAAAAGAAGAAAAAGCCCTATTTTTGTGATTTCCCAACTTCTCATCTGCAACATCTGTGAAGAATCGGAGCTGAGGCTTGATTCAACATCTCAAAAGAAAAGAGGAAAAGAAGAAAAGAAGAAAAGCTCAAATCCAATCATCTTCAAATCAGGCTTTTCTAAACTTGTTTATTTACTTTGAATATTTGCTCATTTAAGGAGCTGTGTGTTGTTGTAAACATTATTCTTTCTTGTTTTTGCTAGTTCAATCAGGGGGATTGAATTAGTGGAGGTAGTATATCTCAAGACAAGCTAGACTAGCTTGTGTTAGGGTTTTGTGCTGGTGAGCCCAAAAAACCAGCTGGTTCGTTGTGATTCCTGGGAAACAACAAGTTTTGAGTTGTGATCTTGTAAAACAACTCGGCTGTAATCTAGTTGATTATAGTGTGGACCCAAGTGAACTTGGGAGTGGACGTAGGTGTTGGATACACCGAACCACTATAAAATTCTTGTGTTTGCTGTGCTTTAATTGTCTCTCTCTCTATCTCTTCATTTGTGATTGAAATTTATTCTGCACTTAATTATTTCAAAGCCAATAGTTTTAAAAGGTTAAAATTTTTAAGAACCCAATTCAACCCCCCTCTTGGGTTACCATCTGGGCCAACAATTGGTATCAGAGCAAGTGCTCATTTGAATTTGGTCTAACGATCAAGAGCTAAAGATCCAAATGGCGGCTCAAGCTAGTTCATCTTACTTAGAAGGTCAATCCACTAATCGACCTCCTTTGTTTAATGGAACTAATTATGGTTATTGGAAAGCTAGGATGAAAATTTTTATTCAAGCACTTGACTATGACTTATGGGGTATCATAGTTAATGGACCCACACACCCATAATTAGAGTTCCTAAGCCGAAAACGGAATGGATGAACATGATAAAAAGTTGGCACAACTTAATGCCAAGGCTATGAATGTTTTATATTGTTCACTAGATGCAAATGAATTTAATCTAATTTCTACATGTTTTTGTGAAAGAAATTTGGGATAGATTAGAGGTTACCCATGAGAGTACAAATCAAGTTAAAGAATCAAAGATTAATATTTTAGTGCATAAATATGAATTGTTTAGCATGGAACAAACTGAAACCATCACATGCATGTACACAAGATTCACTGATATTGTAAATGGTTTGAAAAGTCTAGATAAGACCTATACTAATTCTGAACTTGTGCGTAAAATTCTTAGGTCACTTCCAAGATCGTGGGAAGCGAAGGTGACTGCCATCCAAGAAGCGAAGGACTTAAATGTGTTACCTTTGGAAGAGTTACTTGGATCCTTGATGACTCATGAGCTAACAATGAAACAACATCAAGAGGAGGAAGTCAAGAAAAAGAAGATAATCGCTCTCAAAGCTGCAGAAAAGGAATAAGCAGCAGTGATGAAGAAGAGGAAGATGACGAGACAGCTCTCCTTGCAAGAAAATTTAAGAAATTCATGCAAAGAAGGAGACCCTTCCACAAGAAGAAATCTGGAACAAAAATGGAAGGAGAAAAGGAGAAAGAGAAGGACAAAGAAAAAGAAAAGGAGCCCTTAATTTGTTATGAGTGTAAGAAACCAGGGCACTTTAGATATGACTGTCCTCAACTGAAGAAAGCCTACAAGAAGAAAAAGAAGGCGTATGTTGCAACTTGGAGCGACAGCGATGAATCCTCTTCAGAGGAAGAACAAAAAGAAGTTGCAAACATTTGCTTTATGGCAAACAATGACAACGAGGTAAGTTCTGAAAACCCTTGTGATGATTTCGCATTTGATGAATTGTTTGAAGCTTTTAATGAACTAGTTGATGATTTTAAAGCCTTGAAAAAGAAATACAAATTTTTGAAAAATGATAATTCAATTCTCATTAAAGAAAAAGATAATCTTACTCATGAGATTGAGATGCTGAAATCTGAAAATGATAATTTGACAAAAGAAAGAGAATCAATCTCCAATGAAAATGATAAATTAAAGAAGAAGTTGATAAATATAAAATATTATTGATAAATTCACTAATAGTTCTGAAAAACTTAATTTATTATTAAGTAATCAAAGAGCTATATTTGATAAGCCGGATTAGGATATAGGCCTAACATAAAACAAAAATTTGTCAAAACTTTTTGAAAAAGAACCAAATAAAGATGATGTTACATGTCATTATTGTAACAAGAAAGGCCATAAATCCTATGAATGTAAGGCAAGAAATAGTAACAAGAATTTAAGTAGTAAAGGAAAGAAAATATGGGTTCCCAAAGGAACAATCTTTTTGCTACTAACCATGAAGGACCCAAGAAGGCTTGGGTACCTAAATATAAGACTTGATATTTTGCAGGAGTGTCTTGCGGCCAAAAGATCAAAGCAAAGTGGTATCTCGATAGTGGCTGCTCAAGACATATGACGGGTGACAAGGATCAATTCATCACCCTTGAAAGCAAAAGAGGAGGAGTTGTTACGTTTGGTGACAATGGCAAAGGCCAAATCATGGGGTTTGGTAAAATTCAAATAACTCCCTCACATATATTGAAAATGTTTTATATGTCAATGGTTTAAAACATAATCTAATTAGTATTAGTCAATTATGTGATAAAGGTTTTAAAGTATCATTTGAAGCTTCTATCTGCACTGTTTCTAATCCCATTGATAATAGCATTGTTTTTACTGGAAATAGAAATGGCAATGTATACTTGATTGATTTAGACAATTTGTCTACTAGTAATCATTGCTTAGTTGCTAATAATGCTAATATGAATGAGATTGGTTGGTTATGGCATCGTAGATTAGGTCATGCAAGCACACACCTAATTTCAAAATTAATTAGAATGGATTTAGTAAAAGGTCTTCCACAACTAGATTTTGAAAATAACAAAATTGTGATGCATGTCAATTTGGAAAACAAACTAAAAACTCTTTCAAAACTAAAAATATTGTTTCCACTTCTAGGCCACTTGAACTACTTCACATGGATCTTTTTGGACCTACTAGAACCACAAGTCTAGGAGGAAAGAAATATGGTCTTGTGATTGTAGATGATTATTCTAGATACACTTGGGTATTATTTTTAGCTCATAAAGATGAGACCTTTCCATTATTTTTGAAATTCTTCAAGAAGGTCACAAATGAGAAAAACAACACCATAGTGTCTCTAAGAAGTGATCATGGCACTGAATTTGAAAATCATTTATTTGAAAACTTTTGTATTGAAAATGGCATTCCATCATAATTTTTCAGCACCTAGAACACACAACAAAATGGAGTTGTTGAAAGAAAAAATAGAACTTTAGAAGACATGGCCCGTACCATGCTATGTGAAAGCAACTACCAAAATACTTTTGGGCGGAAGCTATAAACACGGCATGCTACATTCTTAATAGAGCTTTAATTAGGCCAATCATTAAGAAAACTCCTTATGAACTATGGAATAATAGAAAACCAAACATAAGTTACTTTCATGCATTTGGTTGTAAATGTTTCATTCATAATAATGGTAAAGATAATCTAGGAAAATTTGATGCAAAATCTGATGAAGGCATTTTCTTAGGATATTCAACATCTAGTAAAGCCTATAGAGTGTTTAACAAGAGAAACTTAATTGTAGAAGAATCTATTCATGTAATTTTTGATGAATCTTTAGCATCGAGTTCAGGAAAGATTGATGATGAGGAAGATACAAACATATTAGAAAGAGATCATTGAAAAATTGAATATAAATGTATCTTCAGATCATGAACAAGAAGTTAAAGATGATGATTCTTCTAGTGTTGATGTTGTTGATGCAAATCATAATGATGTAGATCTTCCTAGAGATTGGAGATATGCCTATGGTCATCCAAAAGAATTAATTATAGGTGATCCATCTCAAGGAGTAAGAACTAGATCATCAATGAGAAACATCAATAATCATCTTGCATTTGTATCTCAAATTGAACCTAAAACTATTGAAGAAGCTGAAAAAGATAATAATTGGATGTTAGCTATGCAAGAAGAACTAAATCAATTTACTAGAAATAATGTTGGACCCTTGTAGATAGACCTAAAGATCATTCAGTTATAGGATCAAAATGGGTATTTAGAAATAAATTAGATGAAAATGGCATAGTAATTAGAAACAAAGCTAGATTAGTTGCAAAAGGATATAATCAAGAAGAAGGAATTGATTTTGATGAAACCTTTGCACCTGTAGCTAGATTAGAAGCAATTAGATTATTACTGCATTTGCATGTCATATGCATATCAATTTATTTCAAATGGATGTTAAAAGTGCATTTTTAAATGGATTTATAAATGAAAAAGTTTTTGTTGAACAACCACCTGGTTTTGAAGATCATGAATTTCAAATCATGTTTTTAAATTGCACAAAGCACTATATGGTTTAAAACAAGCACCTAGAGCTTGGTATGAAAGATTAAGTAAATTTCTGATTGAAAATGATTTTACAAGAGGAAATGTTGATAAAACACTATTTTTGAAAAGAAAAGGCAAGGATTTATTAGTAGTACAAATATATGTTGATGATATTGTATTCGGTGCTACTAACAATCTTTTGTGTCAAGAATTTGCTAAGTTGATGCAGGGTGAATTCGAAATGAGCATGATGGGAGAACTCAACTTCTTCCTAGGACTTCAAATCAACAAAGCAAAGAGGGAATTTTTATCAATCAAGCAAAATACACAAAAGAACTTCTCAAGAAGTTTGGAATGGAGTCAATCAAACCACTTGGAACACCTATGAGTCCTTCATGCAAATTGGACAAAGATGAAGATGGTAAGAAAGTAGATCAAAAACATTATAGAGGTATGATCGGATCTCTTCTTTACTTAACAGCTAGTAGACCAGATATCATGTTTGCTGTTGTTTATGTGCTAGATTTCAATCTGAACCTAAAGAATCTCATTTAATTGCTGTAAAAGAATCTTAAGATATTTAAGTGGAACTAAAAATGTAGGTTTATGGTATTCTAGAGACTCAACATTAAACTTGATTGCATATTCTGATTCTGATTATGCTGGATGTAAACTAGATAGAAAAAGCACAAGTGGTGCATGTCAATTTTTAGGAAGTAACTTAATCTCTTGGTTTAGCAAAAAGCAAAATTCGGTTGCATTATCAACTGCTGAAGCAGAATATGTTGCAGCTGGAAGTTGCTGTGCTCAAATCCTTTGGATTAAGAGACAACTTGAAGATTATGGCATAACACTTGATAAAACTCCTATTAGATGTGATAATACAAGTGCAATAAATTTAACTAAAAATCCAATTCAACATTCAAGAACAAAACACATTGAAATTAGATATCACTTTATAAGAGAACATGTAGCTAATAATGAAATTTGTCTTGATTATGTTAATACTGAAGAACAATTAGCTGATATATTTACAAAACCTTTAAGTGAAGAGAGATTTTGTTATCTTAGAGGTGAATTAGGGATTTGTGACCCTTTGGAATGATTTTGAAACTCTAAGGAATGACTATCTAGATTTCTATTAATTTCTTGATATTCCTTTCATAATTTAAGGACAAATTATCTAGATCTGAGCAATTTGATTCTTCATATTTCAAAGATTTTTTTAAAATTTTATTGAATCTATTTGACAAGTTTCAGATGTTTGAATCTCAGTTTTTTTCTCTGAAACTGTCAGTGGAGTCGACACCTCAGTTTGAGAGTCGACACCTCGTCTGTGTCACTCTCGGTCCCTGACCTTGGAGCCGACACCCGTATAAGTGGAGCCGACTCTAGTTCGAGCGCTGACTGTGTTAGCGATTTGGAGTCGACACCCGACTTTGCGGGAGTCGACACCTGGGGTCCCAAATCGACTTTATTAGGGCAGAGTCGACACCTTCGTCATTTCATTCGTTTTCAATCCTTAACCAAACTCTTCCCAAACTCTCTCAAACCTCCCCAACTCAAATTCCACTCTATTCAAACTTTCCTAAGGATCTAAATGGCACCTAAGCGGAGAGGATCTGTACTTGGAGCGCCCGTGATGACGGAAGCGTTCGGCGAGGCGACCCGTCCGCGAGCCGTCTCCGAGCGAGGATTCTACAACCCAATCGGACAATCCAGGCCCTTCTTCTCCTCAGGTAGACACCTTAGCCGGGAGAGTAATTACCATGGGTAGAAAGGTGATTTCGAATTCTTTGAGTCCGAGGGTTTTTCAATTGGAAATCAACTGAGCTAGGTTGGGATAAAGTGTGCTCATTAGATGTTCCTACCTATCCAGCCCTAGTCAAGGAGTTTACTTCAATTTGTCAAGAGGTGATGGTTCGTAAGCTCTGTTAGAGGTAAAAGTTACTTTTCAGAAATTAGGAAATCTTCTAAGCATTCCTATCATCGGATTAGCAGCAGATATTCACAGTGAGAGGTCAGATGCCTGTCAAGGATGTTAGGGAGAGAAGTAGAATTTGAAGAAGGTTAGGGCTAATCAATTGCCCTTGGAGTTGAGGTTACTTCATAATATTTGCAGAATTTTATTCCCTAAGACCGGACGATTTGAGTATGTCTCGGAGCGAGACATTGTGGTGATGGATAGTGTGTTGACTGGTCAACCCATAAACCTTGCTGCAATGATGATTTCTATATGGCCGAGGCTGGAGGAAAAAGAGATCTTCCCTACCCTACGGTATGATTTTGACTATGGTTTTCAGAAGCCAAGGAGTTGTGATTTTGGATAATGAGCCTTCCAAGAACCTTAGGCATACTGACTACTATAGTTTGGCTACTATTCATCGGATGGGATTTGTGAAGTTAATGGACAATGGGGAGGAAAGGTAGTTTGGATGAGAGAGCCACTGAAATGAGGTCTTCAGCACCTTTTGAGGCTGGTCCATCTGTGAGGGTTCCTTCTCCACAGCCTGACAGTCCTGCTCCTGCTCCTCTCCAGTTCGGTACCTCCATCTACTTCATCTGTCGGATTTTCAGACATTCAATTGGAGCAACTTAAAAGTCTACTTGCTGCTCAGAAGGAAGAAATGACTGAGTTTGACAATCAATTTATGAATTTAAAAGACCTTTATTCTTTGGATGATCGATTAGTAAGATTGAATCCACTCTTGGCTCAACTGAATCCTTAAGAATGATCTAAAGAACATATTTGAAGAACTTAAGGATATTTGTGAGACTCAGAAACCTACTCCAGATGCAATGCTGAACTTCAAGATAAGATCATGACTGCATGCTCATTTGTTGATAGAAGATTAAAAGAATTTGTAGCAACTCAGAGTGAAGGATGGAAAATTTTAGAAATTTACAAGGATTATTAGAACTAATCTATGATTATCATGTAATGAAGTACAGTTTTTTGATTCAATGAAGTGTAAGCTGTTGTTTGAGTTTTATCTTGAAATCTTAATATAATGATGTATATTTGATGTTTGACAAAGTTCAGTTTCACTTTGTAATACCTGAATTTTTATGTAATGAAATTATCTTTTGATCTATCAATTTACTCTTCTTTATTTTGTTGATTACAAAAAAGGGGAGAAAGTTATGTCCTATGCATTGATTAGTTATATGCATTGATTAGTTATGCTTTGAATTTGATTGAGTTATGTCGTATATGCATTGATTAGTTATGCTTTGATTGGTATTAAATATTTTGGATATGCATTAATTTAAATAAGCTTAAGTGAAAATTGATAAACTGAATTCTAGGTATCAAACACTAAAATGTAAAGCAAAAGGAAGAATAATTTAAATTGAACTTCATAGGGGGAGCTACCTTATTCAGGGGGAGCTTACCTCTGAGGATCACATCTTTGAAAATTTTGATTTGAGAATCCTATGCATATACTCAATGTTTTTATAATCATCAAAAAGGGGGAGATTGTTGACCCAATTATTGATTTTGATGATTAATAAAGGAATTGAGTATATTCATTGTGTTCTAATAAATTTAACAAGTGTTTCAGGGCTTAAAAATATTTGTTTAATCAAAAGGCATCAAGAAACGTGTTTTGAATCAAGTGCCAAAGGTAAGTTTCAAAATTCAGAGCATGGAGTCGACACCTAGAAAGTCTGGAGCCGACCCCATGGCCAATCAAATGTCTTTCTGATTTTTGATACGGTCCGGAGCCGACACCCAGAGTTTCGGAGCCGACACCTAGAGTTTCGGAGTTGACACTTACAGTGTCTGGAGCCGACTCCGACACGGGATAGAACACATGATTTTTGACTACCTTGGAGCCGACACTTACAGTCTTTTGGAGCCGACACCTGAACATGGCGAGCGACACTTTACTTTTTTGGAGCCGACTCCTCAACGAGCTCAGAACTTTCTATTTTTGGATACACGACTTGGAGCCGACACCTGAAAAGTTGGAGCCGACTCCAACCTGTCAGGAACGGATTTTTAAATTGCCAGATCAGCTCAAACGGTAATATTTTCTTTACCTAATTTCTAACGGCTATATTTCATGTATGGAAAAACTTTCAGGTACATTCCAACGGCTAGTTTCACACCCAAAAATGGATTAAAAGAATCATAAAAGGGGGAAGAGCGTTCATTTGAAAAAGAGAGAGAAAAAAAATGGAAATATAGAGAAATCATATTGAAAAAATCCGAGAGGTCTTGAGAGAAATCAAGAGAAAAGAATCCACGTTCAAATTCTTCCACTCCAAAAAGCTCAAAGAAAATCCAAGGCATTCAACTTGAAAAATCGAAGGATTTTTCAAAAGAAGAAAAAGCCCTGTTTTTGTGATTTCCCAACTTCTCATCTGCAACATCTGTGAAGAATCGGAGCTGAGGCTTGATTCAACATCTTAAAAGAGAAGAGAAAAGAAGAAAAGCTCAAATCCAATCATCTTTAAATCAGGCTTTTCTAAACTTGTTTATTTACTTTGAATATTTGCTCATTTAAGGAGCGTTGTTATTGTAAACATTATTCTTTCTTGTTTGCTAGTTCAATCAGGGGATTGAATTAGTGGAGGTAGTATACCTTGGGACAAGTTAGATTAGCTTGTGTTAGGGTTTTGTGCTGGTGAGCCCGGAAAACCAGCTGGGTTCGTTGTGATCCCTGGAAACAACAAGTTTTGAGTTGTGATCTTGTAAAACAACTCGGCTGTAATCTAGTTGATTATAGTGTGGACCCAAGTGAATCTTGGGAGTGGACGTAGGTGTTGGATATACCGAACCACTATAAAATTCTTGTATTTGCCGTGCTTTAATTATCTCTCTCTCTATCTCTTCATTTGTGATTGAAATTTATTCTGCCCTTAATTATTTCTAAGCCAATAGTTTTAAAAGGTTAAAATTTTTAAGAACCCAATTCACCCCCCCTCTTGGGTTGCCATCTGGACCAACAGAGGCAGACCAGGCGAACACATCGGCATTCTTCCGAAGGAAATTGATTAAGTCTTGCCGAAGCTTTCCCTTTAGCTGTGACCCGATCTTTATGGTTCGGTCGGGCCGAGCTTCATCCAGCGGCACTTCCTCTAGTTCCTCGGCTGGTTCTCCTTACTGCTCAGCGAAGTCTTCACGAGCATCTAGCCCATCCACCTCGGGCTTCCTGGACTGCAAGTCGGCGACAAAGCAATGCCGAGCAATAATCTGGCTACCCCGAACAACCCCTACTCCCCATTCAGTGGGGAATTTCATGGCAAGATGGGGAATAGAAATGATGGCCTTGAGGGATATCTCCCCGGCCTGCCGAGGATGGCATTGTAGGGGACCGAAGCTTAGTCACGAGGAAATCCATGAGCGTAGTAGCTACGCGAGGCCAGGTGCCGGCTCGGACCGTCAGAGTAATGACTCCCTCAGGGGTTATAGATCGCCCGTGAAACCCACCAGAGTGGATTCCACGGCTCGGAGGTTTTCCACCTGGAATTTCAGTCTCACAAAGGCATCGAAGTACAAAACATTAACGGAGCTTCCGCTATCAATTAAAATGCGGTGTACATCATAGTTGTTCATATTCAAAGATACAACCAGAGCATCATCGTGGGGGTACTGTACCTCCCGCAGGTCTTCATCAGAGAAAGCAAGCTCATCGATTCGAGCCTTCTTCGGCAGATTTTCCTCCTCACTCGGCCCAGATGATGGAGAGTCGATCGCCGCTATCATGTTGACATTGCCAATGACCGGGGATTCGGCGGAGGAAGCTGGCGAGGTTCAGGTTGACGACCTCCCTCATTCGCTGGCTCAGGTGGCCCTCTGAATCGGTCTAATCTGCCCCATCGGATTAGACGCTCGATTTCATTCCGAGCTGCCAGCACTCTTCGGTATCATGCCGTGGTCTCGGTGGAAGCGGCAGTACTTGGTCATGTCCCTCCGGACCCCGTTACCTCGGAGGGGAGGAGGCCGAGGAATCTGGCGCTCGATCTCCATCAGAATCTGTGCCCTCGGCGCAGTGAGAGGGGTATAGCGGTCGAACCTTCGAGCTGGGCTCCGGGTCCGGTCTCGAGGGCGGCGGAGGGGCTCCATGGCGGCGAGGTGGGCTTGCGCGGCGGTAGGCTCGATGCTTGTTTTTCTCCTTCTTCTTCTGCTGCTCGGACTGAGCCGACCTTCTCGACTCCTCGACTCTGGCGTACTTGTCCGCCAGAGACATCATGTCCGAAAGGCTCTTCGGGTAGTTGACCTCCAGGGCCAAATAAAAGTCTCCCGCCTTTGATACCCCTCCGGCCAAGGCGGACATGGCCACCTCATGATTGAGGTGGTCGACTTCTAGCAGGGCCGTGTTGAAACGGCCGAGGTAGTTCTTCAGGGATTCCCCTCTCTTTGCTTAACTTCCGAGAGGGAATCAGATCTCCGCCGGTGACGACGGCTGCTGACAAATTGGCTGATAAACAGACAGCTCAACTCGTCAAAAGAATCAATAGAACCTGGCTTCAGGCTGTTGAACCAGGTTCGAGCAGACCCTCTAAGGGTAGAGGGGAAAGCACGGCATAGAATCGCATCTGACGCTCCATGGAACATCATGATGGACTTGAAGCTGCAGAGGTGGTCATCGGGATCAGTAGATCCGTGGTAGGGCTCGATGGTAGGGAGCTTGACATGAGGGGGAATCACTTCCCTCATGATCCTCTCGGTGAAGGGGATGCCCTGATCCGTCTTCGGCTGGGACAGAGGAGCCTGCCTGATGGCGTCTAACTCCTGACGCCATTCCGTCGCATCTCCTGCATCTGCTGCCTGATTCCCTCGTCCAGAGTGACAGGAGGGATCGGGTGATGGATGGCGGCAGCGGTGTCGAATCTTGGGAGGACACCGGGGAGTGGGAGCGAGCTCGACGGGATCTGAGCGGGCTCCCTCCTCTGGCCTGGTGGGGCATTGGCTTCGCCCCTGCAGGTCGGTGAAGGTAATCCGCTGCCCGAGCGGATTAGAGGGAAGAGTTACTGGAGGAATGGGGGCGGCCTCTTCTTCATGAAGTGGCGGAACAGGAGCCGCCGGGTGGGGAACCCTTTGAGCTCCTTGAACAAGCTGGGTCAGGGCCTGGACCTGCTGAACCAGAGCGGCGAACTGGTCCAGGGTCACCGCCGGAGCTGACGGTGAAGGGGTTTCAGCTGGTGGCGGTAGCAAGGGCTCCGCGCCGTTGGTTGGATCAGGCCTCTGAGATGCAGCCCGCCCTGAGCCTCAGAGGCGGCTCTCTTCCGGTTGGCCATTAGAGGATTTTTCTTTCGATCTGGATCCTTGTCTCCTAGAATACAAGTTTACGGGACTTGGGCCCTTCCTCTAGCGCCAATCTGTTGCCGCGGAAATCCGTTCTCCGACTCGGGTGCTGTTGGGGCTTCGAATCCGGGCTCGACTCCTGGCCGGGACCTGCAAAACAGTCCTCGAGCAGAGGGTGGTTTGGGGGGTGCCCTCTGCGGAAGACCCTCCGATGCCCAAGTCAGTGGAGATTCACAGCAAGCAGACAATGAGGAGAAGGATCCCCGAGGAAGAGTTCCTCTAAGGGTGGTGCTAGGAGCTCTGTCTGAGCTCTAATGGAGTGTGAGTGAGTGAAAGAGAGGTGTCTTGAGTGTGCAGAATGCGTACCTGAGGGGATCTGAGGCTGTGATATTTATAGGTGATCACCTGATTCCTTGGACACGTCACAGAGGGTCTGAAAGTTGTTGGGATTCGAAACTGATTCGAATCAGGCTGTTACAGGGCCGGTAGGATCCGTATCCGGTTGGTCAGTAGGATCCGTATCCGGTTGGTTAGAGGATCAACGGCCAGGAAGAGCAGACGATGCTTCAAGATTCAGCGACTACATAGGCTCTAGGCCATTTCTGGTAGCGTAGGCATGATTTCCTATTTGAAATCTTGTTAATTTAAGTGTATTCCGCAGAGGCGCTTGAGTACCTCGGTCGGGCCGAGGTATAGAAGATGGCTGAATCTGTCGAAGTATGGTGAGACTCAATTTACCGAGGTATGGGATAGTTCGGCCTTCTTGAGACACAGAATGGCTCGGCTATCCGAATGGCTCGGCCTACCGAAGCACAGGATGGTTCGGTGGCGATAGCTCGGCCTGCTGATAATAGCTCGATGTATAATAGCTCGATCAGCCGAGGTATAATAATAGCTCGGCCAACTATTACACGAAAGCTGTTTGGAGGGGGTAGCCTACTCATTGCTGCCTTTCGGATGTGACAGCTATGCGACAGGGTGTATGGGCTAGCCTTAGCCCTGATGTCTTGGATTGTATGAACATTAATGTAATGATATTTTTACCCCTCATTAGAAATAATCAAATAATTCATGAAACAATTAATTAGATTTGTCATTGTGCACTCCGAGAAACAAGTTTGCTCTTTCTTTCTTTTGCATTGGACGCTTTAAAGTTTTCCACTTGATTTTATTTACAGTGTTTTACTTTTTCACACAATTTATTATTGAGGTTGGGGCTCCTTCACCGTGACTGTCAATGGGTCAGCTTTGGGCAAGCAAATCCACAGCTTCCTATAGGTCTATTGCCCACAGGCTGGCCCATTAACATTTATACTTCGACTGCAAATTGTGATCGGAAGGAAAAGACTTTGTACATTATCTTTGGTACAGTAAATTTTATCTGGATTGTATCATTTTTTTTTTATTGGTCCACATATGACACTCATTGAAAAATATTAAGACATCCAAGAAAAACTTACGACACCCTAGTTTTAAGCTTACGACACCGTAGTTAAAAAGTGAAGACACCCATTCAAAAAAAAAAAAAAACTCACGACATTCTAGTTTTAAACTGACGACACCCTAGTTTTAAGCTTAAGACACCCGTTCAAAAAGGTGTCTGTACATATTCCAAAAAAAAACTGAATGCACGGTCAAAATTAAATAGCTATTAAGAAAGCAAAAAAAAAACCTTACGGCACTTAATTTTAAACTTACGACACCATAGTTATAAAACTAAGATACCCGTTAAAAAGCAAAAAAATACTTACGACACCTTAGTTATAAAGCCACGACACCGTAGTTATAAAGCCACGACACCCACTCGTCTATACACAAATTTCAAAAAAAGCTGGTATTAATGCACGTCATGTCAAAATAAAGACACTTATTAAAAAAGTAAAAAAAACTTACGACACCCTAGTTATAAAGCCACGACACCGTAGTTATAAAGCCACGATATCCACTCGTCTGTACACAAATTCCAAAAAAGCTGGTATTAATGCACGTCATGTCAAAATAAAGACACTATTAAAAAAGCAAAAAAAATTTACGACACCCTAGTTATAAAGCCACGACACCGTAGTTATAAAGTCAAGACACCCGTTCAAAAAGCAAAAAAACTCACGACATCCTAGTTTTAAACTCACGACACCCTAGTTTTAAGCTTTAGACACCCGTTTAGAAAAGTGTCTGTACACAGATTCCAAAAAAAGCTGAACGAGTATTAATGCACGTCAGACGGCTTTTTTTTGGAAGTTGTACATATAACTTTTCTGAACGGATGTTTTAAGCTTAAACTAGGGAATCGTGAGTTTAAAATTAGGATGTCGTGAGTTTTTTTGCTTTCTAAATGGGTGTCTTGACTTTATAACTACGTGTCGTAAGCTTAAAAATAGGTGTCGTAAGTTTTTCTCTCAGGATGTCTTAACATTTTTTAATGGGTGTCGTGCGTATGTGACCAATAAAAAGGAACGGTGCAGCCCACGTAGGACTTGCTGCACCGAAGATGATATACAAAGTTTTTCCATGGTTAAAAAAGCTTTTGTGCATCATTTTTTTTCGATGCACAAAGTATGCACCGGACGAATGAACTGGCCATTCGCCCATATCACCGTGAGTATTATGGTCCAAATGTGCGGTTAATTCGTACATCCGGTGCTATTTTATGCACCAAAACTCCGATATATTATAAGCCTCTTTTATATTCATGGGGCACTAGAAGTTGAACTGCTAGCTTTGCATTCTTTTCTAAGCAGTCATCTTTCAAACTTGTAGACAAGGTGGTCATTCCAACCACTTCTCAATTTTTTTATTTTTTGGTTAACTTGTCTGCAGTCAGCTCCATCCTCCAGGGCTCACAATTGTCATGTCTGCTTCCATTGTTGGGCGTGGCTACACTCAGAGTGTGCTCATCAATTAAAGAAGAGGATCCCAATCATCAAGAGAATACACTTGACACACTCTATGGCAATTGGATCAGCCTAAATTTAAATTTAGATGCAAAAAAAAAAAATACTTTTGGTTTCTATAAATTTTCACTCAAAATTTATTTTGATTCTTAAATTTGATACTTCGTACTCTAAAAATAATATATAAATTAAATAAAATTGATAAAATAATTGATGTATAAATCTGATTTAAGTAATAGTTTATCTACTTATAGTAAAAGAATATTATGATATAAAAGAATCAAATAAAAATAATTAAGGTAGTGTTTGAATAGAGGATAAAAATGGATATTCAGAGGATATCTCTTCTCTTATTTTCAAAAGCCATAACTATAAGGGATAGCTGGGAATAAAGTTAACCAAAAGGATAATCCATGGTTAATCATGGTTAATCATGGGATATTCCCTCAATTTATTTTCTAGAAAATACAGGAATAGCTGGTTATTCCTCCAATAAGAGTAAAAAAAAATTATCCTATTGATTTAACTTTTTGCATTTGATATGATCAATAGGAAAGCCAAGGGGTATCCTTAGAAATAGCTAAGGAATAAACTCTATTTTATACATTTATTCATAAATAATATTTTTTTTATCAAATAATATCTAAAAGTTTGAAGTAAAAAAAAAAAAGTATTTTTAGCGAAGCTTGGACGATCCAAAGCATACATACTTTAGGCTTGCACTCCTTCCACGTTTAGGTCGGTGAATGCGGCTACGGTGGTAATGTGCAGGATGACATCATCAGGAAGAAAAGAGTTTTTCCACATTAACTTTTTTTAATGCAAGAGAATATTTGGAGAATAATTCCTTTCACCACTTGGCCTTCATTATTTGGGTGATGACTGGTCAACTTGGTTAACAAGATGTCATGCAAGGGCTAGTTGAGCAAAGGAACTATATGGAGATTAAACAGTTGTTATGCCGTATTATCGTGTGTTGCTATGTTAGCACGCAAGAGTATATGGTTTAAATTTTTGGTAATAAATGCAAGGGTGATTATGATGAGTAGGATTTGGTTTATGATGATTATACATTGGTTGAAGGTGGCATATTGAGTTAATGATGTACTTTTGTAGTAGACGATGATATTTGATCTTAAAAAATCAAACTCCTTTGAACATTGAAACATTTTCTCATGGTTTCATAATCTAATTCTATTTGATCTTGATCTCCTTCATTTCTAAGTTTTAAGTCGAATGATTAGCTTATGTCAAGATTGGGCGAGCTAATGCATTACCTATTTTGAGGTTACTTAATCTCCTTTCAAGAATAAAAGATCCATTGCGTTTAGAATTCAACTAGGATTTGTTTAAAAAAATTAAATATCAAGATAAAAATTGCTTATCAAAATAATAAACGATCAATTGGCTTTGTCAACATAATTAATCTATCCTTACCGTAGGATAAGCAAACAGTATTATGAATATATTTTAGGCTCAAATATATTTTTGATCTTCAAACTTTCGCTTAGTAGATACAATTAAGTTGCATTCCTATTATTTCATTAAGTTGAGTTGCTAAAAATTAAGAGATAATTAATTTTATGTAGTAATGCAATGTTAATTAAATTATAATAATTAATTTTTTTTAAAATATTAAAATATATTTTGATTGAAAATTTGAGGATCAAAGAATATTTTTATCTATATTTCAGATTTTCTAAGGATCTATTTGGATGGAAGGGACACTACAAGAAAATACTGAAATAGCGATGCAAATTTAGCGATGCAATTATGCGTGCTAAATTGCGACCACTTTGCGATGCCTTGTGACAACAAAATATTACGATGCAATTAGCGACGCATTAGCGACTCAATAAACAAAAAATTAAAAAAAATTAATTTTTTTATTTAGCGACGCAAATAAAGCGTCGTAATATTTTTAAATTAATTTTTTATAAATATAAATATCAGAAAAAAATATTGCGATGTAACTCAGTGCGTCGCAATATTTTTAAAAGAATTAAATATGTTAAATAGCGACGCATTAGCGACGCAATAAATCAGAAAATTAGAAAAATTATTTTTAATTTAGCGACGCACCAATTGTGTCGCAAATTTAAAAAATAAAATTATATAAAATATAAATATTAGAAAAAAAATATTGCGACGCAACTCAGTGCGTCGCAATATTTTTAAAAAAATTAAATATATTAAATAGCGACGCATAGCGACGCAATAAATTAAAAAATTAGAAAAATTATTTTAATTTAGCGACGCACCAATTGCGTCGCAAATAATTTAAATGAAATTAAATTTTAAATTATAATATTAGAGAAAAATATTGCGACGCAACTTAGTGCGTCGCACTATTTTAAAAAAATTAAATATATAAATAGCGACGCATTAGCGACACAATAAACCAGAAAATTAAAAAAATTATTTTTAATTTAGTGATGCACCAATTGCATCGTAAATAATTTAAATAAATTAAATTTTATAAATTTTAAATATTAAAGAAAAATATTGCGATGCAACTCAGTGTGTCGCAATATTTTTTAAAAATTAAATATATTAAATAGTGACACAATAAACTAGAAAATTAGAAAATTATTTTTTAATTTAGCGACGCAATAACTGCATCGTAATTATTTTAAATAAAATTAATTTTATAAAGTATAAATATGAGAAAAAATAATTACGACGCAATACAGTGTGTCGCAATATTTTTAAAAAAATTAATTATGTTAAATAGCGACGCATTAGCGATGCAATAAACCAAAAAATTAAGAAAATTATTTTTTAATTTAGCGACGCACTTGTTGCATCGTAATTATTATAAAAATTAATTTTTATATAATAATTATCATATTAAAAAATTACGACGCAACCCTTTGCATCGCAATGTTTTTAAAAAATTAATTATGTTAATAGCGATCGGTCCAAATCGATCGTGGCCGATCAGAATCAGGGCTTGGATCGATCGCAACCATCGGATCGTCGCCGTTCAGACCGATCGCCATGGTCCGAGATCGATCGTGGCCGATCGGGATCACGGCTTGGATCGATCGCAACCGTCGGATCGTCAGCGATTGGACAGATCGCCACGGTCCAAGATCGGTCATGGCCGATCAGGATCAGGGCTTGGATCGATCATAACCGCGGATCGTTGGCGATCTCGGACCGATCGCAATGGTCCGAGATCGGTCGTGGCCGATCGGGATCAGGCTTGGATCGATCACAATTGTCGGATCGTCGCCGATCGGATCGATCGCCGTGGTCCGAGATCGGTCATGGCCGATCAGGATCAGGGCTGGGATCGATGGCAACCGTCGGATCAATGCCGATCGGTCTGATCGCCACGGTCCGAGATCGATCGTGGACGATTGGATCAGGGCTTGGATCGATCGCAATCATCGGATCATCGCCGATCGGACCGATCGCCACGGTCCGAGATCGGTCATGGCCGATCAGGATCAGGGCTTGGATCGATCGCAACCGTCAGATCGTCAGCGATTTCGGACCGATCGCATCGGTCTGGGATCGGTCATGGCTGATCGGGATCAGGGCTTGGATCGATCGCAATCGTCGGATTATCACCGATCGGACCGATCGCCATGGTCCGAGATCGGTCGTGGCCGATCGGGATCATGGCTTCGATCGATCGCAACCATCGGATCATCGCCGATCTTGGATGGATTGCAACGGTCTGAGATCGGTCATGGCCGATCGGGATCACAGCTTGGATCGATCGCAACCATTGGATTGTCGCCTATCGGATCGATCGCGACGGTCCGAGATCGTTCATCGCCGATCGGGATCGATCAGGGCTTGGATCGATGGCAACCGTCGGATCGACGCCGATCGATCCGATCGCCACGGTCGGAGATCGGTCGTGGATGATCGGGATTAGGGCTTGGATCGATCGCAATCGTCGAATCATCGCTGATCGGACCAATCGCCACGGTCTGAGATCGGTCGTGGCCGATCAGGAGCAGGGCTTGGATCGATCGCAACCATTGGATCGTCAGCGATCTCGAACCAATCAAAACGGTCCGGGATCGGTCATGGCCGATCGGGATCAGGGCTTGGATCGATTGCAACTGTCGGATCGTCACCGATCGGACCGATCGCCACGGTCCAAGATCGGTCATGGCCGATTGGGATCATGGCTTCGATCGATCACAATCGTCGGATCATCGCCGATCTTGGACGGATTACAACGTCTGAGATCGGTCGTGGCCGATCGGGATCACGGCTTGGATCGATCGCAACCGTCGGATCGTCGCCTATCGGATCGATCGCGACGGTCCGAGATAATTCAGCCCCGACCGGGATCGATCAGGGCTTGGATCGATGGCAACCATCAGATCGACGTGATCGGTGCGATCACCACGGTCCGAGATCGGTCATGGACGATCGGGATCAGGGCTTGGATCGATCGCAACCGTCGGATCATCGCCGATCGGACCGATCGCCACGGTCCGAGATCGGTCGTGGACGATCGGGATCATGGCTTGGATCGATCGCAACCGTCGGATCATCGCCGATCGGACCGATCGCCACGGTCTGAGATCGGTCATGGCCGATCGGGAGCAGGGCTTGGATCGATCGCAACCGTCGGATCATCAGTGATCTTGGACCGATCGCAACGGTCTGGGATCGGTCATGGCCGATCGGGATCAGGGCTTGGATCGATCGCAACCGTCGGATCATCGCCGATCGGACCGATCGCCACGGTCCGAGATCGGGAGTGGCCGATCGGGATCACGACTTCGATCGACTTCGATCGATCGCAACCGTCGGATAATCGCCGATCTCGGACAGATTGCAACGGTCCGAGATCGGTCGTGGCCGATTGGGATCATGGCTTGGATCGATCGTAACCGTCGGATCATCGCCGATCGGGATTGATCATGGCTTGGATCGATCGCAACCGTCGGATTATCGCCGATCCGATCGATCGCGACGGTCCAAGATAGGTCGTCGCCGACCGGGATCAATCATGGCTTGGATCGATCGCAACCGTCGGATCCTCGTCGACACTACAAGAAAATAATGAAATAGCGATGCAATTTTAGCGATGCAATTATGCGTCACTAAAATTGCGACTACATTGTGATGCCTCCATGTCAAAAAAATATTGCGACGCAAATAGCGACGCATTAGCGACTGAATAAACCATAAAATAAAAAAAAAATTTAAATTTAGCGACGCAAAAATGCATCGTAATATTTATAAAATATATTTTTAAAAATATTATTAAAGGAATAAAATATTGCGACATAGATAAGTGCATCGCAATGTTTTTTAAAAAATTAATTATGTTAAATAGCAACGCATTAGCGATGCAATAAACATAAAATAAGAAAAAATATATTTAATATAGCGACGCAAAAATTACGTTGCAAATATTAATTAAAAAATAGATTTTTATAAAATATAATTATGAAATAAAAATATTGCGATGCCACTCAGTGTGTTGCAATATATTTGAAAAATATAATAATTTTATATAGCGACGCATTAGCGACGCAATAGACCAGAAAATTATAAAAATTAATTTTAATTTAGCAACGCACTAATTACGTCGTAATTATTTTAAATAAAATTAATTTATATAAATATTAATATGAAAAAAAATATTGCGACGTAAAATAGTGCGTCGCAATTTTTTTAAAAAACTAATTTTTTAAATAGCGACGCATTAGCGATGCAATAAACCAGAAAAATATGAAAATTATTTTTAAAGTTAGCAACGCAATAATTACGTCGCAATTAATTTAAATAAAATTTATTTTAAGAAAATAGTATTATGAAATAAAAATATTGCGAGGCAATCCAGTGCATCGCAATGTTTTGTTAAAAATAAATATGTTAATTAGCGACGTAATAGCGATGCAATAAAACAGTAAAGTAATAAAAAAATTTATTTAACGATGCAAATTAATGCGTCGCAATATTTTAAAAGAAATTCATAATGCCAAATTAGCGAGGCATTAGCGACGCAATAAATTAGAAAATATAATTAAAAATTAATAATGTTCGAGATCGGTCGTGTCGATCGTGATCGATCATGGCTTCGATCGATCGCAACCGTCGGGTTGTTGCCGATCGGATCGATCGCGACGGTTCGAGATCGCTCATTGCCGACCGAGATCGATCATGGCTTGGATCGATGACAACCATCGGATCATCGCCGATCGAGATCGATCATGGCTTCGATCGATCGCGACAGTCCGAGATCGGTAGTCGTCGATCGGGATCGATCATGGCTTCGATCGATCGTAAGTACCGTCGGATCGTCGCCAATCCGATCGATCGCGACGGTCCGAGATAGGTTGCCGACCGGGATCGATCATGGCTTGGGTCGATCGCAACCGTCGGATCATCGCCGACCAGGATCGATCATGGCTTCGATCGATCGCAACCGTCGGATCGTCGCCGATCCGATCGATCGCCACGGTCCGAGAGAGGTCATCGCCGACCGGGATCGATCATGGCTTGGATCGATCGCAACCGTCGGATCGTTGCCGACCGGGATCGATCATGGCTTGGATCGATCGCAACCGTCGGATCATCACCGACCGGGATCGATCATGGCTTCGATCAATCGCAAGTACCGTCGGATCGTCGCCGATCCGATCGATCGCGACGGTATGAGATAGGTCGACGCCGACCGGGATCGATCATGGCTTGGGTCGATCACAACCATCGGATCATCGCCGACCGGGATCGATCATGGCTTGGATCGATCGCAACCGTCGGATCATCGCCGATCAGGATCGATCATGGCTTCGATCGATCGCAAGTACCGTCGGATCATCACCGATCCGATCGATTGCGACGGTACAAGATAGGTCGACTCCGACCGGGATCGATCATGGCTTGGGTCGATCGCAACCATCGGAACATCGCCGATCGGGATCGATCATGGCTTGGATCGATCGCAACCATCGGATCATCGCCGACCGGGATCGATCATGGCTTCGATCGATCACAAGTACCGTCGGATCGTCTCCGATCCGATCGATCGCGACGGTACGAGATAGGTCGACGCCGACCGGAATCGATCATGGCTTGGGTCGATCGCAACCGTCGGATCATCACCGACCAGGATCGATCATGGCTTGGATCGATCGCAACCATCGGATCATCGCCGACCGGGATCGATCATGGCTTCGATCAATCGCAAGTATCGTCGGATCGTTGCCGATCCGATCGATCGCGACGGTACGAGATAGGTCAACGCCGACCGGGATCGATCATGGCTTGGGTCGATCGCAACCGTCGAATCATCGCCGACCAGGATCGATCATGGCTTCGATCGATCGCAACTGTCGAATCGTCGCTGATTCGATCGATCGCCATGGTCCAAGAGAGGTCGTTGCCGACCGGGATCGATCATGGCTTGGATTGATCGCAACCATCGAATCGTCGCCGACCGGGATCGATCATGGCTTGGATCGATCGCAACCGTCGGATCATCGCCGACCGGGATCGATCATGGCTTGGATCAATCGCAACCATCAGATCATCGCCGATCCGATCGATCGCGATGGTCCGAGATAGGTCATCGCCGATCGGGATCGATCATGGCTTGGGTTGATCGCAACCGTCGGATCATCGCCGACAGGGATCGATCATGGCTTCGATCGATCGCAAGTATCATCGGATCGTCGCCGATCCAATCGATCGCGATGGTACAAGATAGGTCGATGCCGACCGGGATCGATCATGGCTTGGGTCGATCGCAACCGTCGAAACATCGCCGACCGGGATCGATCATGGCTTGGGTCGATCGCAACCGTCAGATCATTGCCGATCGGGATCGATCATGGCTTGTATCGATCGCAACCGTCGGATCATCGCCGACCGGGATCGATCATGGCTTTGATCAATCGCAAGTACTGTCGGATCGTCGCCGATCCAATCGATCGCAACGGTACGAGATAGGTCGACGCCGACCGGGATCGATCATGGCTTGGGTCGATCGCAACCGTCGGAACATCGCCGATCGGGATCGATCATGGCTTGGGTCGATCGCAACCGTCGGATCATCGCTGACCGGGATCGATCATGGGTTGGATCGATCGCAACTGTTGGATCATCGCCGACCGGGATCGATCATGGCTTCGATCGATCGCAAGTATCGTCGGATCATCGCCGATCCGATCGATCGCGACGGTACGAGATAGGTCGACGCCGACCGGGATCGATCATGGCTTGGATCGATCGCAACCGTCGGATCATCGCCGACCGGGATCGATCATGGCTTCGATCGATCGCAAGTACCGTCGGATCATCGCCGACCTGGATCGATCATGGCTTCGATCAATCGCAACCGTCGGATCGTCACCGATCTAATCGATCGCGACGGTCCGAGATATTTAATAATAACCATTTTAATTTTTAATATTTTATATTTTTTAAAAATTTAATTTGCGACGCATTAGCGACTGAAATTGTATCGCTAATATTTTTAAAATATTATTATTAAATATTGCGACGCAATGATCTGGCATCGCAATAGTTTAAAAAAATTAATAGCGACGCATTAGCGACTCAAATTGCATCGCTATTATATCTAAAATATTTTTAATAAATATTGCGATACAATGACCTTGCGTTGCAATATTTTTTAAAAAAATTTATTTGCGACGCATTAGCGACTCAAATTGCGTCGCTATTATATCAAAAATATTATTATTAAATTTTGCAACGTAACTAAATGCGTCACAATATTGCGACGCAATTGAGTGCATCGCAATATTTAATAATAATTTTAAATATTAAAAATTAATTTTAAATTTAGCGACGCATTTGGATGCGTCGCAATATTGCGACGCAATTGCGACAAATGGATATTGCGACAGACATCTGAGCGACGCCGTCATTGCGTCGCAATAGCATGTTTAGCGATGCATTTGGCATCATAATATTTTATTTTTCTTGTAGTGCGACCAGGATCGATCATGGCTTGGATCGATCGCAACCGTTGGATCGTCGCCGATCGGGATCGATCATGGCTTGGATCGATCGCAACCGTCGGATCGTTTATAATTATTAAAAAAAAGTAATAAAAAAGTTAAAAAAATATTAAACAAATATTGCGACGCCGTAGCGACGCATTTTCGAAGAAAAAAATAAACAAATATTGTGATGCAATGTATGCGTCGCAATTATTTTTAGTAAATATAATTTTTATCAGTAATAATAAATAAAAAATATAATATTACGCGCATTAGTTGCGTCGCAATGTTTTTTCTATAAATAAATGTAATGAAAAAGTATAAAAATATTATTGCGACGCAATATGTGCATCGCAATCATTATCATAAATTATAAATATTAAAAAATTATTACGATGCTGTAGCGATGCATTTTTGAATAAAAAAATAAATAAATATTACGACGCAATGTATGCATCGTAATTATTTTTAGTAAATATAATTTTTATCAGTAATAATAAATAAAATAAATATAATATTGCGACATATTCCTTGCGTCGCAATTTTTTCTATAAATAGATGTAACGAAAAGTTAAAAAAAATATTGCGACGCAATTTGTGCATCGCAATTATTATCATAAATTATAAATATTATCATTTATAAGTATTAAAAAATTATTACGATGCCGTAGCGATGTATTTTTGAAGAAAAATAAAAAATATTGCGACGCAATGTATGCGTCGCAATTATTTTTAGTAAATATAATTTTTATCAGTATTAATATATAAAGAAATATAATATTGCGACGTATTAGTTGCGTCGCAATGTTTTTGCTATAAATATATGTAATGAAAAAGTTTAAAAAAAATATTGCGATGCAATTTGTGCATCACAATTATTATCATAAATTATAAATATTATCATTTATAAATATTAAAAAAATTATTGCGACGCCGTAGCGACGCATTTTTGAAGAAAATAATAAACAAATATTATGACGCAACTAATGCATCGCAATAGTTTTTAGTAAATATATTTTTTTATCAGTAATAATAAATAAAATAAATATAATATTGCGATGCATTCGTTACGTCGCAATGTTTTTTCTATAAATAGATGTAACGAAAAGTAAAAAAAAATATTGCGACGCAATTTGTGCATCACAATTATTATCATAAATTACAATTTTTATCATTTATAAATATTTTAAAAAAATAAATAATAAATTATTATTTTAATCATTTAAAAATATTAAAAAATATTGCGATGCCTTAACGACGTAATTTCTAGAAAATAAAAATAATTTTTCTGCCGGACATTGGCGCCAAGTTAGCGACGCAATTAATTGCGTCGCTATTTTTTTCATAAAAATATAATAATTTCCAAATTAATGATGGATTAGCGATGCATTGTTGCGTCGCTAAAACATAATAAATTTTAAAAAAAATTGCGACCGATTAGCGACGCAATATTTGCGTCGCTAATCACTTATATATAAGCAAGCCGGCCTTCTCTTCTTCTTCCCCGTCTTGACCTAGCCGCCGCCCTCCCCAAAACCTCTCCGGCTCCCACCACCGTTCGCTGCTCCGGCTCCCCCCCTCCGGTGCTCAGGCTCCCCGGCGGTCTCCTCCAACTCCGGCGTCTCCTCTCGACCGAGGTAAGCCCCCCCCCTCTTCCAATTTTTTTTTTAAAAAAATTTCCTCCGACCACGGCCGCTACCGTGGTCGACAGTGGCCTGGCCACGGTGGCCAGGCCATAGTAAAAAAAAAAAATTTGGTAACAGGGGGGGTGGGGAAAACCCCCCCCCCCCATTTTGTCTTCTCCGGCCACGGCAGTGGCCATGGCCGGCAGTGGCCTGGCCACAATGGCCAGGCCACAGTCAAAAAAAAAAAATTTGGTAACAGGCCCCATTTTGTCTTCTCCGGCCACGGCCGCGGCCGTGGCCGGCAGTGGCCTGGCCACGGTGGCCAGGCCACAGTAAAAAAAAAAAAATTTGGTAACAGGGGGGGTGGGGAACCCCCCCCCCCATTTTGTCTTCTCCGGCCACGGCCACTGCCATGATGAATTTGTGTAAGAAGGGGTTTGTTCCTGATTACTATGTTTGGTACTGTCATGGTGAACCAGAGGATATTCCAGCAGCTGTTATAGGCCAACAAGAGTCAATTCCCGTAGATGAACCATTTGTGAATTTAAACCCATATGAACAAATGGTGATGAATGCATCGGGTAATGAATTCAATCAGAATACATTTATGGAAGAACCAAATCCAGATGCACAGCAATTTTACGATATGTTGCATGCTGCAAATCAAGAATTGTATCCTGGTTGTGAGGGTCATTCCCAGTTGTCTACAGCTGCTCGAATGTTGAATATTAAGGCAGAACATCGATTATCAGAAAAGGCGTTCAATTCTGTAGCTGGGTTAATCAAAGAAATTTTGCCAAATGACAATATTGCAGCAGACAATTTTTACGCAACAAAGAAGTTGTTGCGTGGGCTTGGGCTCCCAGTAAATAAGATCGATTGTTGCTTGAACAATTGTATGATATTTTAGGGTGAAGACTCAGAGCTGAGATGGTGTAAGATTTGTGGGCAATCGAGGTACAAAAACAGCGAAGGAGGAGTCAGTACAAGTAGGAGGAAAAGTGTGCCTTACAAGAGGATGCATTACTTTCCTCTTACCCAACGCCTGCAGAGATTATACAGATCTGAGGTAACAGCTGCTGATATGAGATGGCATGCCGAACATGAATCTAAAAAGGATGAAATGCGGCATCCATCAGATTCAAAGGCTTGGAAGCATTTCAATGAAAATCATCCTGATTTCGCTGAAATATAAGGAATGTGAGATTAGGTCTTTATACCGATGGCTTCCAACCATTTGGTCAAGCGGGGCAACAGTATTCATGTTGGCCTGTGATACTGACTGTATATAACCTTCCTCCATGGAAGTGCATGAAAGATACTGCAATGTTTTTAACCGTTTTGGTTCTAGGACCATCAAATCCAAAGGAAAAGATTGATGTCTTTCTGCAACCGTTGGTGGCCGAATTGAAAATGTTGTGGGAAACAGGAGTCGTAGCCTATGACATTTCTATGAAACAGAATTTCATCATGAGAGCTGCTTTGATGTGGACAATAAGTGATTTCCTGGCATATGCAATGTTATCTGGTTGGAGCACTGATAGACGTCTGGCATGCCCTCATTGCATGTATGATTCGGATGCATTTACATTGCAGAAGAGTGGTAAGCAGTCATGGTTTGATAACCATAGGAAGTTCTTGCCCCCAAATCATCCTTACAGGCGTAACTTGATCGCCTTCCGGAAGAACAAAGCAGTCACAAAATTCGCCGAACCGGTTAGGTCCGGCACGGATATATTTGATACTATAGAGCATTTGGGGTTGATGTATGCATGGGAACCGGATGCAGATAGAATAAATGGCCGTATATGTAAAGAACATAACTGGAAGAAACGAAGTATATTTTGGGATTTGCCTTATTGGAGCACAAATCTCATCCGGCACAACTTGGATGTTATGCATATCGAGAAAAATTTCTTTGATAACATATTTAAAACAGTGCTAAACATCCCGGGAAAAACAAAAGATACTGCAAAGTCAAGAGAAGAACTTAATCAGTACTGCAGAAGAGGTGATTTGAGAAGGAGTGCCGACGGGACCTATCCTAAAGCCTGTTACACTCTTGACAGAAATTCACGAGAAGTTTTATGTAACTGGCTTAGAGGGTTAAAATTTCCAGATGGTTATGCCTCAAATATCGGTAGGTGTGTGGACATGCATAAGCTCAAGTTGTTCGGCATGAAGAGTCACGACTGCCATGTTTTCATGCAACGGTTATTACCTGTAGCTTTTCGTGAGTTGCTTCCGCAACATGTTTGGAAGGCAATTACGGAGCTCAGCTTGTTCTTCAAGGAGTTATCTGCCGCAGTCATTACTTCTGCATCCATGGCAAGGCTTGAGGAGAAAATTCCAATTATTTTATGCAAGCTTGAGCGAATATTTCCTCCCAGTTGTTTTTGACTCAATGGAGCATTTACCGGTTCACTTGCCATACGAAGCGAGCATAGCTGGTCCCGTGCAGTATCGCTGGATGTATCCTTTCGAGAGGTAAATATATACATCATTAATATATGTTGACATTTCAAAATTATTTCATTGCAAGAAAATTGGTTAATTTTTTGTTTCAACTTTACATATAGGTATCTTAAGAAGTTAAAAAATAATGTGCGTAATAAGGAAAGGGTTGAAGGTTCTATATGCAATGCACACTTGGTTGAAGAAGTTTCAGCTTTTGCCTCTCATTACTTCGAGGGTCACGTCCACACGAGGAGCCAAAATCTTGGTCGTAATGATGACGTATATGTGGACGAAGGAGAACCTAATGACGGTAGAATATCAATTTTTAAAGGTATCGGCCGTTCATTTGGTGGGCAGAAGTCAAGAAATCTTAGCGATATGGAGTATAATGCAGCACATTATTACATCCTAATGAACTGTAGAGAAGTCGATCCATATATTGAGTAAGTGTATACTTCAATGCTTAATTGGAAATTTTAATTTAAATTACAATATACCACAATATTTAATTGCTAACATCTGTTTTCATCCTTTTCATCCCATAAGGATGTTTTGTGATAGACAATGACAGATGAATCCCGACATCAGTCAAGTTGCAATTGGGCAGAAATTAGAAACGGAGTTTGCTTACTGGTTTTATGAATTTGTGAGTAGTATCACTCAATCAATTTCAATAATGGCTTTTATTTTTTGAATTGGATGTGAATAGCTTATTAATTTATAGGTAAACAGTCCATGGTCCACAACGGACAATATTTTCATTAAATGTCTATCGCAATGGCCATTGAAGACCGTAACAACCTCTACTGGCTATTTTGTAAATGAGTACAAATTTCAGATTGAACGATTAGCAGCTTCAAGAGGCACGCAGAACTGGGGCGTGTGTGTTAAAGGAGAAAGTGTTGGAGCAAATATGCAGGATTATTATGGAAAGTTAGTAGAGGTGGTTGAAGTTGAATATCCCGGTTGGCCTATGAAATGAACCGTATTGTTTCGTTGTGATTGGTTCGATCCGATAGTTCCTGTGGGCAAAAGGGTTCATAACGACTACAATTTGGTTGAAGTGAACCATCGACGAAGATTGCAGAAATATGACCCATTCATCCTTGCATCCCAAGCTCAGCAAGTCTTTTACTGCGGATATCCAAGTTTGCGCAACGACAAGCGAGATTGGTGGGTCATTTCTAAAATCGTCCCACGTTCAACAATCGTATTAGAGGAGAGTTCATCAAGTCAATCAGCCGAGTGCCCTGCATTTCAAGAGGATGAGATGGAAATGCATGCAATTGATGACGACACAAGGGCTCCTGAAACATTACTTAGAGATCCAAATGGTGATGTCCAAGAAATTGCGAATGCAAATGTTCGATTTCCTTCCGATGATAATGAAACTGAATCGCAGTCCGATATGGCATCGGATGTTGAACCAACATTTCACGAAACAAATGACACCGATTAAATATAGAGGTTTTTTAAAATTTAACTTTTTTTATAAGTGTTAAATTTTTACATAGTCAATCATTAATCATAATTTAATTGTATGAATCTTTAGTATTTTCAGTATGACGGGCAGAGGTAGATCTACTGACGACAGACGGAGTGAGCATGGACGTAGCCCTGCTGCATCAGATCACATGAGCGTCGAAGATGGAGAGTTCGGATCTCCAGCAGTCGCACAGCCTTCGATCTCTCCAGCAGTATTACCATCCAGCCGATCGGCACATACCTCCGAGAGTTCTTCCACCATCGACCGCACCGTACTTCGACTTGATGCTCAGGGGTTGTAAGTATATACTAATTAAAAATATATGTTTATGTTTTTAAGTTAATTACTTATAAACATGTATTTTTTTAACAGATTTATTGAGCAGCATCATGCATCTAGCCACATCAGCGTCGTATTTCAGAGGCGTGCAGGTCCTAGTGGCTATGATTGGCGCCACGTATCTCCAGCCACGAGGGAGTTTTATTTTTCTGAGTTTCAGGTAAACTTATTAAATATAATTTATCACTGATATAAATTTTTTTAATCTTAATAAATTCAGAAACTAACTGTTTATTTTAATGCAGAAAAAGTTTACGTGGGATCCTGCCAGCCATGATGCCATTAGGGCAGCATGGGAGGCTCTGACGGGACGCCGATACTCCGACATGCTTCATCATTGGAGGTCATTGGGTCAGCGTCCTGCACACGTACCAGAGGGTATTTGGCACGAGTGGCAGCAGGCCTGGCAGTCCGATGGCTGGCATAGGAGGTCCGCATCAACCAGCACGAACCGCCGATCTGAGAAGGGCGGTCCTGGCACGGGTCTCTCCCGCCATACTTCGGGCTCCATTTCGATTCAGGAGCACAAACGGCGTATGGTAAGAAAACATAAATATTTTAATTACTATTTTAGTTATTTACAAGTATTTGTATTAATATCAATTTTTTATTGTTATAGTCTGAGCAGGAGGGTAGAGATCCTAGTAAGTTTTGCCTATTCAGGGTGACACATACCAGGAGGGATGGTTCCTGGGTCGACACGCGATCACGGAGGTTGCGGTAAGAAATTAGATTTATGTAGTATCTATTTAATTTCTAAAATTTTATTTCGAGAAATTTATTAACTCATTTATTGTTGATTTCATAATTTAAAGACACGAGTCGAGGAGCTTCGCTCCCAGGCATCGTAGGTCTACTCTACTGATGGGGAGACACCCGTCGAACTCTCAGCAGAGGAGAGTTGGCGTGTGTTTTTGGAGGCTGTTGGTGCCCAGCTGCGAGACCGCAGGGTCTATGGTCTGGGCACTAGAGCTTCTACATATTTTCCCCATCAGGCCTCCAGCTCATGAGTTTCTAGTGATATTCCTCCCGAGCGTTTAGACGACCTTCGGAGATCTATTGCAGAGGAGGTTCGGCAGGAGGTCGAGCAGGATTTCGAGGATCGTATGCGAGGCCGGGATCAGGAGATTGCAAACATGCGAGATGAGATGCATCATTTGCGGGATATGGTTAGCCGCTTATCGCAGAGTCTCCAGCCTCCACAGCCTCTACGTGATCGCTCAGATTCTTGATGTATTTTTTTCTTTTTATATGTTGTACATAAAAACTTCAAAATTTTAATATATTATTTATTTTATAAATTGAATGATTATTGTTTGGATCAATATGAGTTCAGAATGTTTTGATCAATATTTAAATGTAACGAAATTGTATTAACCGTTTTAATTTTTAAATTTTTATTTTTTTAAAAAATATTTATTTAGCGACGCATTAGCGACTGCAATTGCATCGCTAATATTTTTAAAATATTATTAAATATTACGATGCAATGATCTGGCATCGTAATATTTAAAAAAATTAATTAGCGACGCATTAGCGACTCAAATTGCATCGCTAATATTTTTATAATATTACTATTAAATATTATGATGTAACGATCTGGCGTCGTAATATTTTTAAAAAATTTAATTAGCGACGCATTAGCGACTAAAATTGCGTCGCTAATATATCTAAAATATTATTAATAAATATTGCGACGCAGTAACCTGGCGTCGCAATATTTTAAAAAAAATTTATTAGCAACGCATTAGCGACTAATATTGCATCGTTATTATATTTTAAATATTATTATTAAATATTGCGACGCAGCTAAATGCATCGCAATATTGCGACGCAATTGCATGTGTCGCAATATTTAATATTAATATTTAAAATATTAAATTTTAGTTTTAAATTTAGCGACGCATTTTGCTACGTCGCAATATTGCGACGCATCTCTGCGTGGCAGAGAATCGCTATTTTGCGACGCAATTGCGACAAATTGTGATTACGACGAGATACTCAGCGACGCAGTCATTGCGTCGCTAATGCATCGCAATAGCATGTTTAGCGACGCATTAGCGATACATTTGGCCGTCACAATATATTTTTTTTCTTGTAGTAGGAATGGAAAGGAGGAAAAAAAAAAGAAAGGTCATAAGTTATCTTGTTTAGAATGAGGATGAAAGAAAGAGGGGGAAGGGAATGAGAGTAATCGTTTCTTTCTCAGCGAGGATAAATTTAAGAAATGAATAAAGAATAAAATATTTTTTTAAAAGAATAAAATATATTTTTTATTTTTTATTCTTTATTTTTTTCACTCTCACCATTCATTTCCTATTACGAGGAATATAACTTTTTTTTTCAAATAAAGTAATGAATATTACCTTTTTCTTTTCCCCTTTCATTCTTTCTAAACAATAGAAAAATTAATCTTTTTTTCTTTTTCTTTTTCTTTTTTCTACCCCTTTTCTTTTTTTTATTCTCTTTTTTTTTTTTTTTTCTCTCTCTCTCTCTACAGATCCAAACAAGCCCAAAGAATAGCATGGCAGAATAACGCGCGCTTGAACGTAGCTTCCGGAGTACCGGTCTTGGGGTTTGAATTCGGATCCCGTCATCCCTTCCGTAGTGCCTTAAAAAAAAAGGCTGAGATCCCTTTCAAAGCTGCGGCCCCTTTAAAAAAAGCCGAAGGCCCGTACCGTCTTTCCATGTGGAAGGTATGCCTAACGTTTGACGTTTGGATGCAACTCACAAACAACCTCAATCGGTCTATATATATGTTCTATATAGCTCTCCATTATATTTCTCAAAGCAAATAAATATAATCAAGAATAGTATTGTATTAATTCTTTATGCTTATAGTTTTGTTTTATTTTATTTCCAGATAAGAGAATTAAACAAAGCATGATTAAGTTTAAAGCTTGATTAAGTTTAAGAGTCGGACTCCCGTGGGTGGTGACCACACTCCAAAGGTACCGGTTTAAAGCCGCGGGAGAGGGGGAAGAAAAGAAGCGCAAGGTAGGCGAGACGTCTCTCCGCTACCCACCGCTTTAAACCCCGCCCCCCATCTATTCGACGAAATCGACCCCCCCCGCCACATGTCAACCAATTATCCTGCCCACGTGTCACCCTCCCCCGTCCCTCCTCCTCTCGCTACCGTCACCCCGGGCCCCACCCTCTCTCCCTCTTCTAACCGAGAGAGTTGGTGACGCGCTGCTTCTGTCCCCCACCCCCGCGGAGAATCCGATCCCGCTCTCCCCTTCAAAGCATGCGGCTCCGATGGGATCCCGTCCTCCGCTCCGTCTACCTCCGGCTCCCTCCGTTTGAGTCACTCCTCCCATGGCCGCCCCGCCCCCGCGCGTGGAGGACGTCATGGAGTTCTTGACGGCGCATGGGTTCGCCCGCGCCGCCGCCGCCCTCCGAGACGACGTCCGCTCGATCTGTGGCGCCGACGACGGCGACAGCCTCCGCCTCCGCCTCCTCCCGCCGCTCAGGATCTCCCCCGGCGATCGCGCCTGCGATGGCGGTGCGCTTCCCGCGAGCTCCGCCTAGCTCTCGCTCCTCCGACGCCTTCGTCAGCCCCGGCTTGTCTCCCTCCGGTACGCGAGTTGAGGCCCTTCATCTTCTCTCGGCCAACTACGTTTTGTCCTCAACTTTATTTTCTCTCGAATTCTTGATCTTATTGCGAATTTTATGTTTTTTCTTGGACAGAATTGTTGAATCCGTATGGAATTTGGTCGCCGGGTGGGGCTAAATCATCGGACTCGTCGTCGGAGAGGGAATTTGGGACTGCGCGGGAATATGATGAGTCGAATTTATTCAATAACTCCTTCTGGGATGATGACCAGTATGGGGGCTATCTCAATGATCCGTACTTTGTAAGGATGAGCCCGAGCCCTGCCGGATGCCAGAGCGAGGATAAGTTTATAATGGCCATGGACGCTGAGGAGAGATCTGGGAACCAAGAAAGATTTGATTTTGGTGCGGGAGATAAGCATGGAGATGATGTTGATGTCAGTTGCGAGGGTTGTGCTGAGATTTATCGATGTTCTTCTCCTCTTTGCGATTGCTGCAGTGGACTAGAGGAGCGGTATGATGGCAGCGCTGCGAAGAGAGTTGGGACCGAGTTCGACGATATATGGGCGGTATCAGATATTGGATGACCTTACAGAGAGACTGGATGAATGCGGGGAAGAAGATGGGCTTCAGTTGAAGCGGGTAGATGAGAAACCCCGGCAAGTTTTTTTGGAAGGAGATTTGCTTCAAGATGCCAGTGGAATAGATAAGAAGAAAAGTTTTCTAACAAGTGAGCATTTGCTTTGTGTTTTGATTAATAGTTGTTTTTATAATGTTAGTTTCATTTTTGGCAGGAGTGACTGGTAATTTGTTCAGTTTACTTGAACATAAACAACTAACTAGTCGGTAGAATATGCAATGGAGCCTATTTATTTATCATGATCATTATCATGTTTGATGGGATATTGTACATGAAAATATTACCTGGTTGTTAGACTGATCCTTTTTTGTTGGACACTGAATATTTATAGAATTCTAACTTGGCTACATTCTAACAAGAACGATACTTTATTTGTGATCTGACCGTGCTTAAATTTATTATATGACCAATGTGGTACATTTTCTGAAATCTTGTCCAGACTTGATGACTTGGCTCTTACATTTCTTCTGTTCTGTTGTAATTTCAAGAATTTATAATTTTGCTTCTTTATATTTATCATTGTTTTGGTGCTGGGTTTTATAATTGTTGTCCTTCGTGAAATGCTTTTGCACGTGAGTACAGATGGCGATGCTGTATATGAGAGAAAAAGCAGTGGTGATTCAAACAACCGTGGTGAAGTAACTATTGTAGATATTATACATAATGAGGAGGTGCAAAAAAGAGACTATTGCATGCAACCTTTTCCTGATAGAGCTTCTCAGCAAGATGTAGATGATTCCTATGAATTAGGAGAGTGTGAAACACTAAATGGAGGATTTCAGGATGGTGGAGATGTGGGGGCTGAAGAGGAGGACTGTGCCACTAGCGATGAGCTTCAGCTGCTGTATAATTTTAATGATGATGAATATGAAATATTCGAGTTGAGAATCATCCATCGGAAAAACAGGTATAAGAACCAAACCGTTCTGGTAGCATTTCTATACAATTTGCATAAAGATATCCTGTGTTCACATGTTAGGCTATCAATCACAGGACTGGCTTTGAAGAAAACAAAGAGCTGCCGATTGTTTTGAACTCAGTTATAGCAGGCAGATATTATGTCACTGAATATCTTGGTTCAGCTGCATTCAGCAAGGTAGTCCAGGCACATGATCTTCTTATGGGAATAGATGTGTGCCTTAAAATAATAAAAAACAACAAAGATTTCTTTGATCAAAGCTTGGATGAGATCAAACTCCTCAAATTTGTGAATAGAAATGACCCTGCTGATGAGCACCATATATTGCGCCTCTATGACTACTTCTATCATCAGGTTTGTGGTATCAATTCAAGATATGCGTCATCTCTTGCATAATGTTCAAACATTTTTCTCCAACCATTCGTACTGAGATATCTCATGCCTATGTCTTTATTCATTAGAAAACATGTATCTTTTGTCAATCTATCTGATGTTAAATATAAGTACTTTTCTTATGAACAACTTTGTGTATGAAATCCTTTTATCTTTTGTCCTCTAGAGTATTACAGTTTTACATAGAACATATATGTGAAAAAAATTGGGTGATTGGCTGATAGAGATCAGATCAAGGATGGTGTTCTCCTCCTAAAGAGAGGAATTGGCTATTTTATGGCAAAAGATTCCTATCAAACTCCTCTATCATTCTATATGAATCATATAATTGCAAACGATAACCTAAAAAGGAGAACCAATGTACATAAATACTGTATCCACTATTCATCCCATCCTATTTATTCTGATCTTATTGGACATTGCATGTATAGACCTATTAACAAGCTCTTTCTGAAATTCACTTGAAGATCGGTAACCTAGTTGAAACAACCCAATGTGATTTTAAATCAACCAAAAGCTCATTCTATCCCTGAAGATCTTGGCCAGCATTTGCATGTTGTGAATAGCTAGAAAGGGCTGCTCTCTCAACAACTCTATTTATAAAAAGAAAGATCTAAATGGATATCCTTGATCACGTTGAGGCACATCTCACAAACATTTTGTAGAGTCATGGTAGAATGTTAAGGGCAAGGATTATCACTTTTACTCTATTGTTACCTTGTGAAATCATTTGAAGTCCCAACTGATTTTAATACATGATTCCTACTTGGAAGGACTTCTAAATTTTAGGAAATTTATTTTTTCTGTAAAGCCACTTCTGGGAAAAATCTTAGGTACTTCTTGTTCACATTATCATGATACTTTGTACAATCAACATCAAGCATACCTGATATCTTTCTCCAATATCTTATTTGGATACACTCCTAGTCAACTAAGTAATAAGTCATCAAAGCTAGAAGTTTTATATCCCAATGAAATCCCTAATCTTCAGTCGAGTTTCTTGAATGAGCTCTAATGGCACATAGTTAGGATTTTGAAAATGAATATTTAACATATTCACAACATGCAATTCTTTATGCAATTACTCATCACTCCTGTTCTTATGAATGAAGCCAAAGAAACTCACATTAGACTTGGATCATAGCTTAAAAGTCATCCCAGTGATACACTTTTTATACCACTCTATGATCGACATCTACAGTAGCCAAGAATTGCTGATAAAAGAAGTGAAGAAAAAGCATTAAGTCCAACTGGCACTTTCTCAGCAATCTCAAGCAATGCTTTCCTAATCTCCTTCTGTGTATTTTCCTAAAGCATTATATGCCATAAAAGAAAGGGTATGTAAATAGCTGCTAAAAATCAGGGCACTAATGCGAGCAATCAGTTGTGGGTGCTCAGTAGGAGAACATGCAAAGCTTTTAAGAATATTATGTATTCCATAATCATTGTAGATAAATGGTGATGGAGGTAATTTCAGCATTTTTGGTTTTGAATCTGCATCATGTTTTTGGATTGATTCTTGGTTTCAATGTTGAAAAGCAGTGTTCTTTTCACTAGCTTTATAAATTCATGTGCATTTAGTTATTATTTGCTTTTTATATATTTTTTATTAGATTATTTCATCTGTTTTTGGTGTGGTTTTTTCTTGTATTAACAAGTATATCTGCTGTGTTCGTTGTAGCATTTTATCTAAATATGTCCTTTCTAATTAAATTGCTTATAGGATTAAAAAAATGCAACTTCTAATTTCTGATTTGTTGATCATTCTAAAATTCTGACCTTAGAAAAACCATACAGGAACATCTTTTCATCGTTACTGAACTACTACGTGCAAATCTATATGAATTTCAGAAATATAATCAGGAAACTGATGGGGAGGTGTATTTCACATTGCCCAGGATACAGGTATGTCTTGCCAAAAAGGTTCCACTGGTGAAATATTCATTTGGGGACTCTTACAAGAATTCTGGATGCTTGGAATACCTAAAACACTAATGTAGTTCTCACCTTTCATCAATAAAACTAATGTATCTGATAGTGTGTCATAATCAGAAAAATTTTCACTCCTGCTTTGATCAGTATAACAAATAAGGTGGGCAAAAGGATGGTTCTCCATACTTGTATAAAGAAATTGTGATAATATCCATGTATTCCACAAGTCAAAACACACAAATTGCTTTAACACAAAGGCATCAATTTGTAAAGTGATTTAGAAATGCTGTCTCTCTGTTAATGGTGTCTGGCATCATCTGGTTCATTCTTTATTTTTCTAGAAACATTCCTTTAGCTGGCGCTGATCTTTAGGTTTCAAGTAATGAAGGAATGGCGCTGATCTTTATGTTTCAAGTAATGCCACGTATAGAAACAGGAATCTTGAAATTATATATATTATTATCTATTATTCATTGTTGATAGGAAGACCAAATGCTAAATGATTAACATCCTATATTGGATTTTTCCTTTTCTCTCTCAGTCTATAGCTCGGCAATGTTTAGAGGCTCTGGCATACCTGCATCATTTGAGGATAATTCATTGTGATCTAAAGCCTGAGAATATCCTTATTAAAAGCTACAGCAGATGTGAAATTAAGGTTATTGATCTTGGAAGCAGTTGCTTTCAGACAGACAACCTGTGCCTGTATGTCCAATCTCGTTCTTATAGAGCTCCTGAAGTTATACTTGGTCTACCCTATGATCAGAAGATTGATCTCTGGTCCCTTGGTTGCATCCTGGCTGAGCTCTACACTGGTGATGTAAGTTTAACTTGATTTTTCTTGACTTAAATTTATGGAGACATGTTGTTTTTGTTAGATATTGGTAACAATGTCTGATGATATGTAGACTCCAGGTATCATACTTGATTATAATCGTCACTTCAGCAAAAGAGTTCTTTTCATTCTTTTCTTGTAACTGTTTAGATTGACAATGTCATTCAGAAAATGCAATCATCTTTCTAGAGCAGCTTATCAAATTGATCACATGATTGAAAGATGCACCCTATTCTTGGAAAAATAGTCTAATGATGATGCCATTACACTTGCAGCACAATTTTTGCAATGTAATTTCTGTAATTTGTCTTCATTCTAAGAATAAATGATAAAGGATCTATGATGGTAGGGAAGTAAACTTTTGTTTCCCAGGTCCACAGTTTGGTCCTCTTTAACCCTATCACTTCTCAGATCACCAGCCCCGTTTTGTGAAATCCTACCATCTAGGATGGAATATAACTATAATCATAGCTTCAAGCTCTTCAACGGGGACACGCTCAGGATTTTGTAATGCTTCCTACTTGAGAAGTTCAGATCCACTTCAAGCTGGTCCAAAGAGTCAAGTGTCTCTATTATGGCCTTATTTATTGTTATAGATTGATTAGCTGCGTGTTATTTCAATCAAGAGTATGGCATTGACTTTGTCAAAAACTTCACTCTATGGCTCAACAAAATCATATTGGCGAACTCTTAACGTTATCATTTATACCCGACCTTTCTATTGTTATTATAACATATAGGCCATTTTTGGAATGAGGACATTTGAAGGAGGAAATTTAGATATTCTTAGGATTTTACTAAATTTCATTGTTTGGCATTATCAGTCAAAGGAGAGACGGGGACATTTGACCATTCCTTAGGGCATTGAAATCCCTCAAAAATGTTGGTTTTGAAAATATATATGGAAGGTGGGTTTCAGTAAAAACCAACGTTGAAATCCCTCACAAGACCTATTTATTCCAAAATCATCCTCTAGCCTCATTAAACCCATGTTGAAAACCCACATGGGATTGTATATCAAACAAGGGAATCTTCCAATTCCATTGTTTTCACATTTTTGGTTTCTGATTCCCTAGATTTGGATAATACCATAGAATTTAGTAAACCTGCATCCCAAATGTGGCCCTTTTTATTAGATATATTGGTGTAAATGCCCCACTAATCTGTGTTTGTCCAAGCTATTATCGAGTAAGCCCAGCCTGATGAGCTGAAAATGCATGCCCTGGTGGCCCATGCCAAGTGTGCATAATACTAATGAATATTACTATGCCCTACTATGTTGTCAGAGCAAGAAGCTTGACAAAATTATAACAATATGACATGTCAGGAAGAATCTTTCAGTGGAATAAGTTGTAGGGTTTCTCTGTTTTAGCATTGTTGCCGCGGAAATTCGTTCTCCGACTCGAGTGCGCTTCTGGCTCTTGATTCGGACGTCGATCTCGTCGCTCCGGGCGGAACCTGCAAGACAGTCCGCACACAGAGGATACTGTGGGGGTTGCCCTCTGCGGAGGACTCTTCGACGCCCAAGTTAGTGGAGATTCATAGCAAGCAGATATGAGGAGAAGACTCTCACGGAAGAGTTCCCCTTAGGCGGGTGTTCTCTCTCGAGAGCTCTGAGCTCAGGGGGAGCTTCAATGGAATATCTCAGCCAGTGAATGAGTGTGAGTATGAGTAATTGCGTACCTGAGAGATTGGAGGACCGTGGCATTTATAGGGGATCACCTGATTCCTTTGGCGTGTCACGAGGAGGGGTCTAAAAGTCGTTAGGATTCAGAACGGATTCGAATCAAGTTTGTTATGAAGTCAGTAGGATCCGTATCTTTTTGGTTAAAGGATCGATGGCTGGGAGAGCTAGTTGATGCCTTGAGATTCAGCGATCACGTAGGCTCTAGGCCACTCTTGTGGGTCTTAGGCCACTTATGGGTATGATTCCCTGCTTGGAATCTTATTTAGTTATAGTGAATTTGAACTCTCCCGTGCCGGATTCCGTAGAGGTATTTCGAATGCCTTGGTCCGGCCAGAGCGAGGAATAACCTGGTTTTCCGAGGCATAGAATGGCTCGGCTCGGGTTGCCGAGGTATGGTCGACTCAGATTGCCGAGGTATGAGGATAGCTCGGATTATTGAGGTATAGAATGGCTCGGCTCGGGTTGCCGAGGTATGGTCGGCTCAGATTGCCGAGGTATGAGAGTGGTTCGGGTTGTCAGAGCGACTCGACTTTATCAAAGGCGATTCGGCTTCGTCGCTTGGCTGTTACGCCTGCTAGCTGGTAGGACGTTAGGATTGGATCTGACCCAATTGTCGATGTGGGCAGTCATTAATGCAATAACGATTTTACCCCTCATCATATGCCCCCCACTCCCTAATCCGAAGTGTAAGTTCGGATATAGGGAGTAGAATTCCGGAACAATCTTATTTGGGGATTCGAAAAGGCGGGTAATGATAATCTCGTAAATGATGGGCCGCTATTTCGTCATCATTTTTCGCTGTAGCTCGAGGAGGAAACGCATCGTTTCCAGCAAGCCGCGATAGCGGAAGTTTCACATGGCGGGACTCCTTTATTTATGGCGCCCATATCGGAAGTTTTGGCGTCTCGGGCTTTCTCTCTGAAGCATTTATTTAAAGAGTGCTGGGGCGGCGCTCCTTCTACAATGCTTCTTTGTCCTTGTCATAGAGATTTTTCATTCTTTCTCTGAGCCCTTGCTTGCTTGTTCGTATCCTGCCCCCTATTCAGCCAATATGAAGGGTCCAGGTGATGTTGCTTCTGAGGTAACCCTTGACGACCTGGATAGGATCCGTCGCCATTATAGGGTTCCTCTAGATGTAGCCTTATAGGTGCCAAGGGAGCCCGGGTTTCGACCGAATTAAGCCGGGGAGTCTTCTTCTATGAGGAGAGCTTGCTATGAGGAGAGCTTGAGGGCAGGTCTCTGATTCTCTCTTCACCCGCTGCTACAGGAGGTGATGAGATTTTACAACATATGTCTAACAATGGTAGCCCTAAATAGTTGGCGCAATCTTATCGGGTTCATCTCGATGTGCAGTCGTGTTGGGGTGACTGCGACCCTTCCCATAATCCGAGTCTGCTACAACCTGGTTTCCGGGAGGAGCTCTGAGTGGCCCTACATTGGTCCCCGAAAGTCGTTCAAGATGATTTTTGATAACCCGTCTTCGATAAAGGAGTGGAAGTCCCGATTTTTCATTGCCGAGAAAACATCGGTTCGGATTTTCCGAGAGGATGGGCGAGTTATGTGAAGGATCCGGAGGTGCGCCCGGAGTTGAGCAAGCAGGAGAAAAGAGATATGGTTACCCTTCGCAGTGGTCAGAAGGTTTCAGCCAGCACTCTGTTAGCAAAGGATGCCCTTTTCGCTACCGGGCTTAGCTCTATTGACCCTCAAGGTGAGAGTCTTTGCTCTGATGGTCAGTGTGTTTATGTAATTCCGCTACTGTTTAATTGAACATCCGCTGTGTTTTCAGCCGAGAGGTCTGCATTTATGGGCTAAATAAGGAAAGAGTTGGGCAAGCGCCACAGGGGCTCCAGCTTCGGGGACAAGCACAGGTCCGAGAAGAGGATCCGTCCTTCTGGGTCTCACTTAAGGGAGCCTAGGAAGGACTGCATCGGCCGCCACTCCTCTATCTCAAAGAGGGAGGAAGCGGGAGCACCAGCCGTAATTGATGAGCCCTCCCTGCCGGAGGGGGACAAGGTAGCAGAGAAAACCATTGGGCGGAGCTCGGGAGGAGCTACTGAGGTTTCCCCTCTCCAAATAGTAATCATGTCAAACGATGCCGAGGAGATGTCGTCGGTTCGTCCGGCAATCCTTCTGCCGGAGGTTCTTCAGTTACCAGCGGTGGGGAGTCCACTGCGCATGGAAGAGGCCCCTGCTCAGGTGGAGGGGTCAGGAGAGGCAGTGGCGGCTGTCGAAGCTCAAGTAGAGCCATTTGTTGAAAGGCTGGTGGAGGTCGAGGTGCCTCATGTTGAGGGTCCCTCTCTCGTGGTCCCCGGGGACGTCGTGAAAGAGATTGGAATTCAGGTGGAGTCTGTCGAAGATGAAGCAACAGTCGGAGAGGGAGAGGAAGAAGAAGAAGAATCATTGAATGAAGGGGATGCTTGGGCCGGGGTTCCCTCAATGGTAAACGAATCGTAAACGAAATGCGCTTTAAGGTCGGATAGCCCTTGGGGGTTCCGAGTCGAAGATTCTGCTCAATCGAAGCCAGATTAATTGGTTTTGCTGATGCATAAAATTGTTCGGTTTTGCTGTGGGACGTAACTCCGACTTTGCCTTGGTTGGGGCCAAGGTTAGGCGCGCGCAAACTTACTTGGTTTGCTAAGGCACGAAATGGTTCGGCGCGAGAGGGCCGAAAATGGCTCAAATACCTCGGCTGGGGCCGAGGTTAAATAGTTCGGTTTGTCCGAAGCAAAAAGTTGGTACGTTTTTCGCCAAGGCATACGAAACGGCTTTGCTGAAGGACGCTTTGTTTCTGCTCGAGGCATTTATCCCGCTGGCCTTTTCCAATGCGGGTCTTTTTAACGTACGCAATAAGCATTCGATTGCCATTGGATGGCGTCGTTTTCGAAAGGGGATTTCCGAGGCCTGCTCATATCTCAAGGACCTGCGACCGATTTCCTGCATTTAAGGCCTTGATTCGAGATCAGAAGGAAATCTTTTACCTTTCGTCACAGCTTGGGAGGCGTGCTCGGCGTGCTTCGGAATGCGCTCCTTTCTTTTGCCCTATCACGTGGCGGCGTGGTGAGGGTGTTTCAAATTCCGGGGCTCCCTTCTTTAATGACTGCCCTTGGCTTGCTTGCCTATAAAATGGGGAGAGCGGGCCGTGTTAGGCTATCTCCCAAGACCTTCTCTTTCTGTGAGTTGTATGGGCTTTTATGGCGCTTGTTTCATCGAGAATGGGGAGATCGAGCTTCCCTTTTGAAAGCTGATTCGTCCCGGATAACTGGGGTGATGGAAAAGCTGCTGAAGAGCAGGCAATCCTCAAGGGAGGATTCTCGGAGGTCATATGGAGAGCGCACGGGATGCCCGTAGAGGTCATATGAGGAGCGCACTACGTGCTTCCTGTGTGTCCTTTCACTTGCCATGGGGACCACAGGAAACGCAAAGCATACGTACTCATGGTAGACATGAAGTTCATCTCCTTCCCCAATTTGGATTCCTCAGTTCATTCGCTTGAAGAATCTTTTTCCATGTGAAGAGGGAGGAGGGTGGTGTTGGTTTGCTGGTTCTCTGCCTATGTTATTGGGCAGTGGCCAGCAGACCAGCATCCCACTTAGGGGGATGTAGAGACATCGTTATCGACCGAAGCTGTTCAGCCGAGCTTTTATCTTATTTGTACTTTCTGTGCTATGATGCACTTGTAATGCCTCTCATGAGGTTGTAATTCTTTCACTAATAAGAAAGTTCCTACTCTTTCTTCTTTTAACATCTGTTTCTTTTTCCGATGTGATTGTGTTGAGAGTTGCTACTCTCATTTTTATGCTTTTCGGACCATAGCATAATCTATAAGTCCAGCAACACTTTTGCTACTTTGTTTTTGTTAACATTATATTCAGTCCTCTGTGGAGGAAGTGTTCATCTCTTTTTAGGTCAGAGGGAGGCCTGGGCAGCCCGATGAACTCATGTGGTGAACATGATCTTATTTAAGGGATGAAGTAGGTATTTCTTTGAAAAGAAATAACTTGCATAATCTTGCTGGTGAGCGAAAAAATGTTACTTACCTATGCCGAAGCATGATAGGACGCCTTAGTCGCGTTAGGGTGTTTGAGGAATCACCCGATCAGGCCGAAGCTTTAGAACTATATCACTCGGTTTTGCCGAGGCTTCGGGGATAATTCAAAAATATATCACTCGGTTTGGCCGAGGCTTCAGAATTATATTTTACTTGGCGCTGCTAAGGTACGGAGACCGTCACTCGGCTTGGCCGAGGCTTTAAGATTATATTTTATTGACGCTGCCAAGGTATGAAGCTCTCTCGGCCTAGCCGAGGTTTGTCAAATATATTTACTTGGCATGGCCAAGGTATGAAGATCGCTCGGCCCGACCGAGGATTTAAGATTATATTTTACTTAGCGATGCCAAGGTACGAAGACCGTCACTTGGCTTGGCTGAGGCTTCAAGATTATATTTTACTTGGCGCTGCTAAGGTACGAAACTCTCTCGGCCTGGCCGAGGTTTGTCAAATATATTTTACTTGGCGCAGCCAAGGTACGGAGATTGCTCGGCCCGGCCAAGGATTTAAGATTATATTTTACTTGGCGCTGCCAAGGTACGGAGACTGTCACTCGGCTTGGCCGAGGCTTCAAGATTATATTTTACTTGGCGTTGCCAAGGTACGAAGCTCTCTCGGCCCGGCCGAGGTTTGTCAAATATATTTTACTTGGCATGGCCAAAGTACGGAGATCGCTCAGCCCGGCCGAGGATTTATAAACCTGCTTCTCATTGCAGCTTTCAAGGAGAGTTATAAGAATTTCGTGAGTCTTTGAAAATTAAATTTAATTCAATGACTAAAATGAGTTAGTAAGAGCGTACTTTCACTGATGATATGCGCAGAGATTATCCGAGTTCCATGTCTGATGAATAGATTTCCTATCCAACTCTTGGAGCTTGTAGGTGCCGGGTCTGATTACTTCCGTCACTTGGTAGGGACCTTCCCAATTCGGGGACAATTTTCCTTGCTCCAGTGGTTTCGAGACGAATGCCTTCCGAAGCACAGATCGCCGGGGAGGAAAAACTTTCCTCGGACTCTGGTGGAGTGATAACGAACTACTCTTTGTTGGTAGGCGGTCATCCGGATTCGGGCCTTCTCCCTGACTTCTATCAAGTCAAGATTAGTTCGGAGCTGCTCGTTGTTGGATTCTTCTGAATGGCCTTTCACACAAGGGGAGGGTAGTCCGACTTCCATAGGGATTACGGCTTCTGTACCCAAAGCCATCTTGAATGGGGTTTACCCTGTGGGTACTCTTTCAGTAGTTTGGTATGCCCACAACACATGGTGGAGTTCCTCGGCCCATCGGGCTCGCATCCGGTTGAGCTGAGCTTTGATTCCCTGCAGAAGAGTTCGGTTGGTTACCTCGGTTTCTCCATTAGCTTGAGGATGTCCGACCGATGTTAGGCAATGGAGAATGCCATGATCCTCGCAGAACTCTCGGAACTTGGGTTATCAAACTGCTTCCCATTATCGGTGATGATAGTGTGGGGAAGACCGAAGCGGCAATGATGGACCTCCAGACGAAGTCTTTAGCCCGGGCTTCGGTGATCTGGGCGACTGCTTCGGCTTCAACCCATTTGGTGAAATAATCAATCGCAACAAATAAGAACTTCCTTTGTCCCGTTGCAAGGGGAAAGGGCCGAGGATATCCATTCCCCACTTGGCGAAGGGCCAGGGGGATGATATAGGGTCAGTGAGTAGAAGGGAGTCTTTGGATGTTAGAATGCCTTGACATGAATCACAGGCTCAAACAAGGTCGTTGGCATCTTTCTGCATAGTCGGCCAATAGTATCCTTGCAGTACTTTATGGCACAAAGCTCTGCCGCCGAGGTGGTTGCCGCATATGCCTTCATGAACCTCCCGAAGAGCATATCAGCCTCCGAAGGTCGGAGGCATTTGAGCAGAGGCATAGAGAAGGATCGTTTGTATAGCCGATCGTCAATCAGACATAATGGAGGATTGCATCTTCAGTTTCCTTGCTTCCTTTCTATCGGTGGTAGTAACCCTTCTTTGAGATACTTATATATGGGGTCCATCCAGGATGGTTCGGTGTCAATTGCATCATCTGATCAGAATCAGCGATGCTGGATTTCTTCAGGACCTCCAATGGAATTTCCACTCAAGTCCATTGACTCCGTAGTTGCTAGGCGGGACAGAAGGTCGGCGCGCGTGTTTTCAGTCCTTGGGATCTGGACAATTTTAAATTCGTGAAGATAGGAGGATAATCACGCACCTTTTGAGATACCGAATCATATTCGGCTCTCGAGCCTCGAATTCTCCTGCACTTGGCCAGCCACCAACTGGGAGTCGTGTAAGCAATTAGCTTTTTGACTTTGAGCTTGCGGGCGATTCGGAGTCCAGCAAGCAAGGCCTCATACTCTGCTTCATTGTTTGAAGCCGGAAGGAGAAGTAGATGCCGTATTCGAAAGTCGCGCCTTCTGGACTGGTGAGGACCAAGCCGCGCCAGAACCGCCCGCGCTGGAGGATCCATCGGCGTGAAGCAACCATGGAGCGCTGGGCTTGGTTGTCTGGGGGAATGAAACAGAGCCATCTTCGGGTATGGTGCACTCGAGGAGGAAATCCGCCAAAACTTGGGCTTTAATGGCTGGACGAGGCTGATACTGAATGTCGTGCTCGCTCAGCTCGACAGCCCATTTGGTCATCCTCCCGATGCTTCCGGCGATGGATAATTGCCTTGAGGGGTTGATCAGTCAGGACGACACGGTGTGCCCCTGGAAGTATGGCCGCAGCTTTCGGACCGATGTCGACCATCTTCTCGACTCGGTATACCTTGTTTCAGCATCCTGAGCAATTTGCTGACATAATAGATCGGTCTTTGAACTTGTTCTCCTCTCTGACCAGCACCGAGCCAACAGCTCTTTAGAAACCGCCAATTAGTACTTCCCCTGCTTTGGACTGCTGAGGAGAGGTGGTGAGCCGAGTATTTCTTGAGATCTTCAAAGGACTTCTGGCAATCCGGGGTCCACTGAAATTTTTGGCCGATCGAAGCACTTTGAAGAAGGGAGGCATTTCTCGGCCGATCGAGCAATGAAGCGGCTGAGGGCCGCTACTCTCCCAGTGAGGCGTTGCACTTCCTTGACTGACCCAGGCGGGGTCATTTGTTGCAGGGCTTGGATCTTCTGGGGTTTGCCTCAATGCCCGCTGAGAACCATGAAGCCGAGGAATTTCTCGGAATTGACTCCGAAGGCGCATTTGGTTGGGTTGAGCTTCATCTGATACTTTCGAAGTGTGCGAAGCTTCCGCAAGGTCCTCACGTGCTGGGATGCCTCCTTGCTTTTCACCAGCATATCATCAACATACACCTCCATGTTCGACCGATTTGCTCCTTGAAGACTTTGTTGACCAGCCTTTGGTAGGTGGCACCTGCATTTTTCAAACCAAAGGCATAACTCGGTAGCAATAGATACCTCGGTCGGTGATGAAGGCGTTTTTCCTCATCTTCGAACGCCATTCGGATCTGGTTGTAGCCCGAATAGGCATCCATGAAAGTCAGCATTTGATGGCCTGAAGTTGAATCCACAAGTTGGTCGATCCATGGAAGAGGGAAGCTATCCTTTGGGCAGCCTTGTTGAGGTCAGTGAAGTCGATGCAGATCCTTCATTTGCCATTCGACTTTTTCACCATGACCACATTCGCCAACCAGTCGGGGTAATTAACCTTCCGGATGAAGTTGGCTTTGATGAGCTTGTCCATCTCTTCTTCGATGGCTTTTTGGCGCTCGGGGCGAAGCTCTTTTCTTCTGCTTAATGGGCCTGAATGTCTCGTCCATGCTGAGGCGGTGGATCAGGACGTCTGGGCTGATTCCTGGCATATCCGATGCAGACCAGGCGAAAACGTCAGCATTCCTCCGAAGGAATTGATTAATTCTTGCCGAAGCTTTCCTTTAGCTGTGACCCGATCTTTATGGTTCGTCGGGCCGAGCCTCGTCAGTGGTACCTCCTCCAGTTCTTCGGCTGGTTCTCCTCGTTGCTCGGCGAGATCTTCCCGAGCATCTAGCCGTCCACCTCGGGCTTTCTGGACTGAAGGTCGGCGACAAAGCAATGCCGAGCTATGATCTGACTTCCTCGAACAACCCACTCCCCATTCGGTGGGGAACTTCATGGCGAGATGGGGAATGAAAATGATGGCTTGAGGGATATTTGCCCCGGTCTGCCGAGGATGGCATTGTAAGGGACCTGAGCTTGGTCACGAGGAAATCCATGAGCACGGTAGCCACGCGGGGCCAGGTGCCGGCTCGGACGACAGAGTGATGACTCCTTCAGGAATTATGGAGTCACCTGTGAACCCACTAGGGTGGATTCCACGGCTCGAAGGCTTTCTATCCGAAATTTTAATCTCACAAAGGCATCAAAATACAAAACATTAACAGAGCTTCCACTATCAATCAAAATACGGTGTACATCATAATTGTTCATGTTCAAAGATACAACCAAGGCATCATCATGGGGGTACTGTACCTCCCGAAGGTCTTCATCAGAGAAAGTGAGCTCATCAACTCGAGCCTTCTTTGCGAGTTTTCCTCCTCACTTGACCAAGATGGGGAGTCGATTGCCGCTATCATGTTGACATTGCCGATGACCGGGGGATTTGGTGGAGGAAGCTGGCGAGGCTCGGGTTGGCGATTCTCCTCATTGTTGGCTCAGGTGGATCTCTGAACCGGTCCAGTCTATCCCGCCAGATCAATCGCTCGATCTCATTCTTGAGCTGCAGTAGTCTTCAGTATCATGCCCGTAGTCCCGATGAAACGGCAGTACTTGTAGAGTCCCTCCGAGTCGCATTGCTCGGAGGGGGAGGCCGAGGAATTTGCCGCTCAATCTCATCAGGATCTGTGCTCTTGGCGCGGTAAGGGGAGTGTAACGTCGAACCTTCGAGCCGGACTCCAAGTTCGGTCTCGAGGCGGCGGTGGAGGAGCTCTGTGGCGGTGAGGTGGGCTAGCGTGGCGGTGGGCCCGTTGCTTGTCCGAGCCTTTTGCCTCCTTTAGCTGCTCGGTCCGAGCTGATCTCCTTAATTCTTCAACCCCGGCGTACTTGTCCGCCAGGGACATCATGTTCAAAAGGCTCTTTGGGTAATTAACCTTTAGAGCTAGGTAAAGTCTCCCTCCTTGGACCTCCTTCGGCCAGGGCGGACATGGCCACCTCGTGGTTGAGGATGGTCGACTTCTATAAGGGCCATGTTGAAGCGGCCGAGGTAATTCTTCAGCGATTCCCCTCTCTCTGCTTGACCTCGAAGAGGGAATCGGATCTCCGTCGCTGGCGACGGCTGCTGATGAACTGGCTGATAAGCAAACAGCTCAACTCGTCAAAGAATCAATGGAACCTGGCTTCAAGCTGTTGAACCAGGTTCGGGCAGACCCCTTAGGGTGGAGGGGAAGGCTCGACATAGGATCGCATCCGACGCTCCGTGGAACATCATGATGGATCTGAAGCTACTGAGATGGTCGTTGGGATCGGTGGATCCATGGTACGGCTCGATGGTAGGAGCTTGACATGAGGGGGAATCACTTCCCTCATGATCCTCTCAGAGAAGGGATGCCCTGCTCCGCTTTCGGTTGGACGGAGGGGCTGCCTGGCAGCGTCTAACTCCTGACGCATTCTTGCCGCATCTCCTGCATCTGCTGCCTGATCCCTCATCAGAGTGATAGGAGGGATCGGGCGATGGAAGGCGGCAGCGGCGTCGAGTTCTGGGAAGACACCGGAGAAGGGGAACGAACCCGCTTAGATCTGAGCGGGCTCTTCCTTTCAGCTCACTGCGGCGCTGGTTTTGCCTTTGCGGGCTGGTGATGATAATCCGCTGCCCGGCGGATTAGAGGAAGAGATTGCTGGCGTAGCAGGGGGCGGCCTCTTCGTGAAGCTGATGAGCAGGGACGGCAGGGCCAGGAGTCGCCTGAAGCCCCTGGACCAACTGGTCAATGCCTGAACCTGCTGACCAGAGTGGCGAACTGGTCTAACGTTACCACCGTTGCCGGTGGCGAAGAGGTTTTAGCTGGCAATGGCGGTGAAGGTACCGTACCGCTAATCGGATCAGGCCTTTGAGAGGCGGCATGATCTTGAGCTTCAGAGGTAGCTCTTTTTCGATTGGCCATTAGAGATGCTTTTCTGATTTTTTGAGTCTTGTCTCCTGGATCACAAGTTTATGGGACTTGAGGCCCTTCCTCTAGCGCCAATCTGTTGCCGCGAAAATCCGTTCTCCGACTCGGGTGCGCTTCTGGCTCCTGATCCGGATGCCGATCTCGTCGCTCCGGACGGAACCTGCAAGACAGTCCGCACGCAGAGGGTACTATGGGGGTTGCCCTTTGCGAAGGACCCTTCGACGCCTAAGTCAATGGAGATTCACAGCAAGCAGATGTGAGAAGACTCTCACAGAAGAGTTCCCCTTAGGAGGGTGTTCTTCTCGAGAGCTCTGAGCTCATGGGGAGCTTCAATGGAATATCTCAGCCAGTGAATAAGTGTGAGTATGAGTAATTGCATGCCTGAGAGATTGGAGGACTGTGGCATTTATAGAGGATCACCTGGTTCCTTGGGCGTGTCGCGAGGAGGGGTCTGAAAGCCGTTAGGATTCAGAACGGATTCGAATCAAGTTTGTTATGAGGTCAGTAGGATCCGTATCTTTTCGGTTAAAGGATCGACGGTTAGGAAAGCTGGTTGATGCCTTGAGATTCAGCGATCACATAGGCTCTAGGCCACTCTTGTGGGTCCTAGGCCACTTATGGGTATGATTCCATGCTTGGAATCTTATTTAGTTATAGTGAATTCGAACTCTCCCGCGCCGGATTCCGCAGAGGTATTTCGAATGCCTTGGTCCGGCCAGAGCGAGGAATAACTTGGTTTTCCGAGGCATAGAATGGCTCGGCTCGGGTTGCCGAGGTATGGTCGACTCAGATTGCCGAGGTATGAGAGTGGTTCGGGTTGTCAGGGCGACCCGACTTTATCAAAGGTGATTCGGCTTCGTCGCTTGGCTGTTACGCCTGCTGATTGGTAGGATGTTAGGATTGGACCTGACTCAATTGTCGATGTGGGTGGTCATTAATGCAATGACGATTTTACCCCTCATCAAGCATTTATTCCAGTACATTTATCACATTCTCACATGCGACTTCAAAGCATTATCCTTCTTATTACTGTCTGTCCCTTTTTTTTTTTTTTTGCCTGGAAGCTTGTCCTTATTGGTGCAAGGATTTGTAAGTTCATTAAACAAATTCACCAAGCCTACTCATGATATGGTTAGGAGATCATTCAATTGGCAAGTTATCAAGATTTGCAGCTGCTAGCATAAACTCAATGACAGGTCTCTTCAATTGCAGAAGTTGTATTTTACTCATCCATATGTTTCCCTCCTCCAGTAATTTTTCAATGTATCAGCTTCAAAACAAGTGTTATTTATTAAGCACATATAAAGATGACCGTTTTCTATATTTTAAATTTATCTTACAAGGTGTTTTGCCACAACAGGTGCTGTTTCCAAATGATTCAGTGGTCATGATGCTGGTTCGCATGATTGGAATTCTTGGTCCAATTGACATGGAGATGCTTGTAATGGGCCAGGAAACACACAAGTACTTCACGGAGAACTATGATCTTTATCAGAGAAATGAGGTTTGTGTCACATTGTCATTCTTAAATATAAAGCCCGTCTAGTCATTTACTCCTAAACTTAAACAAGAATTCATTTGATCATTTGGTTAACCTTTTCAAACCCAAATACATGATATAAGGCTTGTTACTTATAATTTTATTGTGTTAATATGTTATTGTATGAAGAAACTCGCTCTATTATAGCTACCTAGTAATTCTCAAATAGAAAGTAGAATATTCTTTCATGAGTCACATCAAAAGACAAAAAGAATTCTTTTGATCATTTCGTTAATCTTTCTAATCTCAAATTTATGTTGTAAGGCTTGTTAGTTATAATTTTATTTTATCAATGTTTCTATGATCTTGCATGCAGAAGCTCTTTTTACTACATCTACCTGGTAATTTAATAATGGAAAAGTAGAATATTCTCACATAAGTCGCCATGAATGACAATCAGAATTCATTTTATCATTTTGTTAATCTTTCCAAGCTCAATTATGACATAAGGCTTGTTAGTTATACTTCTGTTTTCTCATTGTTAATATGTCCTTATATGTAGAAACTCTCTTTACTATAGCTATCTAGTAATTTTAAAATGGAGAACAAAATATTCTTGCATTAAGTCACATTGAAACATGCCATCAGAATGGTACATTATATCTATGTTTCACTTAGCGTTTTGCTTCTATCCAGTATCCACAATGAACAGATTTCTTTTGAACAGGGAGTCTTTTATGTAGCCAGTCCTGCATTATTCACTGTGACTTGTTTTTGTAAGTTTAATTGCATTCAGTGAAGTGCCAATTTGGACCACTTGTGATTAAATGTTCTTAGAATATAAGGTAGTATATTAGAGCTATATTTAGCATGCATGTATGAGATGCAAGTTGTAGATGGTAGATACTAATCACCTTCTGTTGCCTAGACATGGATGCTTTCCAAGGGAATTATTAATTTGGGAATTTGGTTCATAAACAATTAATTTAGGTAGAATGTATACTGGTTTGATCTGGAACTCCCATCTTTTGAAGAAGAGGATCAATTCAAAGTAAGCAAAAAGAAAAGGAATACTTAAAACCTGTAGAAGATGTACATGCATAGGTAATGAGCATGGGTAGATGAATTTTGTGCAGCAACTAATTGCATGGAAAAGGTGAACTAATAAATAAGAATCCTTAATCCATCGATTTAGTGGACTTGTTTATCCTTGTGTTAATGCCTTCCCGATGGCCCATTTCTTAAATCCTTATTGTTAACTTTAGTGTGAGTCATACCGGAAGGAAGACTAGTTAGTAGAAGTAATTTGCACGATCAATAGCTTAATAATATTCTGTAGAAAATTTACTGAATTTATTATAAAGATTGCCCCATTATTAGCCAGAAATCACATGAGATCTATCTTCTTGTTTGAACCTTCATGCTTGAAAGCTTCTGAATCATTACCTTTGCAACATGCAAACTTGAAGCCATAGAGTGAATTTAAGCCATTCTTACTATAATATGTCTCATAAGCAGTGTTGTTAAAAGCGCTAAGTGCACCTAAGCGCAAATTCAGACGCATGCCTATGAGATCATATTTTTAAAATAAATAAAATAATTTACATTTGCAAAATGTATAACACATAATAATAATAATATATGATATAAATAAACTTATAATATATTTAGCCTATTAACTCAATAGAAAGCTTCCTCTTTCTCAAATGAAATTTATAGTTTCTTAATAGTTTTCTTCTTCTTTCTCAAATAGCATAATTTTTTTATGTTTTATCTTTTATGTTTTAATTTTTAGCTTTTTATAGGGTAAAAAAATAATTACATATTGAATAGTATATCATAAAGTCAACATAGTCTAATAAATATAATAGATTTAAAAAAAATATTATAAATATATCTTATAAAAAAAGGCGTATCTTTCTTGCATCTCAAATTAAATTAAAAGCATACTTTTTTACCTTATGTGCATCAAAATAAAAGTATATTGTGTATGATATAAAAAGCATCTAACTTGTCTTAACGATACCTTTTGCCTTAGGCATACCTTAGGATATAAGAAACACTTAATCATTGGTACCTTGTGCTAGTGTCTTGTGCCTTGTGCCTTAGCTACGCCTTTAATAGCACTACTTATAAGAAAAGAAATTTTTGGAATAATTTGGAGGAATAATCATGTAATGGGTCTCAATATAATCTTTATTACCTTAAGAAAAATCATCAGGATCAACATACTGCAATGGGGAAGTATGTTGAATTATAATATAGTTCATTATAGTCTGGTTTTCCTAGAAATGTCTAGCACAATCTAATTCCATCCAAATGATATCATATCCCCCTTTGCATTTGCTGGTTACTTATGTTATCGCTGTATCTGGTATTAAATAAAGAAAAAGTTTAAATGATTGTAAAGTGTCATTGTGTTATGTTGTCAAAACTTTTGGAAATACATAACTATTGAAAAATAATTTTCTTTTTTTCATTTTGTCTGTCACCAGGAAACAGATCAGATAGAGTATTTAATTCCTGAGAAGTCCACGTTGGCTTATCATTTGCAAGTTTCTGATACAAAATTTCTCGATTTCCTTTCATATTTGCTCCAAATAAATCCTGCGAGGCGGCCCACAGCAAGACAAGCATTACTACATCCATGGCTTTCCTATCCATACAAGTGAATCTCCATCCAAAGTTTCACTGAGGGCTCTTCTTGATGTGTAAGACGAGTGCCATATCACCTTGTTTTTGTTCTCTGCTAATGCTTTTGCTAAGCAAAGGCATTCTCTCCGTCTACAGGTTCAATCTCTGTTGGTTATTTGTCGGCAGTATCTGCATCTCTAATACACTGACTGAATTTTCTTAAAAAATAGAAAAAAATTATACCGGCTGAATCGATTCATACTTGTAACTATGCCTGTAAATATTTAAATTCTTGTTCTATATATAGCTGAAGTCTTTTCTAGATGTTCTTCCCTGAGTTCAAGTTGCATTCATGCAAGTGGAGCTGACAATTCTATTCAGCTATCAGCTTCTGTTTTCTTTCTTCTTCTTCTTCTTCTTCCTCCCTTTTTTTCCAAACCAGTGGGTTGATTTGTGAGCTACATTTTGGACCTTTCTTGGTCAGAGTGTTATTCTTATTTTAATCAGTCTAGTGATGTGTTTATTAAAGACGGCTTAGGTGATGCTGATTGATATTGAGATACCTGTGGAAATCTTTTGGTTTTTAAGCTACAATATCGTGGTAAGTTCTAAAGTTGATTAATATTAAGATGAATCATGAATATGAAATTTTACCTTTTATTGGTTTAGATTAGATAGGTATTTTGAAAATAAAAAAATAAAATGAACAGGATATTATGGTAAAAGTAAGATTTGAACACTATTTTAACGTTGTCCCAAAGATATATATAAGATTCATCAGTTCATTGATAATTCTAACCTATTTAACTAGGTTTTGGAAATAAGAGGAACAAATTGGAGTCAAAAACTTAGGAATAAATTCTTCAACAACAACAGCAACAACAATCAAAGTAAAATAAAATAAAATAAAAATTGCTCCGAGGCGTCTATTATAAGTCTATTAATATTCGTGAGGTCCATGGATAATGTCGTCTGGTATGAGAATTGAGAATGGCTCGTTCTGTGGCATTAATTTTTTTTTAAAAAAAAAAATCTGAGAATTTTTTTTGGTTTTTTAACTAGGATGAAAAAAAGTATTTACCCAACAAGTTTGTTTGGATGTCTTCGATGGTCTTCTCATCGTAAAGAGAAATAAGCTACTTAAAGATGTATGGTATACTCCATCGAAGAAAAATCGAAGTTTAATCAGATGATATTTTCGATATCTTTGCGAAAAGCGCTGGAAGAGAAGCGCGCATCGCAAATCCCATACTTCCTGGATGCTGGACGTGGCTACTCCCCTTCCCCTTCCCTTTCCCCAATCCTCCTCCTTCCCTTCCTCTCCTCGTCACCTCATCAAACCAGCCCTCACCTGGAACTCCATTGTCGCCGCTTCCTCCCATGCCGCTTCCCCTCCCCCAATCTCTCCTTCTCGGCTAGTGGCCGTCGTAGTGGCCGAGACGTATGGAGGAGGAGAAATCCCGGGAACCACCGTTATTTGGACCGGAGCGTCGACATGGACGCGTTGCTCTTAGACCTGAGCCAACCACCACCTCGGAAGAGCTCCACGCTGTCATGTCCCCCTATCTCGGCACCCCTGATGGCCGCCTCCAGCTCTCCCCCCGCTTCATGGTCTCCCTCCTCTCCCGCGAGCCCGACTGGCGCCGCTCCCTCGCCCTCCTCGACTGGATGCTCGACGTCGCCTCCTACCCCCCCTCCGTCTTCGCCTTCAACGTCGTCCTCCGCAACGCCCTCCGCGCCCGCCAATTCCCCCTCGCCCTCGGCCTCCTCCATGACATGCGCCTCTCCCTCTCCCTCTCCCCCGACGCCGTCACCTACTCCACCCTCGTCTCCGCCCTCGGCCAGGCTGGCCATCTCGACGCCGCCCTCTCCCTCCTTCCCCTCCTCGAGGCCGATGGCGTCTCCCCCGACCTCCCCCTCCTCACCACCCTCATCGACCTCGCCCGCAAGCTCGGCGACCACTCCAAGGCCCTCTCCCTCTTCTCCCGCCTCCGCCGCGTCCGCATCCCCCCGGATCTGATCGCCTTCAACTCCGCCCTCGCCGCCTTAGCCTCCGCCGGCCTCCTCCGTGACGCCCGCCGCCTCCTGTTCGACGAAATGCCAGCTGCCGGCGTCGCCCCCGACGCCGTCTCCTACTCCACCCTCCTCGCCGCCCTCGTTCGTTGCCGTCGCTACCTTGAGGCCCTATCCTCTTTAACGACATGCGCGCCCTCCGAGCGCCCCTTGACCTCACCATCTGCAATGTGATGCTCGACGCCTACGGCCAGCTCGACATGGCCCGCGAGGCCGACCGCCTCTTCTGGAGCATGCGTCGCCTCGGCATCTCCCCAGCGTCGTCTCCTACAACACCATGCTCCGGGTCTACGGCGACGCCGAGCTCTTCGGCGAGGCCATCCACCTCTTCCGCCTCATGCAGCGCAAAGAGATCGAGCAGAACGTCGTCACCTACAACACCATGATCAGAATCTACGGCAAGTCCCTCGAGCATGAGAAAGCGGCAACTTGGTTCAGGAGATGCAGCGGAAAGGGATCCAGCCCAACGCCATCACCTACTCCACCATCATCTCCATCTGGGGACGTGCCGGGAAGCTGGACCGCGCCGCGAAGCTCTTCCAGAAGCTGAGGAGCTCCGGAGTCGAAATCGACCCGGTGCTCTACCAGACCATGATCGTGCTCTACCAAAGGGCCGGCCTCGTGGGGCATGCCAAGCGTTTGCTCCATGACCTCAAACACCCCGAAAATATTCCTAAAGAGACAGCGATCAAGATTCTGGCCAATGCTGGTCGGGTGGAGGAGGCGGCGTGGGTATTCCGACAGGCGGTCAATGCAGGGGAGGTGAGGGACATATCGGTGTTCCGGTCCATGATGGATTTGTTCTCGAGGAACCGGAAGCACAAGAATGTCGTCGAGGTGTTCGAGAAAATGAGAGGGCAGGGTTACTTCCCGGACTCGGAGACGATCGCCACCGCCCTAAATGCGTATGGGAAGCTGCAGGAGTTTGAGCGGGCCGACGCCGTCTATGAAGAGATGCGGGAAGAAGGGTGTGTTTTCACGGATAGGGTGCACTTCCAGATGCTCAGCCTCTTGGGGGCACGGAGAGATTTCAAGGGCTTGGAGGCGCTGCTTGAGAGGCTCCGCAGTGACCCAAACATTGACAAGAGAGAGCTGCATCTCGTGGCTGCCAGTGTCTACGAGAGAGCGAACAAGCTTGATGAAGCTTCTCAAATTATTGCCCAGATCAAAACTTCAAACGCCCTTGCCCTTGCTATTTGATATATATATATATATATAGCATGTAAGAACCAAGAATCATTCGCTCGCTGAATTGAGATCAGGGTGGAAGTTCAAAAAACTTCAAATCCAGAGTCACTGACATCAATATCCAATGACTTCACCGACCATATTATTTGGCATCCTCAATTATCAGCACAAATCTGCTTGTTTTACAAGGTAAATCATATCACGTCTTCCTCTCCTTTATTGCAGTTTTTTTTTAAGTCAAAAAAAAAAAAAAACTTAGGCTATAATATATATTATACCATGCTGCATGTTTCTTCTCAGTTAGACTGCTTGTGTGCCATTGATTGTGTACATGATATATATATTGATCGTAGCAAAACTGATGCTGATAGTCTGAATATTGTGGATTGATTCCAGCTTGTTTATTAAAGCCTCCTCTTTGTAGATTGCATGTATCATGTGTTTAAGTACTTGTTGACTTTGGCCGTAGGCATTAAACCTTCATTGCATGCCTGAAGAAAACGAACAAAGACCTGTAGTCCTTTTCTTTTTTACATTTTCGTTTTTCAAAATTATCTCGAAGTCCTGTTGTAGCTCTAATAAATGCCTTTGTATGCAGGCATTTGGGTTCTGTTCTCTTCTTAGATGTGCATCCGATTCCACTGCCCAGTAATTTTTTGTTTTCTATTTTTTTTTTAGATTTTTATTTGCAAAGTATAACTAGATATATAATACATATGCAAATACACGTTGCTTTTAAAAATTTTAAATATGAAATAAATTCGAGCAAAAAAAAAAAAAGAGAGAGAGAGTGGGGATTAAGTACTAATATAATATATCTTCTTTTTCTTGTTGGGACTTATTTGCTGGATGAGTTCCTGTTTTACTATAGCCAAAATATTACTATAAATTTAAGGAAGACGTGGAACTGTTATGATACATCTAATCATGGAAATAGACTTTGCAGTAAATTGAATTTTTTATAGAGAAGCTAATCGCTGCATCTTTTATATGGTATTAGGATTATAATTTTCTTCATGTTATTTGGACAACTCTATACAAGGGGATGTTTTGGCAACATCCATTTATTCTTGGATTGGACACCAATCATTAGTCTTATCCAAGTAGTTAAAATTAATTATTTTAATAATTCGGATTATTCATATAGAATTTTATCACTTAATTAAAAAAAATAATTTTATAATTTAATTTTGTCTGCACACACATTTTTAATTTCTCAAACACATTGTCCCAGATTTAACCTATTGTGCTCCACCATCAGGAAACACGCAGGATCTTCATGTTTGACAACTATGGTACGACTATGGTGTTGGCTTGCTTATCTGGTGGTGGAAGCTACGATGCTGATGGGTTCCATGGTACGACAAACGTTTAGTGTTTCATATTATTAACTAACATGCTTGCTTTACCTAGATTAGTCCAATCTTTAAAAATTTGTTCTGTACTGATGCACTCTTTCTTGAGGTATAATTCAGATGTAGAGCGAAAGGAACCGTGTTCATTTTTTTAGCTTCTTTCAACATACAGATACAAGACAGCATGAAATATTCGGATAAAATAATCTGAAATTCTAAGGAAAGAACAAGCTGCTATAATAATACAAAGATGCACACAGGAGGGATCTAACAAATGGTACAATGAAAACCTTCATGAGAGCAAGTTCTACCATAAATGCCGCAATATAACTAGTCACCAATCCTAGCAAGTCTATATCTTTGCTTCTTCAGTGATTTCTAAGAAGAGATGGACGTCCAGGATGTCCAGTTTCGCTGCTGCTCGTACAGAAAACATGTACCCGGCCAGAAGATCAAAGTTGTATAGCCCTTGCTTATAAACACAATGCCCCAACTGATGCAGCAGTGTTCACAACGTATTTTGAGGAGTTCAATTTTCTAATACTTTCTAATACTTCAGCCGCATCCATATAATGCTTGCGAACCATTTTCCTGTAATCTGCAAGACCAACAAAGCAACACATTTAGGAGTTAGGACGCATGCATCAAAAGCCTTGGGAAATAGGTGCCAAAAAAAAAAAAGTTACTCCATGAAGTTGAAGTTCAAGGAGAGCACAACGCAAGCTGATTAAGGTGGGAATCGATGGGTTATATAAACTTCCAGTTGCAAGCATCAAACCAGAGAACTATCACCAGGTAAGCCGACAATGTTTACAAACTCAGAATCTGGATCAAGATTCAAGGAAAGGAAGATTTGAAAAGAATTGAAGCATAAAGAATCTATCTAGCTGACTTGCTGAGCCAACTCTAGAAGGTAAATATGTACTGCAAATGTCACAAGGATAAAAACCCCATGTGTCCAATGGCAACTTTGGACCAACACTGACACACCTCCGGTGCAATTTACTTGTATTAAATATAAGGGTTAATTTCACTTAGCTCTTTTTAATTATAATATATTTACACATTTCTTTCTAAACTAAAAAATAAAAAATAAAAAATCAAACCCTCGAATTTCGAATTAAGTTACTATTGATCCTTGCCGTATAAATGAATATTAAAAGAATTAAAAAAAGTGAACATGTACGATCAAACCCTTTAATTTTGATTTAAGTTACAATTGGTTCTTGCTATTTAAATTAGATGCTAAAGAAAACAAAAAAAAGTAGTTGCATGACTATCACGTGACTACTAAAGATGCCATTTTTTTATAATAATAATATGATAATAAATATTTATCCTTTAAAGAAAATAAATATTTATCCTTTAAAGAATTAAAAAGTGAACATGTAACAATCAAACCCTTCAATTTTGATTTAAGTTACAATTGGTTCTTGCTATTTAAATTAGATGCTAAAGAAAACAAAAAAAAGTAGTTGCATGACTATCACGTGACTACTAAAGATGCCATTTTTTATAATAAATAATATGATAATAAATATTTATCCTTTAAAGAAAATGATCTTGATCAAGGGTGCAACCATTTTTTTTTCTTTTAGGTTTATCAAATGGTGCTAGTAATGATCACGTCATAGTCATGTGTTCTCTTCTCTATTATTTTTAACCCCAGATTTAAATGGCAAAGTTTAATTGCAACTAAGATAGAAACTAGGGGTTGATTGCAAATTTTTTTAGTTTAGAAAGGAATGCACAAATACCTTTAGTTAGTTAAAAGGGCTATGGGAGTTAAGTGAAATTAATCTTAAATTATAATACTATTCTTAAATATGGATAAAATAAACAGCGAAAATAATAAAGACAGAAATCGCACCTTCCTGATTGCCCCACAGTGTTGCAGCATAGCTATTAAGAGGACTTTCATTATTTGGTTCTGCACCAATTAAGTCAAAATTAAGCTTGAGATGCAACTGGCTGAATATAAAACCTAAAGTTCATAACATGCCAAGGAAAGAGCCAACTGACCTCCTAACAAGCTCTGAATGGACAACAAGATTGTTCTACAATCATATGCTGAAGACCACATATCCTAGAGGGCAGAATATACAGATTACACAGTAATACAGAAGACTGCATCAGTTTCAACAACAACAACAACAAAGTCTTGATCGAAAACATCAGTTCCAATATAAAAAAAAAAAAATTTCAACAGCTTATTGCTACCATTTAATTCAATCAGGCTGCCAAGTACCTGGAGGATGTCTAAACAAATGTTGCCACAATGATCGATATTTGGATGGAAGCATGGAGTCTCAAACTTAATCTGAGGCGGCTTAAAAGGGTAGTCACATGGAAAGTGCAATGAAAGCTTGTAAGATAAACCTTCATATGGAGTTCCTTTGCTTCCTTCAATAGTACCGACCCAGGAGAAGATGTTTTCACCTTCAGGAAAGGCTGATACTCCAATGCCTCCAGTCATCTGTGATATGCAGTGAAATAAGCAAGGGTGAAATGAGACGTCCAATAATCCAACAGTCAGAGAAAGGAACTATGCATATCAAATGATTTGCAATGCATTATTAGTAGACAGTTTTGTATGCATCCACACAAAAAAGATTTTCCAGTTCAAAATAATAACCAAAACAATAGAAATTTGGGTACCACACAATCTAATTTATGAGAGGTAACATTGCATCAGGGTTCTGCCAAGGGATGAGAGATGAAGAGAGGAAACCTTAATTGTTATCAACAAATATCATCACATCTATTTGGGGTTTTGTCAAACTTCAATCATCATCTGCTCCAAATTAAGGGAACATCCTCTCCCTAGGTCACTTTACTGCTTCCATCCGTGTCTCAACCACCTCTAACAACCTTGAACAAAGAGCCCTGCTGCTTGAAGAGGCCATTTATGTTTATGTAGCACAAAGAATATCTTCCTTAACAGAAATTTTAGCAAATATCATCATCATCATCATTTTGCAAGGGGGTCTACCCCTACCAATAAAATTGAATAACTGATATCTCACATGTGCAGAATCCTTGGTCCCTCATCAATTAAAATTAGTAGCACATGGGAGGCAATTATATATACGGAAATTCACTTCTATCTTCATCTAGTTCACAACCACTTAATAGTCTGGAGTTAGCGTCCCTTTGTACATGCTTGATTGTCCAAAAGTTCAATCCATCCAGAACGGCTCGTCCATGGAAATAAGGTTTAGGAGGGAGGTTCTTTCTCTTTACAGCTCAACCATTTACAACTCAACTCATCTAAGCCTTTTCCCAACTACATGGGATCGGCTACATGAATCTGTTTCCTCTACTCTGCTCTATTCAGGACCAAGTCGACATTCAAATTAACGTCCTAGTCCTTTGCATAGTTTGATTTAATAGATTCATATTTTAAGGGATTTGACGGAGTTTTATACTAGATATCAGCTACCTAGCGCAACCCTCCTCCTTTACCCGGCCTTGGCGGAGTTTTTACAGCTCAACCATATATGAGGTAAATTGAAAATCGGACAGAATGATCAGATGAAATTGAGTAGCACATGTTAATTCTCTACTGCATTTTTTTCATATCAGCATTGCTTTTGATGATTTGAGCTCTGGATAAACTGGAAATATCAACTGCATAAAGGTTCTGTCATTTCTTTGTTGCAACATATGGTTGAGGGAGGAAGCTAAGAAAATCTGCCCAAGAGAGGGAATGCATTTTAAGCAGAAGCCTTCAAGACGAGTAGTTCATGCCTGCAGCCACTGATTGGCTACCCAGTTTCAGGTTGACAACCACCTAAATTTTATACCAGATGATGCAGAAACATCAAAGAATGATCCAAAACTTCAACTTCACATAGTCAGATGATGCTTCTAGAGGGAACTAAATATTAAGCTCTTAAAACATGTCAAGGGGAAGTTTACCCAGAGTTGCTCTTTTTGGTAAGATATTGATGGAATGCAATTTGCCTGTTGACTCTACACAAAAAAGCTAGCCTTTGGTTCTCGCTGTAAAGCATTAATGCAATCATGTGACTGTAAAAAAATTATCATTCATAATTTACCTTTAACAAGAGCAATTTGATCCCTAAAACATAAAATTTTCCACTTACAATTTTTTTGTCAATGAATTGTATGTTTCATTTAACATGATTTCTGACCTACCATTCCTTGGTTATTACAGTCCTTACAAATATGCCAAAATTTGGAATAGCATTTAATCCAGTCCATATTTTCATCAATTATCGCAAGTCAAGCTATGAGAATGGATCTTGAAAGTGCCATGAGGTGGCTAACAAACAATGATATATTAAATTAAGTAAAGATCTCATCAGAACTTTATAGCTCTCGTTGCTTGTACAATAGCACAGCTGTTACTGTGGGAACATTACAGGGTCTCAAGTTGTTGAAATACCATAATAAAGTGAATAAAAAAACAAGGGCAATGTGTGCGGAGGGGCAAAAAAGGAGCTTACTAGGTTTATATCAGTTCTTTTTCAGCATGTTTCTTATCAAATAAAACTAAACTAAAAATAAAGTTTACAGAAAGTCAATAGCGATCAATGAGACATCTATCCTTAATGATGCCACAAATAAAGAGCAATTAACCAGTAAAAGAAGCATGTTCTATAGAGACAACTGATCCATCATAACATAAAAGCAACTGACCCTAATTCAGGGTCATTTATGCCTCACTACTATGTCCAAAATTTCTAAAATATATATATAAATTTACCTTTGTGACAATCTTAAAATATAAAAAAAATAATATAACAATAAATACCTTACTTTTATGAGAGTTGACAGGTTTTTGACATGAGTAACTTAATAGTTAAATAGAAAAATTCAAGAAATGGATGTGATATAACAATAATCATCCTTTAATATGTTATGAGCATAATTAGCCAGCTTAAATTATAGGAGACAAACAATTGTGCAGAACACCGAACTCATAAAAAGAAAAGAAACAGAAGAATTACCAAAAAAAAAAAAAAATTCAGAATCTTCTCTCCAGCAGATTAGCTCGAGTTTGAAACTTTCGGATTGATTCCCATCATGATCTGATTGACCTTATTTAGGGGCAAATGTTCGTAACAAAATAAAAGAACACCATTGCAACTCAAATTGTAAACATGAAACTAAATGCCATTCCATCCAGCCCCTTGAAAGCATTCGCAATAGGAACATGGAACGACTTGCTAGATGTGGTGGATCATTGGCTAGAAGAACCCAAGGAATGTCACTGGTCAACAAATAATCACAGAACAGAAAACCTCCTGTGTCCATAGTCCAAGTACCTTGTCTCCACCGAGTCTTTATTCGAGAGAATGATAGAGGAAGAAGAGAGACTGGTATTCTTTGATAATCTCTTTCCCATACCCTTGTTCCTCTCTCATTCCCGTATCCCAAATGCGTACATGCAATTTTGGAATAGAAGAGGGGGAGGCAGTTTTACAGGTGATTTCTGATGGTTCTAGAAACCAACCTGGTAACTTCTTTCGATTAAACCCAAAGGGCTCAGTTTCAGATTAGGCTATCCCAACAGGGGCGCCGCACACAATGGGCTTAACTCTACCCAATCAAGTTATCCTAGAGCACCATCAAATAGTTTAGTATAGGTAGGTTCGAACCGGATGACAATGTCATAAATTTGATCCCAGATCTATGAAGAAAGAAGCACGTGAAGCTTAATTATCCTCTCTATGCAATTAATTGATATATACCAGTGCATGTGTTTGCATGGAAACCTAAGCTACCACTTTTATATCAAAATCTTTGGAAATAAACAGTAGTTCCACAGACGTTAATCATGGATAATGTCATCCTAGTTCATTTGTTGTGCTTCCCATTCACGGTTTCTATGTATTTTGTGTAGGTCAAGGGCTTATTTATTTTGTTTATGATTAGATTGATTTGTGATTGATCAACCATTGAATTGCTACACCATAACCAGGCAATCAAAATGGATTTTTTTCAAGTTGATGGTTACCAACATTGATTCCCACCTCTATAATAGTCCCAATATGCCTTTCTTAATTAATGTTGACAAAAATGTATATATTACATAAATAAATAAATAAATTAGGGATTTATCAAATTAGATGTAGTTGGGAGAGGGCAAATTTATGTAAAATATTCTAACCGCTTTGTTTAGATATAGCTATACTTATCTACCGAAATAAATTCTTTTTATGAAAAAAAAAGAAAATAAAATTTACTAAGTCACTTACATGTCTTTTGTCTCAATTGTCATCACCCACTCTTAAAACTATTTCGAAACTAGCCAGAAAACATTCTTCCACTGAATCTCAAACCCTCAAAAAGTCCTAAAAACTTCTCATACTCCACTTTTCAAGGAATGCAAAGGCATAAATAAACATTAAAATATTACATAAATTAAAATTAATTTACCATTCGTTCATTAAAAAATAAATTTAGCTTCCATGCTCAGTTGCTCACTCTTTGCAATGTTGTAATCCAATAATCTCAGGAGGCTGATGGATATAGAAAATTTAGCCTTTAAGTGCTTCTGATTCATCTCAGAAGGCAATTGGAGCTAGACCATGATCTATATTGCTCAAAAACCCTAAACCCTAATTTCTTTTCTATTCATCTATGTTGGATTAGAACCCTAAGTTCTAATTTTTCTGCTTCCCGCTTTTATTTGGGCTAAAATTTGTTTTCATGTATGGCATTATTCCTCTCTCTAAAAAAAAAAAGAATATGTTTCATTTTTAGTATTTCCCAATAGGACAAAACACAATTTATGAAAATAAAAAATTAAGAATGGAAAGGCCAAAAACAAACACAAGTGTCGAACATCTAATATACAAGCATCACTAAATATTTACAAACAATCTTTGCGCAACATTCCATATGGAATGATCACCCTCCTTAGAAGAACTAAATATTAGCTAAAGAGAGTCCTCCTATCATGCCAATTCAATAATTCCCTCCGGGCTCAAACTTACAACAAACCTACACAATAGGCAAGTAGCTGACTTCATTAGCCCCCGATCAATGCACTTGGCATGGAAGACATGGCCATACCTTGGCATAAACTTATATCCCTTATTGATTGCAAATAACACAATTAGAGGTAGAAGCGACATCATCCTATTGCTTGAACATAGGGATCTTTTTTATTTCTTTCCATGACAACCCTAGCTTTGGTGGTGTTCTTCCACGTTGTGGACACGATGCTGAAAAATATGATGGCTTTAATGATCACTATGAGAATGAACCCTATCATTAGTCCAATCATAAAGGACCCAGTTCTTATGACAAAGGTGTGAAGGGAGTGCAAAGAGGTAAGAAGAAAAACATTTACATGGTCCAAGGAAGGTTGAGCTTAGAGTAAGAGAGTTTGTCAAATTTTTGAAAGGAAAGTTGGTTAGGAAAAGGACAATGATGAGGTATGGCAAAAGGTATTTGAAGGTCTGGCAAGCAGTTTATCCTTATAAAAAAAAAAAAAAAACTCATCGATCTGAATTACACTTTATCCAGTTTTAATTCCAATTAGAGAAGGAATGCTGTTTTCCTTTTCTTGATAGGAGAGGAATACTCAAAGTCTCCACCCTACAGCTCACTTCTCTTCTCTAAACGAATTCTTATTACTGAGCTCTTGCTTCAATCTCGATTTTCCTTTCGATTCAATTAGTTGTGTTGAATAATTAATTATTTGCATAGCACAAGAAAGCCACCTCTCATTCTCTCCCTTATCTCAGGTACAATCATGTGCTTTTGATATTGGATGCTCATTATAGTCCAACTATCATATTTAGCAGGTTTAATCATCTCAAATAAACTATAAAAAATTGTGCTAGATCTTGACTTTTAGACCCAATTAATTTCACGCCAGTTCTAAACAAGCCCCAATTCAATTGGGCTAAAAAATGTTAAGTATAATATTTCTAATTGTTATCCTCTTGAACAATCTAATGTTTAATCATAACTTATAACTATCTCAATTCAAACTTCATTTGAGCTCAAGCTAAGGACCAACTCAACTTAGGAGTCATGGTGGAATTAATCTTCTCAAAGCTGGTCTGTATGAACTCTACTTAAGTTTAGGTCAACGAAAATCGACCAAAATTAATAAGTCCAGCTTGTCTTTGTATTTCAAATTCAAAATAATGTACATCAAGCTAGATCAGGCCTATGCCCAATTATAACTCAATTCGAACTCCTAGAGGAAGTAGTCATAGCCTATTCAACTTATAACTTGCCTCCTTTTAGATGTAAATTATAATTGGTCTCCTTGTAGGAGGCTTTGATCTTGATCCTTATTTTTCTCTTACTTATTGATGATATGTACTCTATCCCACTTCATTGGTGGCCAGAGACCATAGACCAAGTATCAAGAAAAAGATTGGTAGGGATGTGAGGCGGCTTAAGGTCGCAATCATGTTCCGAGTGTGTGACGTCTCGACTGGGTCATGTGATTCGGCATGACGAGGCCTTGGGTCTTGTAATCTAATAGTACGGTGTTTGCTAGAGAGACCCTCTAGTCCTTTGAGCCCAATGGCCTTTTTTCCCTTGCTTTAGCATAAGGACATGACTACGGGAGTGCCCAATGAGGCTGCCCACATGCATAGGTCATGCATCCGAGCCATCTGCTGCCTCTCATGTGGATGACCTATGACGGTAATCATTCTTAAAAAGAAAACCGAGAAACAACCATTGTGGCTTTGATACATTGAAAGCATTCACAATAGGAAGCAGTATTGTTAAAAACACTAGGCGCACTTAATTTCAAAGAATTCTTGAAGTGTAAGCACAAGATGCAAAGCACATGCGCGCACCTAAATGAAGTAGGATGCACATTTTTAAAATAAATGATAAAATAATTTATATAAGTAAGATTTATAACACATAATAGAAAAAAGTTTTAAAAAATCATAATAGTAATATATTTAGCCTATTAGCTCAATCGAAAGCCTCATCTTTCTCAGTTGAAATCTAAATCCCTTGATTTCTTCCATTTTTTTTTCTTAAATGATAGCATAATTTTTAGTATTCCATTTCTTTGTCTCCCAGTTTTTAGCTTTTTTTTTTGTAAGGTAAGGAATATAATTATGTATGGATGGTGCATCATAAAGTCAAATTAGTTTAATAAACATGATAATTTTTAAAAATATTATAAATATAACTTATTAAAAAGACAGTATTTTTCTTACACTTTCAATCAGATTAAAAGCATGTGTCTTTTTTTTCTCATATAAAATATCTTGCATAGAACATAAAAGCGCCTGAACCTTAGCACCTACTACCTTTTACCTTATATGCACCTTTATGAAGTACCTAATTCTTAATACCTTGGGCCTTATATTTATGCATGTCCAACTGGAAGGACCTATCGGATGGGGTATATCAATGGGCTGAAGATCTTAAGAAATGCCGTTGGTCAGGAGATGATCACAAGACGAAAAACTTTCTCTCTCCATATTTCAAGTGCCTTGACTCTACTGAGTCTCTATCTAAAGAAGATGGCAGAGGAAGAAGAAGACAGATTGATACCCTCTGATAATCTCTTTCCCACACTCCCGTTCTCTATCATTTCCGTATCCCAAACGCCTGCATGCGTTCCTGGAACAAAGGAGGGAGTAGGGAGCTTTACGGATAGTTTCTGGCAATTCTGAAAATCAAAACCAACCCAATAACTCTTTTGGGTCTAATCCAAAAGGTTCGGGTCTAAATTAGGCTAGAGCAACATGGGCACCTAATCAAAACCCAACGGGTAGTAAAAAGAGGGAGATCCCGAACTTATCTTAAACACGCATTCCATCTTTCGCTAGAGAATGATATCGTAATCAAGAAATCAAAGCGTACGAAAAATTTCACAGAATTCACATTATATATTCCTAATATCTTTGCTGCTCATCACAAGAACGAGATGCAAAACTGCCAAGTTCCCGATTTCCAATTCGAAAAGACCAAAAAAAAAGGGGAAGCAGAGGCAAGAAGCGAAACGCACCATGAGAGACATTAATTCCTTCTGGAGCCTCTGGGACACCGAAGTGGTGTCGACGGATTGGGCGGCGGCTTGGGCTGCTTCGAAGACGGCGCCGGCGAGGGCAGCGCGGCGGAGGCGTTCCGGACCTCCATCCTTTCTAATAATCTGATCCCCTCCTCCCCCAACTCGATGCGATATCTTGATCGCTCCCCTTTTGCTTCTTCCTTCTCTGATGAGGCTTAGGGGACTACTGCTGCTGCTGCTGCTTGATGTTCTCTTTTATGAAGAATTTTAATAAGTAACGCACGGAATGAAAGCGGCTCGAATGTAGCATTTGGCTTCGGAGGTCAAGGGCGAAGAAACACACGGAGTGAAAGTGACTCCACCGTTGCGCGTAGCATTATATATATATATGAGACTCTTGAAATTCTAGGACTCTTCATATTCCTCTAACGCTCTCGTATCTATCCCGATGTATAAGAAAAAATTTAAGATGTCTTCTACGAGACATACAAGGGGTTACGCTTTTTTTCTCCTCTTCCTTCGTTGGCACTTCTCTTCTTTCATTGGCACTGCAGCTTAGAGGTATAGACGCACTAAAAGATTCTCTTTTCCTTCATCAGTACTATAGCTTAAAGATGTAAATGCACTGAAAACTCTGATAGCTCCTGACGATCAACGATCTACTGCTAAGATTCTCTTTTCCTTCATCAGTACTATAGCATTCTCTTTTCCTTCATCAGTACTATAGCTTAGAGATGTAGATGCACTGAAAACTCTGATAGCTCCTGACGATCAACGATCCACTGCTTCTGCTGCCATCGAAACAAAGTATACTCCTGCTTACCGCTCCTACAATATATATTCTCTTCGGCATTCAAATAAGATGATGACTTCCTTTATTTATTTATTTTTCTTACGGACGGCTATTTCTAATACCAAAACTGAATTTAATTCAAAAGTTGAGAACTAGATTTGCTGGTTTCAATCAAACTAATCAGTGTAATAATTTATATTTCAATAGCAATCTTCACCTACTTATCCAATGGTAAGCAACTGCAACAAGCATGGATGGAGCACTTGTTAAAATAGCGTGGTAGGCTACAAGAGATCATTAAAACAGCGTGGTAGGCTACAAGAGATCCTTAAACCTACGATTATGCATCAAAAATTTTCCACGCTACTCACGTATTCGATTTGTATTGTAGTGTATAGTTATCAAGCCACCACATCCCAGACCTCCCATTCCTAACATCATGGAAAAGAACAAAACCTGAAACTTCTACAATATATTTACGCTGAAGATGCTTTTTATTTCGAATCTGTAAACATCTCATGTCTCCATGGGACAAAGTCTATTTACAAATGAGCAGATTGATTATATCGATCTAAAACATCATAATTATGGAGAAACAATTTATTTCCCCTTCATGATATCTTCCAAAGCTGAGGCTCTGCAGATTGGGCAGACATTCTTTATCAGCAACCACTGCTTAATGCAGCAGGCGTGGAAGTCATGTCCACAGTTCAGTCTCCCAACTCTTTCTCCATTCCTGTACTCTTCCTGTCAATTCAAAATATAAAACCATGAAAACATCTGAACACATTATAATTTAGTTCAACAGAGGTTAGGGTTTTTTTTTTCCAAAAAAAAAAAAAAATCAAGTCAATTTAGCAAAAATCTCGTTTGAGTGGTTAAACATTACCAAGCATATTGCACACTTCAATTCTTCCTCATCACCCGGATTGCGTCTCCAGCAGGAATAGTATAGTGCTTCCATCAAACACCTTGAGATCACATCTTCAGACAAGCCTGTGCTGACATTTCCAATTCTTTCTCCCAGAGCAAGCAGCTCCTATACCAACCCCAACAACTTGACATTGTTAGGCAATCTGGCTGAAGGGAAAATACATTTTTTTTAAAAGAAAAAAAGAATCCTAACCTCATAGCTCATGTTTTCGATGTCTAGTCTCATGTCATGGTGCTGATCAAAGAAATTAGTTGAGTCAGAGAAATTTGACCGGTCCATCATAGCTACTCCCTGCAGAAGTAAAGGACGACAGATCAGTCTTCTAGGTGCATGGAAGGGGGATAAAAAAGAGTAATTTTATTTCCAGAATAGCCAAAGAAAGCTGATTTCATCAATAAAAACATTGTTACCTCAGAAACCCATCTACTGTGAGTATTATTCTCATCTGAGAATGACAGGAACCGATCATAGAAACTCCTTGTCCTTCCAATCCTCTCAACATGACGCCCTATAGTAGACAGCGGCCTTGGATGTCTGGGAGGCACAATAGTTTCCATTCCTGGCTGCCTACCGTCTTCTGAAGTGGCTGCAATATCCACAGATGGGTAGCTTGAAATGGCCCTGTAAGTTCTTTGACCATAGTTGGTACGAGCCAGCCCTGGCCCTCGTGTGGAAGGACATGGCAGAGTGGTATTTGAACTTCTACTTGCACCGAAATTGGAGTGGTGAACCCCATCAATCTCCATATCGTTATTGATGACACTGCTTCCTGCAAGGGACTGATTCATCTCATGATTGAAGGAGCCAACATCTGCAATTTCCAAAACCACGAAAGGAATCAAATTAAAAGATTTGAACTGAATAAATCAAACCCAAATATACAAATCAAACTAACCTGAAGAGCGAACCATTCTTTGGGGATCTGTAGATACAGAATTTTGGCTCCACTGCCCTACCACACCCAGACCAGAAGTATCTGCTGCTGAATGAAAATATTGAGGCGGATTGTTGGATGCATGGACACCGATTGGGACAGTCTCCAAGTGATGGGCATGATTATGCCGGGTTCGGACATTCCTCTGAGATCCTTCTCCAGAAGGTAAGAGATTACTTCCATGACTAGGGACCATGCTCACAGGATCCCAAGGCCAACAATAAGGACCTGATAAAGGCTTTGGCTGTAATTGCTCATTTGAAATGGGATGATTGGAAGAACTACCAGCACTATAATACCCAGTGGTGTTTCCTCTGTCAGAAATTATTGAAAGTGCTGGGATTTTTCTTTTATATGATGCTCTTCCATAGTCCATTTGAGGATTAACTGTGCTGCCCACATCCCCAATTGCATGTTGATTGTAGAAAGGAGGCCCATGTTGGACATAACTTGGTGGAGGCTGACTAGAACTGGCAGCAGATGGAGTATGCAGATAGAGATCATGCGAAGTTCCAGCAGCCATGTAATTTGGAATCTCTGAAGTGAAGGTAGACAATGGAGAGTCATTTGTTCTCAGAGAAACGTTCAAATAAGACATGGAATTTGGCCCATTGACAGCTACATTCTCTGAAGAGATCATGAAAGAATCATTTTCTGCGAAATCAAATTTCAAAACTAGTCATCTAATTAAGATGCAAAACACATTTAGTAACATCCAGAAACATGGAAGGGGCCTAATCATTGCTCTCCCAAAAGAACATGCAAAAGCATTGAATTGACAGAGGTACCTAAGTTCAGGCGAGGATCAGGGTGTGGATGATTCCAGATTCGATCACCGTCCATTTCAGACATTTGGGCTTGATTAATCAATCGTCTATGTCCCATAGAAGATATTGCCTTGGATCAGGACAGCATAACTCTACCCAAAATATAAAGATCACAGATTCAGTATTTGAATGCAAGACTGCAATAACATACTCAACTGCAATACAACACACAAAAATGATAAGATATCCTGGAAGTTTCTTGAAGCATTATAACGGAAGATTGTTGTCAATCATATAAATACAGAATATGTATTGTTCAAACTCTTTAAGGAATATTTTTTTTTGTTATTGAATCGGTGACAAATTAATTCTTCACAGATGTAATAACATGAGCTGTTATATCTCTGCAAGTTGGCTGACATAGTGCAACTTTTGCCAGTGATAAGGGCAGATCCACAACGACGTCACAGAAGGCTACAAAAAAGTGCATGAAGACATGCTACAGAAACCTTCTCTTTTTTGACCAGACAACTGTTAACTGATTTAAAATGACAAAATGATACATCTTGAATGAGCAGTAACTTCAAATAAAAACAATTATGCCATCTTAAATCAAATGTAACATGTACAGTCACTAACAACCATAGTCCAGAGACTATATCACACATCTTTATATTCAAACATGTTTTTTGATTATTTCCAAAAATTAGGAGTTGAAACACATCAATTTTTTTTAAAAAAAAAGGAATCACATAAGGAGATGACCTATTCCAGTCATGTCAAACCAGGTGGCCTTTCTACTTGTACAGATCCAGGTACAATTTGACATAATCACTAAAGAGAATAAGGTTCAGCTCATCTTTCAGCTTCCCAAGAAGAAAATTAGGGTAGGGGAAAAATATATCAGTTCATGGTTTTCAATAACTAAATGCCATACTAAGAATAGAAAGAGGGAAAATATCAACACTTTTCTGGAGGAGGTGGTGATCTACAAAATCAGTTAACATCCAAAAAAACCTCTTTATCAACCACATTTGCCAATGCCTTCATTCAGAAGAACATTCCAGTTACACACCATAGAACTGTCCATTGTTATCTTCAAGGATTATAAATTCTTTGTTAGGTATAAATGTACGCTCCTAAGTCCTCAACTTTTATTTGATACCGGGCTGGAAAAATTAGGGTCCATTCAGCTACACCATTTGGATTATCCTTTCACAGGTTTTTCCCTAGTTTGTGATTTGCAGCATATGCTTGGTCATGTGGTGATGCTGAGTATCATGTAATGTGCTGCAACAAAAAATTTGTCCTTTTGAGTAAATTTGCAAATTTTGTTTCGGCTTAGGTTCACAACCTGCTTTATCATCGAAGATAATGACAATGTTATCCGCATACCCTCTGACCTGGCTTCATTACCTGCACCAAAGACTCAAACACTGACACAAAACTTCACATAGCAAAATGATGATGCTTAGTGAGCTCTCAACTTCACTTCTCACTCTAGCGACAAAGTTATCCAAGACAAGTTATTCTTAGTCCCAATATTTTTTATTGAAAACCTTTTTCTTGCTATTATCATTGTAGTACATGGAAAAGATTCTTTTTATTATTATTTTAACAACTTGTATAGATAATGTTTCACGTTTTATGAATTATGTTAATTCTTCAAATTTACTAAATGTTGCTTGCTTGCTTATAAAGATGTCATCTATATTTTTAAATATATGTTTTCATAATTTTCTGACCCCTGCCCTCCATGAACACACACACCCCCCCAAAAAATAAAAAATAAAAGAAAAAAAAAAAAAAAAAAAATAAAAAATAAAGAAAGAAAAGAAAAGAAAAGCCTGAGGTCTTGGTGTTTCTGAATCTTAAATTCATGACTATTGTACCTTTCACCATCTTGCTAGAATTCTCAACCAAGGGTTTTCAAGAAAATCTCATCAATTTTAGCACACATCTGTTGCCACCCCAGCTAAATTTCAGAGTATAGATACAAAATGTCAGTTGCAGTATCATGCACCGTCCAATCTTCTCATAACACATAACAAACAATATATAAAGAGGATGTGCTGTCCAACATGGTAAAGTTCAAATGACCTTCATATTTATTCTTTCCATCTATTTTCCTCCAAATCCCGTTATTTCATGGTAAATGACAATGAATTTTGACCTTATAGCTAAGCATACCCGAGTATCTCCTTGCACCCTAAATGGCTACACCTTAGAAACCAGAATAAAAACAAATCAAAAGAATATCAAAATAATGAAATTGCACAAAACCCATCAAATTCCTTTTGCTTCTATGCAGCTTTCAAATCAATATTCAGATTACAAATTTGCAAGGACTTGAATTACAATAGTCATTCAAATATACTGGAATTAACATGACAAAAAAATGACTAAGATTCCAACTCAACTGTCTTGCTCAGAATAATGCTAGTTACACCTAAGAAAAACCGATCCAGTCGAACACTACTGTTACAGGACAGCCTTAAATATAACAGTAAAATAAAACCTAAGAGGCTAACTGCAGTAAATGTGACCAGAAAGAAAAAGTAGAAGCTCATATTTGGCTTTATGCTTGTCATCACTCACCTTTATACTCTAGAAGATGTCACACTGTATTCAGTGAGCCAATAATACAGATACCCTTTAAGGACCAAAGACCATTTTCTTAAATTAAACACCTACTACCAATGTTCACAATCTCACTGCCCGACCCCTTGCCGGTACAGTGTCAGTATGCTGGACACCAATTCAATACCAGTACAGTATGGTATGTCCTATATGCACCAGTATCAATACACACTGGTATGGACTGATACAACATACCAAAGTGGTGGCAATCGGGTCAAACCAGGTCACATATAGGTCGGATCAAATCAAGTCGAGTCAAAATTTTCTCAATCCAAACCTGACCTGTTTAATAGAAAGATCAAAAATTTAGATTTAAATCCGACTTTTTATTAAACATGCAACCTGACCTGACCAATATTAAATGGAACAAATAAGGTTAAATGAGTTAAACAAGTCAAATGGATTTTTAACAGTTACATAGATCTAAAGTAGGTCCAGAAGATGGGTTAAATAAGTTAAAGAGGTCTTAAATAGGTTAAATACATCGAGTCATGACCTGACCTAGTCAACATGTTTATGACCTAAATTCATTTATGCCAAACCCAAAACTACTTAAATTAGGTTGGTTACAGGGCTAGTCGGTAAGTCGGGTCATAAATTGCCACCTCTACATATCATGTCTACTATGAAACCTCATCCAACCTAAGTTCCAAAAGGATTAGCATCTCTCTTCAAAGAGGCAGCATCATCGGCAACAGAAAAGAATCGACATCTGGTTTGGTGTTACTATACTAGTAATAACTAATCATGTTCTCTTTCATAGGAAAGTCAATTCAGTTTTAGTCAACCTCAATAACAACATATATCAACCTCTTATTATGTCAAAACTATTAAAAGTGACAATGGGAACTCAAGAGAAAATTATGGAAGAATTTTGACATAGAAGCAACATATAGATCTTAAAACTAAAAGAAAATGAGTTGAATAAAAAAGTCATATGGATTTTAGAATTGAAAGGCGGTAAGCACACGTGTTGCCAAAAAATATGTTGCAAGGTCATGATAAGTGCAAGAAAAGTCCATTCATCTTCTGACCCAGAAAATTTTGCAAGAGGGTCATAAGATACAAAACTGAAAGGGAAAATTAATAAAGCAAAATCTAGTATTAGTTCAATCTGAACATTTTATTTATCAAACTAATCACATATAAACCATGCACAACTAACTGAGGTGGTTTTAGATTATCTTTCACATCATATTCTTTCTTCCTTTCTTTTCCATCTTCATCATACTTTATAAGTGACAAAGTGTTCTGTCTTCATATAGCATTAGATAAAACAACAAGGACAGCAAAAACAAAAACTAGTATAAAACATCTGCTCCCACTATTTTAGTGAGAGTAGAGTTTGATACTAAAGTTAGCACCAAAGATATAGCTAAATCCTCATAACCAACTTATAAGTCATGTCTATATAGAAATGAAATGTCCAATTACTCAAAGCAACAGTGGTTCATCACAATACCCTTTAAGCAACAATTAATGATGGAAGTCAAGTCAGAATATTTAACTGGGCATGCAGACATGTCATTTGATCAAAGAAATCTTTTCTATTCACAAATTTGAGGAGTTTGATCTCATCCAAGCTTTGATCAAAGTAAAACCAGATGACTTCAACAAAAAATGGAAATGTTTTCTATTGATACACTTGCATAACACTGTGCAGAATAACTTTTACATTACCTAACAACTCTCTCCTATAATTGGAGGGAAGACCAATGGATCACAATGAAAAGAAGACAATTCTAGAAAGAATCAAATGAACTGTACAGACCGAAAACAAAATAGAATTATACAACAAAAATCCTCACTCCTCAGACATCATTGAAATACTAAAAGTGACAAGGTATGGAAATTTTGGCAAGTAGACTGCAGCTCTGACCAATTATTTCATAAAACCTTGCATAACTAAGAGACTTCACTGCCCAACTGAGATGTAGTTGTCATATGAGTAACTTATTCATGGTACTCACACCAGTCGCAGATGGTATTTGACTGCAGAACCGTCCACTCCTTTTACCTCTACCTGTTCTCTTTCTATCATTTCACAGCCCAGTGAATAATTATCAAGAGGGACAAATCAAAAGTCTTGCTGGATACCTCTGCCAAGGGCATCAGTGAAGTAGATTTACTCCAAAGCACATGCAGAAATTCCAGAAAACAGCCCCATGAGCTCAACATGCCAAGCCAACCAGTGATACTTGGCACACATTAGAGCTACCATATTGATGCCAAAGCAATTGAGTCTTCAGAGTCCAGCCACTATCTCAGCACCCATCCTAAACTTATGCTACAAAAGAATCAGAAAATATCCACTCTCAAAAGGATTCACATCTAATGTCTTCTTCTTTTAAATCACGATCAGTTGCAGCAAAGGTCTAGAAATATGAAGGCATGAAGGATGTTAGGAAAACTTGTCTGGTCCAAAATTGAGAAATAAGCCTTGGGTAAAAAAACAGTTATCCCAGCTTTGAATAATATGTAAGGAATCTAAAGACAGCAAATGATAATAAATAGATAGTTCAGCATTTCCTTTATGGGCATTACCATGACTTAGTAGGTTATCCTTGGAACATCATATAACCAATGCTCATTGGCATGAACACTAAACATTTTGCAGATAACTCGGAGAGCTAATTCTAAGGATCCTATCATCCCCAGAATGATGCCAATTTGATGCTGTGGCTGTGGAAACAGTGATGGAAGGCTCCAAGGAAACATAGCCTCTGTGTGTAGCCTCTGTTTCAAGAAGCATCATGATACTGCTACAATCATTTGCTCAGTATGGATAAGACTGATATGATGAACTCAATTTACACATCCCCATGCAAGGCCCACATCATAGAGCCTCAGAACTACAGCTGCTCACACTCGGTGGTTTTGATGAAAACTCGAGATTTCAAATCCTTGTCAATGTGAACCAATAAGGCCCATAAAATGTCTGCAACATCATTTATGATTCAGTTGAAAGCTATCAAAAATGCTACCAAAACAACCTACCCTAATAAGGGGTTAACCTACAAATGATTGTTGACAATATAACCCTCTTGAAACAAATTGCTCATCAGATATTCCCCATAGAAAAAGAGAGAATATAGGGCTGGAAAATCTAAAAACTAGAATCTTTTATGCCCAAGAAAATTTTAACCTATTGTAAAGCAATTTAACACTGCCAAAGCTAAGACTAAATAAAATTTAGAGCAGCCAAAGATGAGGAATGATCTAACCATAAGACGGGAAGAAACATGGGCCAACCTAAACCCACCACCTCAACTGTGAGCATGAATCATGCAAAATAAATATTAAAGGTCTTCAATTTTCCAAGTTCACCAATTTTCTGATATAGCATATCATGAAGGCTTTCCAGAGAAGCAGTTAGTTTGGGAGCAGCATGTACATTAATCACCTATAAGCATGCATGTTAGTTAACACAATCTAATTTTGAAGGTTATGAAACGTATAAAAATACATCACAAATCTAAAGGGTCTCTGAGAAGCACCACAACTGAACATCTGAAGCAGCAATGACATCAACAATTTGAAATTTGTTTATTTTATCCAGTCATAGGACTCTTTTGTTTAACTTTAAGAGTAGATTAGCTCAGTTATATAATTTCAAATTTTAAATTAATTTCTATGGTTATGTTTCTAGCAGGTTTAAGTCCCACCTTTCCAATTGTCTAATATGTTCTCAAGATAGAGAATGTATTAAGAAAAAATAATTGAATTCACCAATAATAACATTCTGAAGTGACATGAATGGATTTCCTGGGAGGTTTCTGTAAAATAAAGATTTTATTATTTGTGTGATGTCTAGTCATTTCTTGTAGGGAAAATTAGTGGTTTATTATAGTTATGATGTGTCTGATTATCAATCCTAATTTGAGAAAAATTTATGTGAATTAGAAACAAAGATTCAGGACTAATAAGAGTCCTTTTAGGATTAAATGATATCATTCTACAATTGTTTTAGCATCTAAAAATACAAAAGTGATTTATAATTAAAATAAATTAGTTCCTTATTTAAATTAGTTCATTTGAGCAGGTTTTTCCCTTACTTACTGTCTTTCTGGCTGCTGAAATTCTTTTCCCTCTATTCAAACTGGTCAACCTATATTTACAGTGCCAAGCACCTTATATGGTAGCCAGATTTGCAGTTCAACAGGATGGACAAAGCACCTTAAGGCCGAGTAAGAGGGGGATGGGGAGTGGCAGCAAAGGTTAGGGCAAATGAAGTAATGAGGAGAGATACCTTCGCAGAGGATAAAAGTGGAAGAAAAACGCCCTAATCAAATTACCAAACCATGGAAAACTCCCTTTTCCATCTCCACAATAGGTTGATGATTACTATACAAACGTGGCAATTGTCTTCCCCTTGAAATCTACATTTCGGTTGACTTGCACAGAAATCTCCAATCAAACAAAGGGAGTATCTACAGTTTCCTCTGAAAGACATTTTCCTATGGGAATAGAGTGCCAACCAAACGGGACCTAAAGGAATTCCCTCTTGTAAATTCACCAACGAAAGACTTGGATCTTACAAGAGCCTCATATTTAAAATAATGGAATAATCATGTCCACCAAAAAATTAGTGAAATTTCAGCTACAAGTCTACTACTCAAAAGTGACCAAGTGATGTTTTCCTCCTTCCAAACATCACCTTCATTTAGAAGACAGGGTCTTTGATTATCAACCTTAAGCTGGCACATGAAAGTATTTCTCCCTTCAATGATTGAGGAAGCAAAATTCTAGATCTTACAAAATCCTTCACTAGTAATCATTTAAAGAAGATACAGCAAGACTTCATTCAGGATCTCCTTGTAGGCCACCCATCTCCAAGTCTCCATTTCCCTCAAAAATAAATTCTAGAGAGATGCCCTAACACCAATCAACCTTATGGCCATAGAGATCATTTTTCACTCAACCAAGCGATAACCCATGGACTCTTACATTTTCCTCCTACCCAAAGCAAGGTATTCCAAATTCTCACTGATGTGTAAGGTTTGAAGTATCAATCTGTTTGGCATGTACTGAGGCCTTCTCAATACATGGAGGGTTTTGGTTTTGTACAAAGCAAGACTTAGTTCAAATAAAACTATCCAAACAATCTCTAGTCGACCAAAGAAAGGATGAATTAAGCAATTCAAGGGTGCATCAGAGTCAATCCACCCTGAACCAAGTACAACTCAAGGAATGGTAAAAGATTATTCTCTCTTGTATGCAGCAATTTGAAGTGGAAATGAGAGAAAGGAAGAGGGACGATCTGCTTTAAGAGTTTTCACACCAAATCGACTATCTATGACCATTTCTACACTATGAACATTTCAACACTAGTTAGGTGCACAAGTTACCAAGATTTGATTGTAGTTAGTCCAACCGAGGCATGGTTGGGTTCCAACCAAGCTAAGGTCCAAATATCAAAAATTTCTACTTGATTATCTTTAAAAATTAATTAAAGATACATCTTCAAAAATATGGTTAAATAATTAAAAAAAGAAGATAAATTGATGCACTGTAAGAAATAAGGTGAATAATCTTAAGAGAGTGTATTCAATGAACTTGCACTTCGAGATATGCTGTAAATATTTTTTATAATTAAAAATTTATAAAAAGATATGGATAAATGAGCTAGTACCAATTACATTATCATTTATGATAGTTATGATCATTTAAATGATTTTGGATTGCCAGCGATACTATTGTTAAATGATGTCATAAGTACATTTTTTTCTTTACTTCGATTTCAAATACTAATTTTAGCACATCTTTCAAATGTAACTAAGATTGAAAGTTACGAAACTTCATGCAATATTGACTTCCAGATCACACAAAAAACCTTGACTAAGGCATTTAAGTTGATAGTCCTATACCATTTCTTGCAATACATAGCATTTAGATAAGAACATAATAAAAATAGATAAAATCAGAGCTTGAAGGCCAAAAAAGGCCATAACAATGATGTTTGGAGCATATCTATGTGAACCCTTCCACCTCTTTATTGGTAGCCTTTGATAAGGCACATGCCATACCCACCCTTGATCAATAAAGTTGCAATTCTTGGTAGTTCAAACCTTGTTGATATGTTAACAACCCTAGCAGAGATCTTGCATGTAGAAGGAACACTGATAATACTAGAAGACATGAACAGATTGAGACTAATGTTTCCACCACCAATAAACTTCTTCCATACTAGGTTCTAATCTCTTAACGAATATCTTCTTTTTATTTTTTACATCCCAAAAGGCATCACAGGATCTAATGCCAAATATCTTAAAGGCAAAGTTCCATACTACTCCATCTCCACATAGCCAAAAAGAATAAAAGATCATTGTTATCTCAGAACAATAATAGTAATAAGAACAAGAACCACCCTGCTAGGTGCATTGCAAATTTAAGTTTCATGGCTCCTAATTTTTTGAGTGGAAAATGTACAGTGATTAAAAAGAATTTCAATTATGGAAAGAAATGATATAAATATAAAATAATATAATACATTATCCTTTACGGGGAAGTTTGCATTTAATGGTACAAAGAAGTAAAAAACTATTTGACAGGTTGGGAGAAGACAACCCCTTCTCCTAAGTTTTGCACTTTATCATATGTGTCAACTCAAATGTTCTCACTTCTGATGCACACCAATCAGTTCATCATGATCTCTTTTCTCTTATGCAGACCAATTACAATTATAGGCATTATTGTGTGCCATTTATCTTTCCACATGCGGTGGAAGGGCGCAATCAACATTGATCATATCTTCGAGTTGACTAAGCATAATAAACAGCGATATGCGAGTATCCATAATCAGCATGGTCAGGAAGTGCTCAGTCTTAAGATGCTCAAGTAAACACATGTGAGTTGATTTGAATCAAAATTGTTCCTCTAATTGCACCCATCCTTAAAAAATGGATCATCCTGCATAACAGTAGATCGGTTTAGCTATTGTGTCCTGCTCAAGTATCTCACTGCTCATTGTATGTAAAGCAAAGCTAAAAAGCTTAGAGCTAAAGCACCTTTTGCCTTATCAATATTTCATCGTACCCTAAATAAAATTACTGAACATTGAATGTATTTGCCAATGTACTAAATTTTAAGTCCATTACAATCAACATTTGTTATAATACCATACATGTATTAAGGAACTTGCAATAAAATTGCAATTTTAAGAGCCACCAGCAACGCATTTTGCATTTTCATGCATGTGTAATATTTGATCAAACAACTCAGCTCATAAATTATATATTGATATTGAAATATATAGAAATGAACAAATAGAATACACATATAATAAATAAGTGTATGCGTGTATACACATTTCCCATCTAAACACATATATAAATACGCAAGTCCACATATATGTGTGTGTGTGTGGGTGTGTGCATGCATGCGTGTGAGTGTGAGTGTGTGTGTGTGTGTGGTGTGTGTGTGTGTGATTATAACCTTCTCAATTACTACTGTGATTATATCCCCCATCTAAGAAATTCTGGAAAAAAATTCAATTGCAACTCAAAAATTTTCAACAGAGTAGAATAAAAGTGCCATTCACTTTTTTTCCCCTTGTTTGCAGAGTATGTCTACATCCCCTTCCATCAATAAACCCAAAGTTAAACTTTAAAGCATTCAAATTTACTTAAAAACCATTCCATTATTATAGATATAAACACATAATGATGGTGCACAGATATGGCTCCATTCAACTATTTCTACATTACATGTCTAATGAACGCCAAATCCTTGTCTTCATATCCCATATCTTTGTTTTGAATATGTTCCATCACTCTCAACATGATCCAAGTAACAGTTAACTGGAATTGCAAGTGACATGAAAATCAACAGCAACAGCAGCAATGAATTTTAAAAAGAACACCAATAGTAATGAATCATTTGGAGACATAAAGTTCCAGATTCTAGTCCAGCAACTTACAGCCTCATGCTTCCATGTAAAATGCAACAATGCAAAACTTACAGCCTCATGCTTCCATGTAAAATGCAACAATGCTCAAGTCTTGTGTATGGAAAATTGAAAAGCTTAAGGCCAACAATGAAACTAATAGAATTAAGGATTTTATGAAGTAAATAGCAAAGCAGAAATTGCTTCTTGGGATATGCAAATCTTCATAGAGACATTTTAAACGCATAAAAACCAATGAATGATTGTGATCGAGCAAAATTGCTTTTGGCAATATTACAACTTAAACAGACCAAAGTCAATTTCCTATCATTTTTAAAGATCATAAGATAAACATCAACGAAATACAGATCTGGCAGTGAGCAAGATGCATGGATGAAGATACTTCTGACTCATATGTTCATTAAGTTACAAAGCTCAGCCAACTTCATATAGAATGATAATCTCACCATTAACGATCATGGGTAGACGTTTTCTTTGATGGGGGAATTCATCTTAGAAAAGAAAAATAAGCACAAAAAGTTCGAACAAGGGATTGCAAAGTTGATGTTAGATAAAGATAATATATGATGAGCAATCAAAGAGATTGACGAGAATTTCTTCCACCCACAATTTTCTGTAAGAAAAGGAATGCCCAACAGAAATTGTTCCCATTCAACATAACGACTCCAATCCCCTGCAAATGAATTAGCCATCCTAACCTGGAAAACCTTGGAATAATTACCATCAAAAGTTTGCTGCAGTAGAAAGGGGCAAATGTTAATATAAAATACTCTTCTAACAAATAGAAGGTCTGAAAAACAATCCCTTTGATAGAATAAGCAACAAACTGTACTGGAGAGCATTTAATGCCTCAAAGCCTCTGAAGAACACCTAACCTGGAAAATCTTGGTGCAACTAACATCAAAACTTAACTGCATAACCCTCAGATTTTTTTTTTTAAAAAAAAAATCAAAGGTCGGAAATCTTACCGGTTAGTTAGAAACACAACCTAAATTCGCGCAGATAAGCAGATAACTCAACTGCCCAGCCTAAAAATTTGGGTTTTCCCTTGGCAAAATAGGAAAATAAACAGAAGTACACAAACCACAAACCGTGAACAGACACAAGATCACCTTCTTTTTTACATCAAAGAATGACACCGTTCCTGCTACAAATTTCGGGCATAACAAAATTGTGGCAGTATCAACATCCTAGTTCAAAATAACGAAAAACCACCACGCAAACACCCAAAATTTCCGTAACAAAACTAATCCCAGGCCGATCTAACAAAAATCCAACTCGGACAAATAAAAATGGGAGAAGGTAGATTAGCAGGATATCAATCAAGATTACGGGGTGAAAGAACCAAGAAATCTAAATAAAGATACGTCTCTAATTAAAAAATCAAAACGGATGATCAGAAGATTAAAAAGAAAGATTAACGGAAACGATCTCCAAATCAAGAACCAAATTCCCCAAAAAAGAACTAAATTTCTCGATTGAAGGAAAATTCCACGCGCGAATCAAGAAGGAAGGCGGCGTTTTACCTTCCGATCGGTATCAACCGATCAAGAAACGCGACCCGGAATTCCTCTCGCCCTCGAGATCAAATCCAAGACTGAATCCCCGCTTAGTCCGACGCTTAGATTAGGGTTTGAGGGACGGGTAGAAATTGGGGTTTGACGGGAACGCAACCAAAGAAAGCGGAAGCAAGGGAATAAGCGGAGAACCACGAAGGCACGGAAATACGGTCCGTTCCGGCACGCTTTCCCCTTTCCTTCCCATGCGGCGAAAGGGAGGGGGGTCGGATTAAAAATGACGATAAAAAAAAAAAAAAGAAATTAGGTGTCCTCTTTCGTACGTGCGCTGAGACAAGCTGGACACGTGGCGGTGGGGTTGGCCACGGTCCAGTGATCCACGGGGAAGACGTGCGCGGGGTTCCATCTGCACCGTTTCGTAGGCCTCCTCGTCGCCCCCTGATGGCGACGACACGGCGGCGAGTTTGGTGCCACACATGGCATATGGGCAATCCGAAACCCGCATAAAACTTTCCGCACGTTCAACTAATGTTCTTTATCAAAATGTTAAAAGTTTGACGAGCCCTTAGCTTTGCTTTTAACCATTATTTAAAAATTGGTTAATGCTTTACCTTTGTTTTTTATCATTATTTTAAAAAATAATTAATACTGCTGCTATATGTACATACACTGCAAAGTAACGTGCAAGTGGTTTATTATTAGATGTCATTCTACCATTTTATTTATATAATTTCTTTAAAAATTTCATTAAACTATTTCTAAATTTAATACTGTTCATTTATTATTATTATTATAAATATTTTTTTTATTTTTAAAATATAAATTATAGTATACATGAGCGTCTGTAATATCTTGTATATAAAGATAAATTTTAAAAAAATTGAATTAAAAAAATTTAATGCTTGGTAGCGAAACATTTATGACGCTAAAAATGCTCATGTGAGCGTGTATGTGCGCGCTGTATGAATGCTTATGAACAGACTGAGTTTATAAATAGACTTAAATACGATGTTGAATTAATTTTATAAAAAAAATTAAAGATTATTTTATTTTCTTGTTTTTCTGTTGTTATTGATTTCTTTTTGAGCATTTGAAGTCATTGGTTGCCACCTGATCATGCTCTTAGTACAAATAAATTGCCTATACCCTACACAAAGGGATGAAAATTAATTTTTTTTAAACATATCTAATACGCTTTAGGTCAGATACGGTTTTTGACTCGGGGGTGATGCGATGACGCACATGGAAATCCGGATGGCGTCCTCTTATTCTCGTGAACCAGCAAAAAAACATTCTCATATAGGGATTTGAAGACGATGGTCCCTATAGAAGACCATTCGACACTCATGTCAGTGAAAATCCTTGGCCACAAACAATGTGGAAAAGGTGTGGAGAGAAAGAAATGGCTTCAATGGGGATATTTTCCTTGCATACTTGGGGGTCTTAAGACATGATGTTTAAAGGCAACAGAGGTGATGTGCTGTTATCTGCTTTTTGGATGCAGTTATGAAATTTAAAGGAGGATAGGACCGATTTTACACCTGCTTTTTCGAATGCAGTTATGAAATTCAAAGGAGGATAGGATCGATTTCGACGTATACAAAAGGATTTCAGATCCTACTAACCACAAAGGTGGTTACATTTGGATCCTATTTCTGTTTAAGGAGGCTAATCTCAAGATTCCTACGATCACAATGATCTGGCATCCGAAACCTTTGGTACGGGCCGAAGGTCGGCATAAGGAACAATCGGTCGGGTGACTCCCAACTGTTAAGGTTTGGCAACCCTAGTTCAAGAGCGAGACTTGGCTAATGAAGCCAAGGGTTGGTCAGCTGAGGCTCGGTCTGGTGAGACTCAAGTGGAGATGCCGATAGAATAGCTCGGCAAAGTATCGTTCGGCCCACAAGGGTCGGTCAGTTGTAGCCCAAAGGCAGGCTCCATCGCATGTCCGCATAGCTGGTTTATGCGGGAGCATTTTACCCTGCATCACTTGTCCCCCCACTCACTAGTCTAAAGTTTACGTTTGGGCTTAGGGAGTAGAGTCTAGGTGGCCCACTACCACTAGCGGGGGTTGAATTAGAAGAGATATTGATGCTATGATTGCTGATATAGCATGATCATCCAGGTTGTCCAATGGGCAGGCTCTTCGAATTCGATCAAGGGTGGCCAGTTCGATGACACGTGGCAAAGTCGGAGATTGCAGCATCTAAACCGAAAGGTCGTGGCTCCTATGGTTCCCCCCTAATGATGTTGTATGCGCTTTCATGCGATGGCTTTAAAAGGAGGAGACCGGCGCCTTTGGTCACATCCCTTCAAACTCTTGGTACTACTCTCCCTTTTGAGGTTAAATGTCCCTAGTTGAAGAAGACCATGGTCGGCCTTGTTTCCGTCCATTCCGAAGACATGGAGCATCCAACTCACATCGCCTCATTGGTAACTTCGACGGATTTGAAAAGAATCTGCTATGAATATTGGATCCCTGACGACTACAATCTGCAAGTGCTGAGTCTCGAGCAAAGAGCTCCAAATGAACTAGAGGCCGAAACCTTCTTCTACTAGAAGTGCTTCAAGGCAGGTGTTCACCTCCCCCTCCACCCTAAGGTCGAGGGGGTTATGGAGTTTTATTGCATTTACCCCATAGCGGTGGCACCAAACAATTGGCGCTACATCGTGGGGTTCATCTTCATGTACCAGTTTGTGGGGGTGACAGCGATGGTACCCCTATTTTGGGCGTGCCACAATATCGTCTTTCCCAAGAACTATTTTTGGCCCTATATTGGACCTCAGAGGTCCTTCAAGAGGATATTAGGGGTTTCATCCTCGATAAAGGGGTGAAAGCCCCATTTTTTTATCGTCTAGTGGAGCGGCAGGTATCCCTTTCCTCTATCATGGAGAAAATTTTCTGACGACTTGAATAGAGCTTCTCGTTTGTCGAGGCAGGAGATCAAGGACCTCAAGGTCCTCTACAATGGCAAGGTGCTTTCGGTCGGAGTTCTTCTGGTCAAAGATACACTCTTCAACGTTGGCCTCAGCAGCATCGACCCTTGGGGTAAGTTTTTTTTTTTAGCTTACTCATTTGACTGTTTTGTATTTGCAGCAGCCAAGTCAAACCTTGGGGCTCAAATGAGGGAGATGCTGAAGAGCGGCTCAAGCAAGAAGAAGGATGGAAAATGGTCTCGCCCGACTTTGTTGAGTCCTGAAAAGAAGAAGGCAAGACTCGATTTCAGGTCTTCGCCACCCTCCCTCAAGCCTCGCTTGACCCTGTCAAGCCCTCTGAGGGAGGGTGATGAAGGCTCGAGACCAGGCCTTGCCTTGATCCCGGCACCAAATGATAAGGCACCGGTGGAAAAAATAAAAGAAGCACCGTCGAAAAGGAAAAGGAGTCAGGTGTCTTGGAAGACAAGTTCTAGGAAAGTGAGGACTTCCCAATAACCTTAGACTATAATAAAGGTCCTTACCCGCTCGTCTGTACCCCAGTCTTTGTCGCTCCCTACAATCGATAGATTCCTGAGGAATATCAGGAGTGTCAAAGAATAAAGCAGGTAGTGGAGTCCGAGAGGTTGGAGGACGTTGTGGGCGCGAGCAACGAGCGTATCCCTTCATTTATGGAGGAGCCTCTCCCTGAGGAGCGGGGAGAGGTCGGGAGGAGTGCCGAGGGGCAAGAAGATCCCTCGAGAGGGAAGGTCGGCGAGCAGAGGCCCTCAGCTGACTCTGAATTAGAGTCGTTGAGGTCGCGGCTCAAGGTATTCTAATCCATTCTTTATTCGAGAGGGGATACCTTGAGTGCCGAGCCTACGAAAGCCGGTTGAGAGATGGTCTCTTTCACGGTCAAGGGGTTTAAAATCCCCAAAGACCTAGAGGACCTACCATTGCTCGGTGACTATGCCCTTCTAATGGATATGAATGCCTCAGCCTTTCGCGTAAGTGAAGACATCCTTTTCTTCTTTTCTTTGGTTTACTCAATTAACTCCGAGCTTACTTGTTTTGTCCTGTGGTAGGAGATCGTCCTCTAGAAGGTGCTCTATGGGTGCTGGAGTGCTGCAATAGAAGCTCGTGACCGAGCGTTGGGCAAGGTCGCAGAGCTTCGAAATAAAGAGGGCTTGGCTAGCCCGCATTTTGAAGAGCTAGCTAAGACCCAGGCCGAGCTTGAAAAAGCTCGTAATTCGGCTGAGGAGGCTCGATTGACATTATCAAAATTTTGGGTGAAAGCCACTGAAGAAATAAATAAGTTGAATAAAATCCTTACTGAAGAAAGTTGCAAGTTCAAGACTTGTCAATAGCAAGCTACGTGGGCTTTAGCCGAGCTTGCGTCCATGCAAAATAAGGCGGAAGAAGATCGAACAAAGCTGGAACATGCTTGGGAAAGGCTTAACAAATATAAAAAGGAGAAGAAAAGCTTCGTAAGCAGACCACGGAGGCAAAAGCAGAGGTTGTTCGGCAGGCCGAGGTCATCACTAAAGTATGACCCTCATTCGTAAACTTAGTCCCACTTTTGTTTTAGTAGGATCTGATGGTCTGACTTCTCAAGCTAAGGAGAACGAAACTCGAATGACAAAGCATACCAAGATGCTAACTGAAGAATTGACCATGTGCTACCTGCATAGCTCCAATGTTCAAAGCTGAATGACCGAGGTCGATAATCATGCTGCCCTTGTTGTTGAAAGGTTCAAGGGTTCAGCCGAGTTTCTCAAAGAGAAACTCTCATTTTAGAAGGAGGCCTACATGTTGGGGGCGACTGAGATGCACCAGAGGGTTGCCCAGCAGTACCCTAATTTAGACCTTTCCTTTTTGAAGTATGAGGGGTATTATGCCATCTCAATATTGGCTGATACCTCGATCGCAACTCCTTCATTCACTGAAGCCGGGCCCATCGAAGACAGTGCCCTAGAGATAGACTTCAAAGAAGCTGTAGAGGCAAACTCGACCGATGTTCCTTCGACCATTACCGAAGAGACGAGCCAGCCTGCCCTAGCTATCCCTCCTTCGGTGAATTCCCCTGCAAAACTGAACGATCCAGCCGAGCCTCATATTTAGCTTCTTTTTTTGTATTTCATTTATTTGTTATATTTTGTATACCTTGGGGCACTTTTATAATAAGCCCTTGGATGAATAAATTTCATTAGGAATCCTTTCCCTTTATAAAATAACTTTGTAATAAATAATTTTGATCAATAAAGTTCTTTGAAATTTTTTTTTCTTTATCTGAACTTCTTCTACTATTTACTGAATGGTATTGTTCTTATTGCTTTCTCGAAATGTCTTGCGATTTTAGCAACTTAGGCTCGGCAAAAGTAGTGTAGGGGTATCCCAACCAAGGGGTCAGAGAAATAACCTATAAATGTCTCAGCTCGACTGAAGGTTTAGGGAGACAATAGGATATACTTGACCCTACCGAGGTTCGAAGATAAAATGAAATAGGGACTTAGTACTTTTAAGATTTCGGAGATGGAGCCAAGTATTTTCTTACTGGCCCTGTTGAGGTTTGGAGAGATAATATTATAAGATCTCAGCCCGGTTGAGGGTTCAAAGAAATGACTTGTAGGTTTTCGGCCCTGCCAAAATTTGGTGAAGTAATATGATAAGACCTCAGCCCAGTTGAGGGTTTGGAGACTTTAGGTAACTGCTTGGCCCTACTGAGGTTTGAAGTCATTGAGTGCTCGGCCATGCCGAGGTTTGGAGATATTAGGTGCTCGGCCCTACTAAGGTTCGAGATATTGAGTGCTCGGCTCTGCCAAGGTTGGAGATATTAGGTGCTTGGTCTGCCGAGGTTCGGAGATATTAGGTGCTCGGTCCTATCGAGGTTTGGAGATATTAGGTACTTGACCCTGCCAAGGTTTGAAAATAGTGAGGGTTCATAGATAGAATTCATAGGAATAGCAATTGGGAGAAACTCGTTTCTTATTAACATCTTATTGATGATATACCCGAAGATTATTTGAGTTTCACGTCCTGAGGATGGCTTTTCCATCGAGGTCTTGGAGCTGGTAGGTGCCCAGTTTGATGGCCTCTGCAACTTGGTAGGAGCCTTCCTAATTTGGAGTCTATTTCCCTTGCTCTGTAGGTTTAGAAATCGAAGCTTTGCAGAGCACAAGATCACCGGGAAGGAAAAGCTTTCCTTTCACTTGGGAATAGTAGTAACAGGCCATGCACTGTTAGTATGCGACCATCCTAATTCGACCCTTTTCCCTAAGTCTTTGATTAGGTCAAGGTTAGCTCGCAGTTGTTCATCATTTGCTTCTTCAGAGTAGCTTTCGACTTTGGGCAAGGATAGGCCTACTTCAACCGGGATGACGGCTTCGTTGCCAAAGACCATCCTAAACGAAGTTTTGCCTGTGGGAATCCTTTGCATTGTTCGGTATGCTCGCAGGACATGGTGAAGCTCATTCGCCTATCTACCACATGCTCTATTCAATCGAGCTTTTAGTCCTTACAGTAGGGTTCAATTAGCTACCTCCGCTTTGCCATTAGTTTGCAGGTGCCCAACTAAGGTGAGTTTATGATTGATGCCATGATCTTGGCAGAATTCAAAATCTTGGGTTGTCAAACTGCAGACCATTGTCCGTAATGATGGTGTGCGGAAGGCCGAATCAGTAGATGATCGACCACTAGACAAAGTCCTTGGCTCGAGCCTCAATGATTTTGGCAACTATTTCGGCTTCAACCCATTTGGTGAAGTAATCGATGGCCACGAACAAGAACTTTCTTTACTCGATATCATGAGGAAATGGACCAAGGATGTCCATACCTCACTTCACAAAAGGCCAAGTAGCCGTGATGGGCGTCAAAAGCATAAGGGAGCATTTGGATGTTCGAATGATGTTGGCGTGAGTCACATGCTCGGACAAGATCATTCAAATCCTTCATCATGGTAGGCCAGTAGTACCCTTATCATAGCACTTTATAGCAGAGGGCCTGGCCTCCTAGGTGATTGCTGCAGATGCCTTCATGGACCTTTGTAGGGTGTAGTCGGCCTTTGATGACCTGAAGCACTTGAGCAACAGCATCAAGAAGGAACACTTGTAGAGCTGTCTGTCGTGCAGGACGTAATGAGAGGCCTGCATCTTCAACTTCCTAGCTTCCTTTCTATTTGTGGGAAGAGTCCCATCCTGAGGTATGCCAAAATAGGGTCTACCTATGATGGTTTAGTTTTGAGCTGCATCACGGAGTCGTGTCTGCTATACTGAACTTCTCCAAAACTTTAAGATGAAACTTTAGATTCAGATCCATGGAGTCGGTAGTGGCTAGTATAGAGAGAAGGTTCGTGCGAGCTATTTCTGTCCTTGGAACCTGAATGATTTCAAGTTTGAAAAAGTCGGATGATAACTCCCGCACTTTCTGCAGATACCGGACCATGTTCGACTCCTGGGCCTCCAATTCTCCTTGCACATGTCCAACTACAAGGTGAGAGTCGACGTAGATGTTTAGCTTATTGACCTTCAAATCCTGTGCGATTCGGAGCCCGGCGAACAGAGCTTCATATTCTACCTCATTATTAGAGAGCGAAAAATTGAAGTGGATGACATATTCGTACATGGCTCCTTTTGAGCTTGTAAAAACCAAGCTCGCACCGGAGCCAGCTGCACTGGAGGACCCATCTACTTGCAATAGCCACCGAGCTTCGGTCTTTGCTTGCTAGGGGCCTTTCAATGTCGATCGTCCTCCAGGATGGTACATTCAAGGAAGAAGTCTGCCAGAACCTATGCTTTGATAGCTGGGCGAGGCTGGTAATGTATGTCATGCTGGCTCAGCTCTATAGCCCACTTGGCCATCCTCCTCGATACTTCTTGCAATGGAGGATTGTTTTCATCGATAGGTCAATTAGAATCGTTACGGTATACGCTTGAAAGTATGGATGCAGCTTCCGTACATATGTCACCAATGCAAGCATTGACTTTTCAATCCTCGTCTACCTGGTTTCAGCGTCCCGAAGCAGCTTGCTATATAGTAGATCGATTTCTGAATTTTGTTCTCTTTCCGAACCAGCACAGAGTTGACAACATTCTTCGAAACAGCTAGATATAGACATAAGGGTTCCCCAAGCTTTGGACTGCTAAGAAGCAAGGTGAGCCCAGATGCTTCTTCATCTTCGAAGGCCTTCTGGCAATCGGGGGTCCATAAGAAGTTCTTTGTCAAATGAAGTTCCTTGAAGAAAGGTAAACATTTCTTGATAGATTGGGCAACGAAGCAGTTGAGGGCTACTATTTGTCTCATAAGGTGTTGGACTTCCTTGACAATCTTAGGTGGCACCATCTTCTATGGGTTCGCCTCAATGCCTTTTTGGGAGACCATGAAGCCTAAAAATTTTCAGAGTTCACTCTAAAAGCACATTGGTCGGGTTCAGCTTCATTTGATATCTCCTGAGGGTAGTGGAGCTTTCAGTCAGATCGAATATATGTTGGGCCGCTCTCTGCTTTTCACCAATATATCATCGACATAGACCTCCATATTTGACCTATTGGTCTTTGAATACTTTGTTGACCAGCCTCTGATAGGTTACCCCGATGTTCTTTAGTCCGAACGGCATGACCCGGTAGCAATAGGTCCCCTATTAGTGATAAAGGCTATATTTTCTTCATCTTCGAAAGCCATTCGTATATGGTTATAGCCTGAATAGGAGTCCATGAATGTTAGCATCTGATGGCCGGATATAGCATCCACCAGTTGGTCAATCCTCGGCAAGGAAAAACTGTCCTTCAAGCAAGCCTTATTGAGGTCCGTGAAGTCAATACAATTTGCCGCTTGCCATTTGCCTTTTCTACCATGACGATGTTCGCCAATCAGCTAGGGTAATTTACCTCTCGGATGAAGTTTGCTTTGAGGAGTTTGTCGACCTCTTCTTCGATGGCTTTCTGGTGTTCAGAGGCAAAACTCCTCTTCTTCTATTTGATTGGTTCAATGTATCATCCACATTGAGGTGGTGGAAAAAAATATCCAGACTGATCCCCGGCTGTCAAAGGTAGACCAGTGAAGACATCGATGTTTTTAATAGAAAGTTGACCAAGTCTTGCCGGGGCTTCTCTTCCAATTGTGACTCGATTCGGATGGTTTGGTCGGGCTGGCATTCTTCAAACGGGACCTCTCAAACTCTTCGATGGGTTCCCCTCTTTGCTTGATAAGATCTTCTCGAACATCAAATCCATCGACTTCCGGCCTTCGAGATTGAAGGTCGGCAACAAAATAATACCGCGTGACAGCTTGACTCCCTTGGACGGTCCCAACCCCCCACTTCATGAGGAACTTCATAGCAAGGCGTGGGATGGAGATCACTACTCCAAGAGACATTTGCTCTCGTCTTTCAAGGATGGCATTATACGATGGCCGAAGTTTGGTTACCAGAAAGTCTATAAGGATAGTTGTCATACAAGGCTATTTGCTTGCCCGAACCATTTGAGTTATCACTCCTTCGAGCACGATGGTGTCATCAGTGAACACCATTAAGGTAGAGTCCACTGCACGGGGATCTTCCATCTTTAGTTTATTTTTACAAAGGCATCGAAATAGAGAACATTGATAGAGCTTTCACTATCGACAAGAAGCCGATGTACATCATAGTTTTGCATGTTTAGAGATACAATGAGAGCATCATCATGGGGATACTGTATCCCTTGGATGTCTTTCTCAGAGAAATGAGTCTCTCGCATTTGAATTTCTTGAACGGGCTCTCCTCCTTATTTGATCAACTCTTGGATGCTTTGCTCTAGCTTCTTCCTTGGGGGTCCTCTATAACGCTCAAGCCTTCCTCGGTGGATCAGCTAGGGATGGCAACGGCCCAAGAATGGCTCGGGGGTTTATACTGGTCCTCGTCTCCGTTAGAAAAAACATCCCCATTCCTTGCCCCATTAAGCCGTTATAGTTAATGGGACGGGACGAGGATACCCGACGAGCAAACGGTACCCGTTTGCCCATTTACATAAAAAAATAAAATTATTTTATTAAATTTATAATTTATTAAAAATTAAAAAAAAAATTAGGATAAGATAATCAATCGCTAACAACCAATCATTGATATTGATACATCTAACACATTAGCTTTAACACAGTAACAAACCGATAGGAAATGATCTATCAAATTGTAATTGTATTTCAAATGTGTGTGTATATATATATATATATATATATATATATATATATATATATAATTTTTAATTTTTAATATATTAATATATATATAATATATTTAAAATTTAAATATATTATAAAGCTAACGGGGATAGGGATAGGGTAGAGAATATCGTTCCCGGGCCGTTTACCCGTTTAGCCATTAACGAAAATCTCGTTACCCATTAAGCCATTTAAACCGGGGATTCCCCGACCCGTTAGAAACGGTACCGACTGAGTAAATGAGGTAACGGAAAAAAATTACCATCCCTAGGATTAGCTGCTTAATCTTTTGCCTGAGCTACCAACATTCCTCAGTATCATAACCATGGTTGCAATGATACCGATAATACTTAGTCATATCTCTCTGGGTGGATTACCCCACAGAGGCTTCGGTCGAGGAAGCTGATGCTCTATCTTCATCAGATTTGGGCTCGAGGCACGGTAAGCGAAGTAAACGATTAAACCTCCATGCTAAGCTTTGGATTGTCGTCTGGGCGATGGAGCCCTTTGGCGGTAGGGGCTTGCTGGACGAGTTGGCTGGCTTTTGTCCGAGATGCTTTTCTCCTTCTTTTGTTGCCCAGCTCGCGCTGACCTTCGGGGCTCTTTCACCCTGGCATATTTGTCCGCTAAGGCCATCATGTCGGAGAGACTTCACGGGTAGTTCACCTCAATACCAGATAAAAGTCTCCCTCCTTTAGCACCCTACCTGCTAGGGCGAACATGGCCACCTCATGGTTGAGGTGGTCAATCTCCAACATAGCATATTAAAACGACCAAGAAGCTCTTCAAAGACTCTCCCTCCCATTGCTTTAATTCGAAGAGGAAATCCAACCTTCGCCGAATTGCGCTGCTGACGAACTGGCTAGTAATGGAGCAGCAAAGTTCGTCAAAGGAGTTGATGGAATTCGGCTTTAAGGTGCCGAACCATACTTGGTGGGTCCCCTAAGAGTTAAGGAAAAAGCCCGGCACAGATCGCATTGAGGCTCCATGGAACAACATTATTAATCGAAAGTTGCTTAGATGGTTGTCCGGGTCATTGTCCCGTTGTATGGCTCGATGGATGTGTGATCGGACAGCTTCATTCATTATCCTCTTGGTTCGGCATGCTTCAACATCCATTTCGGCGCATCTCCTGGATCTTTGGTCAAAGAGCCGGGAGAGGAGATCGACGTTTGGGCATCGAACCATGATGAGAGAAAGCCAAGGACAATGAGCGGGCCTACGAGGCTGAGGAGGCCTTTGTCTTCGCTTTGGTGGAATTGCCTCTCTCTTCCACTTCATGGTTAGGGTGCCATGGGAGAATTGTGGCTTCAATCTAATCAGGTAGAGGAGCCATTGGTTGCATCGGCACAGCTTCTCCAGTGGGATGTTGTTGGATACCCATAGGAGATTAAAGATTGAGCGTAGTTAGGGAAAGAATTCTTGGAGCCCTTGTACCAAATGCACCAAGGCCTGAACTTGCTGGACCAATATGTTGAATTGGACCTAAGTGATGGGTACTATGGACGGCGCGGAGCAGTGGGTTGTAACGGCTGTGAAGATGTTGTATTATGTAAAAAACAAGGTCTTTGAGAGTGGTCTAATCAGGGCATCTACAATCACCCTTTTGTTTGTCATTCAAGGTGACGTCCTTCTCTTTTTCACATTTTTTCTCGAAATTTTAAGTTTTGGGACTTGAGGCCCTTCTCTAATGCCAATCTATTGTTGCAGATTTTCGTTCTCTGACTTGGGGACGCGGCGGCGCACGTGGAAGCCCGACTGGCATCCTTCCATTCTCATGGACTTGCAAAACAGTGTCCTCACGTAGGGATTTGAAGTGGATGGTCCATAAGGAAGACCCTCTGATGCCTAAGTCATTGAAATCCTTAGCCACAGACAATGATGAAGAAGTGTGGAGAAAAGGGAATGACTCAATGGGGATATTTTTTCTGCATACCTAGGGGATCCCTAGGACCTGATGTTTAAAGGCAGTTGTTACCTGCTTTCATATACCTTCTCAGAGGATTTCAAATTTCGCTAACCATGAAGTTGGCTCCTATTTCTGTTTAAGGAGGCTTATCTCAAGATTCCTGTGATCACGATAATTGGCGTCGAAACCTTCGGCGCGGGCCAAAGGTCGATATAAGGAAAAGGCTTGACATTTTCAAAACAAAAGTTTATGAAACATGTTTACATTATGCATCGTTTTAAAACATAATATAGGAGGACAATCATGCGATGCGCATGACTTTTATTTTTTTTGTTTGAATATGGCTTTTACTTTTTCGTTGCATCTACGATTTCTTTGCTCCGATGGTTTATATATATATATGGCTTTTATTTTGTTTGAATATAGTTGATGGATCGCATGCATTAACCGCTAGGGAATCATACTGAAAACATGAGAGTCGTTCGGTGACCGCAATCACGGCCGAGAACAAAAAAACTCACTGTGTGGATAGAGTTAATGGCTCCAAAAATGAGACTAGAAACAAGTTCAGTGCTCAAGTAACCCAGAAATCTTATGGCAAAAGGTTAGTTGAATCCTCATAGGCAAAGAGGGCTTAGAGAATGCATTTAGGTGGCAGATGTTTCACACCATATCACTCAAAGGGGAAGACTGTTCCTGTTCAGTATCGACGGCAGATTCCTGAGCTCTAGAAGGCTAACGAACTGGCTTTTGTCTTCTGCTTGACGGCACTGGCAAACCCAAGCGCACGCCAGATGCCCCTAACAGAGTCCATTAAAAAAAAAAAAAAGGCCAAAACAGTGAGACCAATAGAAAAAGGTGTTAACAATAAAACGCCAGAAGAGGAGGTCACGGAACCGGAAAAGGAGAAGGCAAGCTAGCTGTGCTGCATGCTCCACCTCTAACGAGCATATTCCAAAGGCATCATGGGCTTCTTAAAATTTTATACTTCCAAGTCAAGGTCTAGACTTTGGGCATTCACCGAAAGAAACAAAGAGCAGGAAGAAGACCTTCAATTGGAGGAAGGAAAGATGCCTTCATGCATCGGTGAGGCTCCGTAGGGGATGCTATCCATTTCCGACTACGTGCATCACACGTCTAAATAGAGAACCACCATGATAAATCTTGTAATGCCACAAGCCTGGAAAGGATAGACAAAGAAAAACCAGCACACTGGTAAATGCTTTTTGATCAGGGTTTATGATACAGAATTGGCCGCAAAGGTTATAACCAATTAACATGCTATAACTATTGAAAGGAAGAGAGAAGGAAAAAAGAATTGAGACCTGAAAGAGGATGAAACGGATCCAAAGAATCTGACACAGAACAAGTTTGGATTACCTTGCTGTTTCTGGTCTCTAAATTGGAGCTAGAAAAATTTTAGCAAGGATAATCCTTGTGTTGATACTATCAGATGTTTTGACTTCAGATAATGTAAGTCTCAAAGAAAGTTCGGATCATCTGCGCCAAACTACTCTACTCTGCTTTCAACCTCAATTAAAGATCTGCATTTTACTTGTATCGAATTTTAAACTTGTCGACATAAAGATAGAAGGAGGTTACCATTGACAAGAAAAAGCCCAGGCATCACCTTAATCAGACATCCAGGGTTCCTAATAGGTGCAAGGAAGAAAAACATAATAGGAAATATTTTTATACCATGGGAATGCAGTCCACATACTTCATAAAGTAGAAAGAAGCCCCCCAGGAAAAGAAACAAAGAGGAGAAGCAAATAAACGAGATTTCAATATGGGAACTGACATAGAGTGCTAGTATTATTTGGTTTCAATCCCCTCACTTTTGATCCTTCAACCTCTATTTTGAACCATCTGATTATTTGGGTCCTTGTTCTCTCTAACTGCCTATCGCTAATCCACAGACCAAAACCTTGTCTTACAAATATGAAGTCCTTTTTAAATCACAACTTGCATACCAAAGGCAAAACTCTGCTTCTTCTACATCACTTGATGAAATTCTCGCCATCCTTCTAAAAGTTAGAGTGGAGCTAATGAAATCAATGCTAGAGAATCTTCTGCAATGCCAGTTCTAACAAATATACTCAGCCATACAATTCCAACTAATGTTGCACTCCACGTATGGTGTTAGGTCCACCAAAGTTTCCTGAATCTCTATTTGCTAGAATTTATTTCTACATCATATAGCTAGCCTATCTCAGTATCACAAAGTAGAGCTTTATCACCTACAAATAAAAAACAAGGAGAAAACTTAGGAATTACATAATCATTTACAGGTAATCAGATCTTTAGGCCCAACCAAGATGGTTGCTCCATTGCCCAAGTCACAGTCTCCCTACAGGCTAATTAGAATGTCATCTAAAAACTCTCTTACGCCAATCAAGAATGGTAGAATCTTTTCCAAATTATAGAGTCTGATGGAGAATTACTATCTTCTAGTTTTCCACAGAACAATGTTAACAGATTCCTCAGTAAAAAGATATAGACATTTCAAGAGCACAACCTATATTATTATAGGACTGGGGTTTCATGGTAAACTCATTGAAGTTTCTAATTCCAACCACTATTGCCTAAATTTGGACACGGTCAGGCCCATTCAAATAAAATAGTTAAGAATTTTGAAATCTTTGAGTGAATTCCATTAGCAATGAAGAATATACATAATTTATGCATCAACTAAATCGTAATAAACATGAATGAAAACAAAAAATAGTTCATTAACTTTGATCATTAAATAGTTTTATTTTTGTAAAGAAAAGGAAGAGAACTGAAAAGAGAGACTTTCAATCTACAAAGCCTGCTGCGATAACTTACAATATGCGACTTTGTTTTGTTTGTTGGATTTGCATCTGGCTATATCCAAGCACAAACAATATATCAAATAGAATGTGTTCTATCATTCTAGATGATTGCCAGGTGCTGCAGACAAGCAAGAAGGCTTTGCATAGAAATAGGTTCTGTAGGTCTTTTTTGAGAAGCAGCAAAAGTCTAGAATTCCTCAAAAGGAAAATAACATTTAGTATTAAAACAAGCAGTGACTAGCAATTTGTCCCTGATGTAGGGCTAGAAGAGAACATATCTTGGAAAATAGATGAAATAGATGCCATATAAGAGTGTTGGGAAAAGGCTTAGATGAGTTGAGTTGAGATGAGTTGTAGATGCCATATAAGAGTCTTTATAAGATAAGTCCAAGCAACTAGCAAGTTAGTACTACCACGTAGATTTCAAGATAAACGAGAATGTTGATCATCAATGTTACAAAATGAAAAAACAAAAACTCGTTTCAAGCAAGCAAGCACACAAACAAAAAGGAAAGAAAGAAAGATTAATGATCTAAAAAGAAAGGGAGAAAGAACAGGAAAGAAATATGAGAAGAAATGCAGAAAAAGAAGAGCTTTATTGGGAAGGATACTGTAAGCATAGACTTGTAAACATCAAGTGGAGAACATAATCATATTTAAAGTAATATGGGAAAACAAAGATATGGACTAAATAATAATTCCTCAATTTCTTTTGTCTAGTTTTCTAGAAGCTTAAGGAATTTGCTTTCTTCTTCCTTTTTCTTTTTTAATTCTGTTTCCATGGTTAAAATAAATTAATGTGCAAGTATAAGCACCAAGGATTTCTCGTGCTGAGTTTCAATATAATCACATTATCAATGTGTCAATTCTCCACTAATGCACACAAAAATAGGAGACCGTATCTCAACATTGAACCATAGAGAGCTGCCAGACGAAGTGGTTATGAAGAAGCAAATGAGAAGCAGTTCATTCACCTACTTGAACGGATAACAACTATTGCAGACATTTAATTCTTTTGCTAAGGCTGTGGAAGATAAGACCTCACCTATGATGTCGAACCATGTAGATGCATGCCCCTTTGGTAACACTCTTGGATCCCCAGTTACCATATCCAAACACAGCGTACATCAATGTTCAACATCTGGGCATTGCCTATAAGTTTTTTGAGAGAAAGGGAGGAAGACCCACCTGAACTATAATGAACACAGAACCGCCAGTTGTTAAGCAGCTAACATTGCCTCTCTTCAACATATGGGTTTCTTTTCCCCTTTCAAAGAGAAGTCCTAACTCCTTAGGTTCTATTTGGAATATGCTGCAAAAATGAGGAAAGAAAATTGCAATCTGGCATAACAATCTATAAAACTTCTAGGTACAATCATATAAGATCTGATGGGGCCAGTAAACCCCATGGGCAATGGTGATATACTCAGGTCAGACTCCTAGTTAGCCACCTAAGTCGGCCAACTTAACTCGGCCAGCTTCAGCCTTGGCCAATATGCCTCGGCTAGCTTCAGCCTCGGCCAATATGCCTTGGCCAGCTTCAGCCTCGGCCAACATACCTCGGCTAGCTTCAGCCTCGGCCAATATGCCTCGGCCAGCCTCAGCCTTGGCCACTTTAGCCTCGGCCAATATACCTCGGCCAGCTTCAGCCGAGGCCGAACAACCACCCAAGCAGTTCCCCAGCAGCCACATTATGGGGTCCACGTGCCTGGCTCCATCGCTGTCCGCACAGGACAACGGACGTGCGACGTGGGGGACACATCTGGCAAGCACCGTAACGGCTGCCCACGTCCTGCAAGCCTGCAGCAACCATCCAAATCAAGTGGCCATCCACTCTGACGGAACTTGACCCACGAACTATGCAGCCACCCACATTTGATGGGATATGGTCTGCACCTCTGACATGTCAAAGAAGGAAGCAAGCCCTGCCATTGCTGCCATCACCTTAAATGCTCTGACAAGTGGTAGCACCTCAAATCTCACAAGCATCAGCTCTGGCATTCCATCCACAAAAGTCATCAGTCATCATGACACCCCAACCACTCAAACCAAACAGACTTCATACATCTATAAATTGAGTAAGAGGGACCCTCGACCAGGTAACTCAACTCCAAGAACGAACTTATTACACTTCTAAACGCTTATTCTTGCTCACAGAGAGCATGGCTCTAAGCCTCTCTTTCCTTTTCTCTTTCGAGCTTCCTCAAGCTCACGGCTGTTGCCCAGAGCACTAACTTAAGCGTCGGAGGGTCCCCACCGGAATCTTCGGTCCACGAGACTTTTTGCAGGCTCCCGATCGCAAGAAGCTCGCCGGAGGATCCCGGGCTCGCTGGATGAGATGACCGGACGCTCGTGAACGTTCGAGGGGGGGTGATCTGGCGATAACAGATTGGCGCGCCAAGAAGGGGGAAAGAGCAGAGTTCTACAACACTAAGCTACAAGCTCTCACTTCCTCTATGAAAATAATGATGGATAAAAAGATGATGATGACAAAGACCCAAGAGGCTTCCGCCAGTATCGCTGGGGGGCACCCTCAACGAGCTGAGCAGCAGAAGGTTGGTATCTGCTTCATCGTCCCACTATCTCGGGCCATTCAGGCGAAGCATCATGCCACCCTCACTCCTTGCTGCTCAAGCCATCCACCATCCATCCGGTGAGAGATCTACCCAGCGAGAGACTCACCACCATCATATTTCTCTGAGGCTCATCAGCAAGCGCAGGCTTAAGCTATCAGTAAAGAGCCCATCCAAGCTCACCAACAAACGCCATAAACTTGAAGCCC